>LZPO01066270.1:54302-68421 GCA_001675575.1 Neotoma lepida
GTGTGTGCATGTGTGTGTGCATGTGTATTCGTGTGTGCGTGTGTGTGTGTTCGTGTGTGTGTGCGCGTGTGTGTGCATGTGTGTTTGTGTGTGCATGTGTGTGTGCATGTGTATTCGTGTGTGCGTGTGCGTGTGTTCGCGTGTGTGCGTGTGTGCTCATGTGTTCGTGTGTGTGCGCGTGTGTGTGCATGTGTGTTTGTGTGTGCATGTGTGTTCGTGTGTGTGTGGGGTCAGAGGACAACTGACCTTAGGGAGTCAGCTCTCCAAACTCAGGCTGGCAGGGCTGGCAGCAAGCACTTTCTCTGCTGAGCCATCTCTCCAGTCCTAAAATGTGTTCATTTTCTACCATAAAGGTAAGATTCTTTGGAGTACTATGCACTAGAACTGCTTGTTTCACTTAAAGGCAACAGAGAAAAGCAAAAAATGAAACCTGCAATGCAAAAGNGACCAGGGAAACTACCCAGGGCCCTTAGAAGACAGCTGGTACCAAGGGACGGAGAGCATGGCATGTCTAGGGAAAGACCCATCTCAAAGTGAGCACTTACTAAAGCATAAGAGACCATACAAACTCAGCAGACCGCTCTTATGCAAACTTGAAAATATCCTGAGGGATGATCTGAAATCCTACTTTTCCTCACTGCCAAAATGAACTATGAACGGATCAGTTCTATCAACTCCTGGACTTCAAGGGAAATCGGCAGTAGCAGTTTCGGCATCAACAGCAGAACTAGGTCNTCTGGTTTGAATGTGCTGAGTGACCAGCACATTTCCCAATGACTAGGAAACNGTTATGAGGGGCCTCTTGTAAGTGCCCATGTAGCAAATGTTTCATCACCCACGTAACATCTGCAAGCCTTAGGATCACTTCCTGTATCCTCAGTCTCTCTCCGTGAACCTGTGAACCTGTGGCAGGGAGGGGCAATGCAGCTTTGAAGCAGGAATTCTGTACTGTCCAGAGTGTGGACNGAGCAGCAGAGGTAAAGAGTGACCAGAGCCAAGGAACTCTCAGACTCAGTGGGCTCACAATGACCAAGGAAGCAGGCCTGTAGCTACACTGTCACCCTAACCATGGCACAATCTGCTCCCTAATAAACAAGTCATGTATAAACTGAAGGACAGGTTCAAAGTGGGCTCTGATCAGCACAGCCTTCAATGTTGAGCAGTGGGAAGGAATGGTCAAAGAGACTACATCCTATTCCATGGAAGCTCCAAACTGCTTCCATGCATAAGAGGGTGGATTAAGAGCCACTCTTCATCCACTAAATAATTGATAGCAATTATTNAGACAGGATGGAGAGCAGACACTTTATGGAAATTCAGTATAACCATTCAGTTCTATCTACTTACATACAAAACCCAAGGCTTTCACGGTTCTTCATTAGCCATCCTTCCTAATAATGTCAGTGCTAACATTTCAGTTTTACATTTAATGTCTATAATCCTAAANTAAGATGAAAACTGAGGAGGCTGACATCTCTTAAAGTAAGATGTTCTATGTATGGGCAAAAGAGGAAAATTGAGTGTGGATTCCAGAAATAACCCCTAAGACCAATGGCCAGGACCACTATAAAGGATAGGAATAAATTATTCCCAACTAAACAATCCACATAGTAATGCCACCCAATGACAGAATATAAATATTTTAAGCAGTGGGTAGAGAGCTGGCTCAGAGGTTAAAAGCATTTGCTGCTCTTGTGTAGTACCAGAGTTCAGTTCCCAGAACCCACATCAAGTGGCTTACAACCACTTACAACTCCAGGTTCAGGTTACACAACGCCNTCTTCTGGCCTACACAGACACACACAGACAGACACATACAATCTGAACACTGTAAGTAAAATGTTTTCATTACCAAATTGTTTTCCCAAATTGAACTAAATTGTTTAAAATTTACATGCAGAAAAATCAAATTCAGAAAGACTATTTTTTTTCTCAAAAATCGTGCCCCCTAAATGAGGAGTAATGTTTTAGATAGTTATTACAGGATCTGTTGAATTACAGGATCTCTTCAATGTAGATCTTTATCTAGAATCAAAGTCCCAAATGTCCTAAAAGTCACATCAATAATCAGCCAGCCATCATGACACATGCCTGTAATGTCTACATGGGAGAGACTGAGGCAGGAGGATTGCTGTGAGTCCAAGGTCAGACCCTTTTCCAAAACCAAAAACAAATTACCTTAAAACAGATTCAGTTATTAAAGGCATATCNCATTATCTTAAAAACGTTATAAAGCAGCAGTGCAATGGTAATACTGCACAGATGTNGAATACATGACCACATTCAACTATACAGACATTCAGAGAATAAGCATGTGGGACCTAGGATACAACACCCAGCAGTTTTGCTAAAAATGGATTCCGTAAGTGCAGCATTCCAAAACTATAAAAGGAAAACAAGACTGCATCTAAACTAGAAGATTACGAGCCAAAGGGTGAGTTAATGTAAGGGCTGTGAGCTGGAGCGATGGCTCAGTGGTTAGAGTGCTTGCCCACTTATGCAGTCTAATCCCAACACTGCAGGGNGAAGGAGAATCCTGGGAGCCCAATGGCAGCCAGTCTAGCCCATCAGTGAGCTNAGTTCAGTGAGAGAGGCTGTCTCAAAAGGTAACGTGGTGAGTGACACCAACCTCTGGCCTCCACGGGCACAGCCATGTGTGCACACTGCATACACCACACACACATAGCACACACACCAAAAAATGCTGGGAGGAGGACATGACCGAGTACTTGACATTCGGGCACTTCATTATCAGTCACATACCACAAATAATCGTCCAGGNAAAAAAAATTTAGTATTTTGGCAAAATATGGCCTGTATTAAATGTCTGTAACTTGGTTAATAAAAACTGCTCACTGATTATTCTGATACAACAGATATCACTGTTATTCTTTTCTATCACCAATTTAAGTTTTAGTTTTTTGATAAAAGAGGTTAAGGCAAACTTCACCCCTAATTTATATACCTATAACTTCTAGTAACAGAAGATTACAGCATCAAGATATCATATTAGGTAAAACTGAGAAAACACATTCTCCTCCATTAGGACAATGTAAGGAATGTCACCCGACTTCAGCATCTCTCCAGTCCCGACTACACTCAACNTTAGAGTTGAGGCCTAAATACCAGCTCACCTTTTTAAAGGAGTCACACACTAGCCAAGAATCTTTCTAACACAAGACTTTCTCATGACCTCACCCCTGTCCACCAGCCCTCAGCAGCCACACTGTTCTGTGTGCCCCGATTTCTCCTGCCCTGCCTACTTCCCCAGACATACTCTCTCTGTCAAGACCTGGAATACTAATAAGCCATCCAAGAGCTTGGGGGATTTCCACCCTTTTCCATCCTTTACTGCTCTTGACGCTCAATTTTTGTATTTGATTTCACCAAATGAATAGACAAAGGTCCAGACAAAATGGGAGCTGGCGCTCTACCTCTGTCCTGTGTAGCCTGAGGTAGGCTCAGGTAGACAGTACTCAGAGTAATTGCAGTGAAAAAAGTCCAAAAACCTATTGAAACAGAATGCTGATGCAGGAGTGGCAGGCCATTTGTCTAGGTGGCGGGGGGCAGCTCAGAGAACCAGCAATTGCCAGCCATGGTCTTAAGCACTAAGCTAAACACACACATTCCCCATCCAATGTATCCTCTTTGGAAAGATGGACAGAAAAGAATGTCTATTATATAATCCAACCAAAAAATGTTTTAATTTAGCTTGTGCACATGGAAAAGGTTGAAAACTGTCAGGATACAGTTTTAAGATACTAATNCTATGACAATCTAAATGGTCCACTGTTTATCCTAGAAGCCCCACTTCTCAGCACTAGGAAATAACTGCCCTTTCCTCCGGCCTATCTACATCCCCAGTTTCTCCCCTATGTCAGGGCACCCCAAGAGTAGAACTGGAAACTGAACGAGCTCAGACTATACCCACCCTTTCCTATACGCTGCAATGGTACAAACTGTCAGCAGCCTTGCTATCATATACATTATTGATTGGACGATGACCTTCAGCTGAAGACTGGAGGTCTGACTGTCATGAGAAACAAATCAATAATGCAAACTGGACTGATTAAAACTAACAGATATTTGATGGTAAAAAAATGACTTTAATAATAAATATCAATCTCAAAGGAAAACATTGGTATAAAAACAATGAACACACTGGTAAGTTGTCAATTACTACCTACAACTTTAAGATGGTGGAATTTGGAGTGCTATTACTGTATCGTTCATCTTGAAATTGTGAATGAAACTGATTGTAAAATTGTTGGATAGGCTGCAAGAAAATGTGAAATCACAGGCTCACCTGGCTTGGCATGTTCTCCTTCACACGGGTCCATGCTCCAGCTTTATAGAAATACTGGGCTGGGCTCAGAAATTTTGCTCTATATTCAGAATTCACCTTGCTAAGAGAGACAGAGCAGAGGTAAGTACTTTAGTGTGTTGCCCACCCAGAAATGACCGTCTCCTTATAAAACACATACCCAAGCCTTTGGTGTCTCCACGGAGCAAGCTTCTTTTTAGGCTGGTCTGAGTCTTCTGATCCCATCTCTGCTTCTAATTCTAAAGGCTCGTCCTCCTTGTTATATTGAAATGGAAATAATTTAAGCTTTTGTGCTTAGAGATGTCAGATGTTAGAGTAAAAACACAGATGTTATAAAGGCAGGCTTGGAGATCTTATTACAGTTTTGCTTTTAGATGTTTTAGCTACTAAAGAAAACAAGAAAAATCAACAAGTTGAGATCCCTGACTANAGTTTTGTTGTTTTGTTTTTTAAACATTAACAAATGCCATCTAAATATCAAACAAACAATGCTACTACATATTGAACAGAGATTTTTAGTTAGTTCTTAAATTTACATTCCAGCGTTATAGTAGTTAAAGTGTTGCTAATTAAGTTACCACAGTGCTTTACAGAATAACACTTTCCACCCCTATGACTGTCATAGGTGATAAGAATGTATATGTGTATGCTTCGTGCACATGCATGTGTGTGGGCATGCACGTGCTTGAGTACACATGCATGCATGTGCATGTGCATGTGTGCAAGCATTTGTATCCACACGCACACACACAGGTATATAATTTTACTTTTAGTCATATACTTTCTATTTTTAAAAACCACAAAGTATCAGGTAACATTACTACGGGTAACTAAAGACAATGTGTTATATTTCATTTTCCTATAATCTGCAATGATTTTATCCTGATGCCATAACTTAGAATATCTGTAAGTTCACAGACAAACCCAGGTGTTTATAGTCACTGAAGTAAATGATATGAATTATACTAACTATAATTTAGCAAAAAGTTGGTCTTAAAATAAATGTGTGTTATGTTTAACTTTAGAATGCACGTCTCATCCCTGCAGCTCACCTCACCACACGGCCAATCGTTTGACACTAACGCGAAAGACTTACCTGCTTACTGATAAGTATGGCCATGCTGTATTAACGTTAGTTACGTATCTTTCTCCCAGCAGCCTAAGCGCTGCTGAGCCTTGCTGTGCCTGCACCCTGTACTCTCAGTACCTACACAGGACCTGCACACACACACACACACACACACACACACACACACACACATACACACACACACCACTAAGTAGTCAACGAACATCTGGCCTTTAGTGAACAAATGAGTTAACGCTGGCAAAAGAAAGGGACCTCAGGTGGTAACAAAGGAAGGCTTTGTTAAGAGGTTAAGAGATACCTTCTTCTCTGGAGACAATGTCTCAAGACCACCGTTTGCTTTCAAACTCTCTCTTAGCTTTGGTTCCTTCGCTGGAGAGAAACCCTTGAAATTCCGCTTGTATTCAGTCTCGTGGATGACTGTATTGCCTTTGAATTGTGGAACAATTTGGCTTTTATTACGGAAAACCTTAAAACAACAAAAAAAAAAGTTCAGTTTTTGGTTGGTTATTAAGTGACACAGAACTTAGGTGTTTAATTGCTCTTAGAAACTCATGAAGTTGAATTATAGTACACAAAAAGGCAAAGTTGTATATGACTGCAATTTCATTTCACGTGTGTCATTAGTAGCCAAAGGTCAAATTTCTATACTTGTTACTATGTTTTGAATAAATAGTCAAATTACAATCAAAATGTTACTTAAGCAAAAATAAACCATACTCCTTGTCTGATTTTCCCTTCCCAGAGTTCCCCACTTCCTCCCACCAGTTAGTAGTGAGATAATGAAATAAGCATATTTCTATAATATGAACAGACATTAGCTTTATTAAAATAACTGTTGTCAGCTCCACAAATTATGTTTCTCCTCGTCATAAGTCCCCTTTTTCTGAAACAACATTAAAATGGTGCCTGACTTGTTCAATCTGGGTTTTTCTTTTTTTCTTTTTTTTTGCCTGTTGCTTGCTTAGTTAGCATTGTCATTAAGGCAAGAGAGAACATTCAAGAATTACTATAATTATCTTTTAAATGTTTTTTTCATCCACAATACTCAATATGGTTTCCATGTGCTGGTATATTACCATCGATGACAATGAAATCCCGGGAGGGTGCAGGGTAGGACATACACCATTGCTGCTTTGCAACACTGAACAGCACATCTTTACGCAGACCCAACCCAAACCCCTCTCCTCAGTACCATACAACCTCAAGGGCTTTCCAGCCCAAACTATTCCAACTCCTTTCAGTATTAATATGACAACCTTATTAAGAAAAGGCACCTGATTAAAAGCAGAAGGCTCCTTTAGAGGACACTGAAAGCCTATCAAGCGAGCTCCTCCAGACCTCAAAGCCCATGNGCTTTGAACTTACAAAGAGCGTTTGCTTCCCAAAGGAACCCTTTGAAAGCCTGGCTAATGAAAGCAATGGAATCACTAATGAAGACACCGGCTGGCAGTTTACTTTACGGTGTACTTCTGATCCTGTGGAAAAAACATTTNTGCAGAACGCTTTCACTGGCATGTAAAAGTTGTGAAGAAACCTTGGACATGAATCAGCTCCGGCCTATCGGTCAGGCTCTACGAGAATGAAACACCACTTTCAAGTCACAGGTATTTTTTAGGGACACTTAATATCTAAGAACACTTGCAAGCAAGCAGACGCAACACTGAGCCTATTTATGAGGTCCTAAAAAGAGAACACATCATTTTGTATTATACCTCATATGATCCTAAAACATATAACAACTAAACAAAGCTGTCACAATGTACATCATCAGTGGTGTGCATATGTCCGTGCAAGATCACAGATGTTATGACCCAGCTGTTACCTATCATCCTCTCAGTTTTTAGGTACAGAGTATATACTGAGCACTGAAATACAGGCAAAATGAATCGAGGGCATGTAAAGGTACACAGACTTATAAAGAAAAATACAAAGATCAGAAACAAAGCTGAAGCTGTCGTGGACTTCTGGAGCTATTACACATGGACCTGGGAGTTAAGAACATAAGTAAGAATTCAGAGACTAAGAAGTCTCCAGAAGACAGCAGCAGTTACCAGGATGTTTATCAGCAAGGTAATAAAACACTAAAACTGCACAAGAATCTAATGAAATCTAATCTAATCTAAATATAATGAGAAACGACTCAATCCCTGTCATCGTTCAGCTGAGAACAATTATATCGAGTGCTACTTTCAACATACTTTGCATTTATTAAATATTCAAAGCAGTTATCTTTCCTAAAAAATACACATCACACAAAAACATTAGTCAAATAAACAACAGTTTAGAATATAACCAATTGAATGATTTAAAAAGTAAACTAGAAAGGTCTTTTGGCATGTGAACACTTGCCACTCCCCAATGTTTTCACTGTCCAGCCTCCTGCTTAGCGGATCTGGCAATGGCGATCATCAGTAGCACATGACAGCATATTATTATATAAATCATAAGGGAGAGCAAAAGCCCAGCAAAACTCTCATTCTGTCTTCCAGAACCTAGGAACCAAGCCTAGGTCAGTTCCAGCTTTTCTCTCCCCTCTTAGTTCCACATAAGTCTGTGTTACTAAATCAGGTTAGAATACTCAGAAACATATCACAGCTGTTAAACTACCTGANTGGCTGCAAACACAGGCGCAGTTTCTTTACAGGTCTTCCAAACAAACTGCCTTTGGTATTCAGAATTTCTCAAGGCATTGTGCAAGGGAACAACGGACAATCCAGCTTTCTTACAAAGATGCCTATCCAACTGTTGGGGAAAGAAAACCCATTAAAAACTATTAAAATTTGCTCCACAAACTATAAAGCTTATAACATGAAATTTGTCACCTTAAGTTTTAATTGTATCTTACAGTATTGCTAAGTATACACATACAGTATAGCAAACTTTTAACTTCTAATCACTTTTAAACTGTCAAATTTATTTGAAATTCCTTTCTTAATAATAATGTCAAGGAACTATTATGCATATGAAAAAATAATATTGCTCAGGTCCTTCCTTCCAATCATTCACAATTAAATCTAATATCAAAAAGATCACAGCACCTTGCCCTATCCACACACTTCTGTGGGCACCCTCCCCTCTGCCCACCAAGCTCACTCATCACCTTCCATGGCCCCCCTACATCCCCCGGCTCTCTCAACAAGCCACGGATCCTCCTCCAGCACCCCAAATGGCTCCAGGGTTCCAGGCAGTGGCTGGAGAAAACTAGGGAAAGAGCCCCAGCCTGAAGAATGAAATGCAGGAGGCAGTGAGATTCCCACACCCACCCCTGCTGCCTCTGCTTATGTGCCTGCCGGGACCTGCTGCAGGCCAGCTGTGACATAAGAGGACAGAACTACAAGATCTTTGAGAGGCAGCCAGGAGGCTCCTTCCTTTCCCCTCCTGTCAACTGAGCTTCTGTTTGTTGCCTCCTGGTACACAGTAAGAAAGTGAAATGAGGTTAGGCAGAAGTCAGCTGAGCACCCCAGCCAGAGAAATGGCCTTCTTCCCTTCTGCCGCAGCTTGATCTCATCCCTTAGGACTCCGGCGCTAGTCCAGGGAGAACAAAATCCAGAGGCAGATTGTTCATCCAGGGAAGGCGTGACTTATACAACCAGCACAAAACAGTGAGTATTAAGAAGAGAGCCATTCTTAGTAACTCTCAGCAGCCTGCTGGCATCTAGACCAGAGACACGAGACAAGGAAATAATAACAAGGAAAAAAATGTAAATACACAATGCAGGAGTAATGAAATGAAGGCAAAACCAATAGAAGCTGCCACACTTTTCTAAAGAAATATGATGGATGTTCCTACCCNGGGATCTACACTCTCTGGAAGAGGTTGGGTGGACGGTTCCAACTTTACTTCTTCATTATCCAGTGTGTGGTTTCTTGTTGCATCCTGGTGCTTTCCCACAGCATCTGAAGCCCCTTCAGCTCTGGAGTCTGCAGAGTGAGATCGAGTTCTCTTGGGAACCCTGGAAGCCTCCAAGGAGAGAGCTCTTTCTTGATTAGCATTTTCTTCNGGCTCTGTCTCTTGTGGTTTTGGTNTCTGGAGGGTCTGGGGTTCGGGCGGGACAACCACATCCTTCTCTGTGATGGCTCCATTCCACTCCAGGGACTTTGAAATCTGAGGGTCATGGTGGGGAACCCTTCTTTTTGAAATAAAACTTGGCTCTTTCGTGATCCCTACAAAACATAGCACATAAAAGTAGCTACTACCAAGTTCGCAATCAGGAAGAGCTCTAAATAGAACCTGTGAGGAGAGAGCTGGAGCTTAAAATTCAGTTGAGAGAGAACAAGATGGCACCTGCCACCAAGCCTGACAACCTGAATTCAATCCCCAGGACCCACACGGTAGAAAGGAGAACCAACTCCCACCAGCTGTTCTGTGACTTCTACACATGTACGTGTGCACACACACTCACGCACGCACACACACACACACACACACACACACAAATTCCTCCAGATTAAAAAACTAAGTATGGTTTTCAACATCAAATATTTATTATGCTTTAAAGTAGTATTAAAATTGAACACTGAGGTCGCAGTGTCCAAGCTATCCTTGAACAAGTCACGGGCATCACAAGGTAAGAGATCTGGCACGCCAGGAAGTGTGCTGCCTCCGTTTCTGATTACTTTCCTGTTCTACTTAGAACAATAAGCCCTGCTCTGTCAGATTCGGAACTTTTCACAAAGCTTCTCCTATGCAGAACAGACCAAGACGAGAAGGATGAGATGTCACTGTGCTAGCTCCTGGTTCTCCTTCGCCTTGATTTCCTGAGAACTAAAGAGTGACCCTTTAACAAGAGCTAGATACAATTTCTCTCCATCACTGTCCAGCAGGTACAGAGACCAAACCAGACCTCAGCCTTCTACTGAGGTAGGTGGAGTCTGCAACAATGCTAAGCGCCCTAGTTTGGGGCCCTTCTTTAAATAGAGGGCTGCTTTGCCTAAGGAAGAGTAAGACCAGAGCAGGAGGGAAGGGAAGGCGACAGAAAAGCTGACATGAGGTAAACCCTCCACTCCCAAACCTCCTTCTGAGCTGCTCTGCCACTGAAGGGCTCACTGGACTAGAAGACATCAATGGATAGGCACATGAAGACATCTTGGAGGGTGGGGTGAGCAGAAAGGCGCATTCTCCAGATCCTCAATTCCACGTGTGCTCTTGCTTGACATTGCTCTATCTGCCTTCTGTGTTTCTATTCCCTACAGCCTACTGAGGTTCCGCTTCCACTTTANAGAAGACAGGAACACATCTCGAGCAGCCTGACACTACCCGTGGGTGGGTAACCTCGACATATTACAAGAACTCAGGGCTAGGGAGACGAAGGGACAAGAGAGCACAGGCCCTCCTAAGGGACACTATCTCACAGGAAAGCAGAGGCTGGAAAGAACACGGGAGCAGCCGTTGATTTCATGCTTTTCCAGTCGCTCATACAGTTCAGGTGTGGAGAGCTGGCACGGGAAGGGCACATGTGCACCTTAACTTTGAACCAAAGCATCCAGTCAAGACTTTTCTTATAGAAAGTTGTTCTAATTTGGCAAGTCAGTTGGTCGATGAGAGTGGCTTTGTAAATTCTATGATGAACATTTCCTATAAACTGAATTGAGCTGAGGTGGCAGCTCTAAAACATATACACACTCTATCAAAATATACATCCTTTGAAGCTATGTGTAAAAGCTTAGAAAAAATTAAAGATCGATTTTAAAACGGGAGGGAGGTTAATAAGATTTTCTTAACTTTGGGGGGACTACTAGGGGTCAAGCCCAGTGCCTCACATATGCTAGGCATGTGCTCTGCCACTGAACTACACTCTGCTACCCTCTAAATTCTTTTTTTTTCATTCTTACTTTATGTGCCTGAGTGTTTTGTCTGCATCATGTATGTATGTTAGTGCATGCATGATTGGCGCCCTGAGGGGCCAGAAGGGGTTGGATCCCCTGGAACTAGAGTACAGATAGTTGTGAGCTGCCATGTGGGTACCAGAAACTACACCTGGGTCCTCTGCAAGAGCACCAGTGCTCTTAGCCTCAGAGCCATTTCTCCAGCNCCTCTAATTATTAGAGGAAGTATGAAAACAAAGAAATGGAAGACCACTGTCTTAGACTTCTGCTGGAACAGAGGGGTGGGATTTTGGTAATGAGCAAAGAGGAAGGTTCTCCAATCAGTTGTCCTCTGTCTTCCTAGCTCCAGCAAAGGCCCCTGGTAGTGAGGGATGCACTGTATTGAGAGGCCGGACATCGAGTCCTAGGTAAGCCAGAGCCTCCTTGTTAGCCTCCTACTTCCATTCCTCCTACTTTCTGAATGGCCTGAAGTCCTCGTGCTGGTTCTTGTGCTTACCTGACATTCCTACGACCCCCACCCCTAAATCTTCACTTCCTTCACAGTGTACCCTGCTCTGAAGTGCTTTCACTTGCAAGGTCTCCTCTCCTCACTGGCCCCTTGGATGCAGCTGATCTCAGCTAAAATGCTAAAGGACAACTAATCAATTTAACCAATTGTCCAGTGTCCAGTCAGACCCCTCTGGCCTTCAATGAGATGGCTATACTCGAAGACCAGTTTACTTTGCACTCCTGATCTAACAAACCCTCCAAAGTACAGAACATGGAGCAGAGAGGTTTCCCAGCATGCTGCCTGAGAATCAGGCCTGAGCTCAGGCCCAGGGCTAAGAATCTTTATGCTGTGAGGAGCCCTAAAGAGCTACCCACACTTCCTTCTGTTCTCCAAACCTTATTTTCCTGCTTTCCCGGCTTGGTGCCCTCACTGTAAGTCTTGCCTTTCTCTGGCTTCAAATGGCTAACATTTGAGGGCTTACCCATCAGGCATTCTCACACACCACCTATAGGACACTAAGTATTGATCTATGAACATAAAGCCAAGGAATGCCTCCTTCGATCCTACCCAACAATCCTGTGCAGCATTGCTTCCTAAGGCCCACTTGGGAGTTTGATTTGCTCAACATTACAGTTATTATATATTCAAATTCAGATTTATTCATCAATTTGAAAATGAGTTTTAGGGCTGACGTTGCCTTGCAAGTATGAGAACCTGAGTTCGACCCCCAGGACCCATGCAAAAAAAAAGCCAAGTGTGGTGGCATGCCCTTACATGAGCACTGGAGAGGTGGGGACAGGTGGGGACCCTTGAGGCTCTCTGGCCAGTAAGCCTAATCTAATTGGTGAGCTCCAGGCCAATGAGAGACCCTGTCTCAAAATGAAGTGGGCAGTCCCCCCGAGGAATGACACCCAGGATGGTTCTCTGGCCTCTGCATGTATGCGCACACACGTGTACCTGCATGCACACAAGCATAAAAAAATAAACATTATTTTAACAGGGAGCCAAGTGTCCCAAAGCCCCGAGTTCCTAGTGACAAACAAGGAGATAAGAGGGCCATTCTCAACGATCTTATTTATATTCCAGTGAGAGAGAAGCAGAGCAGCTACAATAGTCAGCCCGCCCTTTTCACTGTGCTCTCAGAAACGTTGGCCCAGGGCTCAAATTCTCAGAGGTCTGGAGAAGAAGCTTATTAATAAGAAGAACATAGCTCTGAACTCATGGGCACTGGCCAAAACAGACGAGTTCCAGTCATGCCTCTGACACTAACTGAACCTGGGCAAGCTGCTCTACCTACACTTGAGTCTTCTCCCCATGCTCGCCCCTCTCAGTTTTCAGGTTCTAGCTCAAACATCTCCAGAAGAGCCTTTCAAAATCAACAAATCTCAAGTGTATTGCCTTCAACTCTACTCTTCAACCTGTTTGCTATCATGCTATTTTATACACAGCTTGAAATGCCTTATTTACTGAGNTTTTTTTTCCTATACATAAAGGAGTTTAGGATCACAGTATAGCATCAATAAATATTTGCCAACTATATGCATGAGTCAGCCATGACAAGTGGATTTTGTTTTGTAAACATAACCCAAGGTTTATTCAGGTTTATAATAGCTACTGATTTGCTCAACTTACCCAACTGATCCGATCTAAGTCCGGCCCATGAGTACTTTCGCCCCACTGAGGGGTTGTAGGACTCTGACAAATACGACTTTTTCCACAGAAAGTTTCTCTGGTATTCACTCAGCCCCTGTAATTGCAAACACAATTTCAGCACCGTGTAATAAACAGTGTTTTAAAAGCCAGCATCAGAAGGAAAAAAAGAAAAAGCTCAACCTCTGAAGAGCGTTGAACGGCCTAGGAATGATAATTAAACCCAGACAAGCTCTTTAATAATGGCGAATATTTACCCAGCCCTGGCTAAGTAGCTCGTTAATCCTCACAACCACCTGAGGGGGATGGAAGCAGGAGTCTGATGCTCAGAGAGGCTGCCCTCTAGCTGGTTCTCTAATTCCCAAGTGTGAGCTCATCTGATAAAGTGTATTGGNGATTTATCCTAAATTCCCACCAAGTGCATAAGGGTATGGATTCTGCCTAGTTCCTTTTAATAAAAGGCAATTGGAGAAAGACAAGTCCCCCTTCTCACTCCGTCGACAAGCCCTTAAGAATTAGAGCAGGGATTTCTGGAACACTACAGCCACCTGTTGCGTGGAAGAGTGCTAGGCACAGACAGCTACCTGGAAATGTTAGCAATCCCTAAAACAAACGTACGATGAGGCAAGCTGNATACCCACCCACGCTCTCCTCTTACTCAGGGCCAGTTCAAAGACACACACACACTTTTAAAGTTCTGCGGGAAAGGGGGGCTGGATGCAAACGTCAGAAGGACCAG
>LZPO01066270.1:71094-83767 GCA_001675575.1 Neotoma lepida
AGTGATTCCTCTTAAGACAGACTTCATGTTATGCTTCTCTCTTCCGGTAGGAGCCTCTCACAATAGATGGGACAAGGGTACCATACCTGCTTCCTGCCTCCCTATGCAAGAGTCTCTGTTTCTGCTACAAGCAGAATTACTATAACCTCAAACAAGAATAATTTGACAATCCTTTTGACATATCATTCCTCTTCTACAAACTTATAGCCAGACTCATACATACATGAAACAAAATATTCATTTAAGATTGTTTGATGCATTGTTGCTGATCATAAAAGGTAGGTATGATGGTAACATTGTTTACTCCACTGGGTTGGAACTGTCTCTTATACACATCTAGATGTGTATAAGAGACAGACAAAATATTCATTTAAGATTGTTTGATGCATTGTTGCTGATCATAAAAGGTAGGTATGATGGTAACATTGTTTACTCCACTGGGTTGGAAACCACCTAGGAAGTGCTCCTCTCAGTGCGTCTCTGAAAGTGTTTCCAGAGAAAGGAAGGAAAAGACTCACCCTGAACACGAGCAAGCAGCATCCAGAGCGGGATTTCAGGAAAGAGGGGAGGAGTTGGGGGTGGGGTGGGGGAGAAGCATAGACATCAGCATTCATCTCTCTCTGCTTCCTGCACGTGAACACGATGTGAGCAGCTGCCTCATGTTCCCGCGACCATGTCTTCCAGCCACGATAGACAACATCCCTTATTAAACTGTGCATCTCTTATTAAATCCTTCCTCCTTTAAAGACGCTTCTGTTAACAGTGAAGAGATGTGTACAGTAGAGCATTGTTTGCTTATATGATCGGGAAAAGTAACTTATACAATAAGAGACAATCTAACCGCCCATCAAAGAGGATAAGTTAAATACGTTCTAGTTCATCGATGGCCCGGAGAAAGAACAGACTTTTCAGCAGACACAGACATGTCAGGTGCTCTGCCACTTAGGGTCTCTGCTGCAGCGGCCCCGAATGTGTTGGGCCTTCTGGTATTGAATACTGTACCCNCTAGAGTCCAGCCAGGAAAACAGAAACTGACTAGGCATGTCTGCAAAGAGAAATTCATGCGCTTTGGTTTCTTGCTTACTGGAGAACTTTTAAAGCAGAAAGGAGAAAGAGGGAATGGTACCTCCAGAACACAGTTCACACCCTGTGGCTGGGAGCACAGAGGGAGAGGCCAAGGTTCCTGTAGAGCAGAGGTTCACAGGAGAAGCCTATGGATCTGCTCTCTGAGACAGTGGCACCGCCCAGGTGGTGCCAACGCTGTGAGGAAGCAGCACGAGGCTGCCTCTGGCAAGGCCAAATGAGGCAAAAAGAAAAATGGAAGCTAGAGCCTGCAGTGGACTGCCACCATGGGGTATGAGGTCACTTGTTTGGGTACAACTGAGAGGGACAGCAGAGCATTCCAGAGCATTCCAGCCGCTTTCTGGGGTTCTTTCTTAGCAAACCTAACAGGGTGCTGCCGGCCTTGTGGTTGGCAGAGTCTGAAGAGAGATGACAGGTACTGAGAGGTGACTCGCACACACCCGTGTGCACACACACACAGAGAAAGAGACATCTCCGTGAGTTAGCAAGCAAGACTCTCAGAGAGAAAAGAAAAAGCAGAGTATGACTATGACCTGCCAACAGCTGAGATAGAGGAGGAATAGAAGACTAGAAGATGTGTCAGCTGATATGGTACAATGACATTCACGGGGTGAATCTAACCCCATTAGCAGCAGCTAGAGAGAAGTGTTTTATTCAGCCCACTTAGAAGGATATGCAAATCATGGAGAGAGCACGTGTGTGCCGTGGCGTATATGTGGAGGTCAGAGGGCNGCTTTTGGAGTCAATTTTAATAGTTACCTTTGGGGCTGTTTTTCTTATATAAATTAACTCCTTCCACTGGCCCTTTCTAGGGTCATCTAATTTACATACACTACAATAACATTGCCAGTTTTCTTAAACACTAAAGCAATAACAAAAAAATCCTTTAAGGCAACGTTTATTTGCTCTTGAATGACTCGTCTGTCATTCAGTTAAACACAGGAGCTAACTGCCTTCCTTACAAACACATCCTTCTTCTCGTGGTAGCAGCAGAAATATTGGAGAGATCGCATTTGCTTCTAAATGTGTTTGCTTTTCTCTAACAACACAAAATTCCACACAAGGAAAACACCAGCAGGCTAGGGATGGAAAATGGTGTTGCGTAGATGACTAAGACACAGCCCTGCTGTCAAAGCCGATTACAATCTCACACAGGGGAAGGATGCTTACACAAAGAACACAGGAAACAAAATGAAAGGCGAGAGCACCGCAGGGGCTGCCTGTGAGCACCTGGATATGCTAAGGGTGCTTTTAAATCTGCTGCCAGAAAGTTCCATCTAGAGGAGACTAAAGAGTAGGCAGGACAAAGAAGCTGCTTTTAAATGCCATCCTCAGAAACACCTGATCTAGGGCCTTTCACCCTCTCTTTGTTCTGCCCTGAGTAGCGAATTGGGGCCAGACCTTCCTTGGGAAGATGTAACTAACATTTGCTCCCAAAACTGCAAATTGCTGTCTGGATATCAATATCC
Source organism: Neotoma lepida (assembly GCA_001675575.1). Classification (NCBI taxonomy): domain Eukaryota; kingdom Metazoa; phylum Chordata; class Mammalia; order Rodentia; family Cricetidae; genus Neotoma; species Neotoma lepida. Next base: position 73,647 of record LZPO01066270.1, read on the forward strand.
CCATCGCCCTTCCTTGCTACTTCAGAAATCAGACTGAAGCTGGTGTAGAAACCCAGGGTGTCGACAGAGCGAGCTGCCTCCTGTGTTTCCATTAGTGCAACTTTCTCTTAAATACCTTTTAAAGTGACAAGTTCTGGCTGTTCTGGCTTCCCATTCTTCAACCTTGCAAAGTCCTTGGATTTTTCCTTGGTAAAATTTGAGCTCTGCAGGCTGGAGAGGTGGCTCAGAGGTTAAGAGCACTGACTGTTCTTCCAGAGGTCCTGAGTTCAATTCCCAGCAACCACATGGTGGCTCACAACCATCTGTAATGAGATCTGGCGCCCTCTTCTGTATACATAATAAATAAATTTTTAAAAAATTGAGTTCTGCAACTTCCAAAAAGAAACAGCACTGACTCATGCGCTCTCAGGCATTTTTCAGCTTCCTCACAGCAATGAAAGAAACTGAGCAATCGGATTGGGGATCCTTCTCTGGAAGCAAAGTTGCTGATACTTGACATTAAAGTCAGTCAGAACTGAATAAACACATCTATGATTAAGATTTACTAACAAGTCAAGTTGAATTTGCCCTCTAGGTTTTTAACTGTATGATGCCTTTGTTGACAGAGTGTGTGTGTAGCTGTTGTACCAGTGGGGTAACTTTGGGGGACTTTTGGAGGAACTCCAGGTTGGCTTGACAAGGACTTTTTCCTTTTGGTGAGTCTGAGGGACTCCTCACCATACAAAGCCATGGCTGAGGAAAGCAATTCTTAGGAGGGCAGAAACCACCACAAGCAAACGTACTGAAATAAAAATGCGCCTCAGCTACATAGACACAGGAACAAAATTCGGGGGTGCAAATTCCTTTCATTTTAACAGCTACATTGCTGATGACTCGCTATCTGAGAATCANCTTCCTTTCTCTTCCCTAATTACTCATTGTCGCAAATCATCATCCCTTAGCACAGCACCCGCAGGAGCATAGACGTTTCTCCAGAATTGCTAACTGTAGATTTGTAAGCATTCACTCTCTGACCACATAAAACCAAATGCCATTGTGTGTGTGTGTGCGTGCGTGTGTGTGTGTGTGTGTGTGTGTGTGTGCGTGCGTGTGTGTGCGTGCGTGTGTGTGTGTAATGTTTTTAGTAATCATCTGAGAATATTGTACAATGTATTCTGATCACATCCACCACCTGCCTCTCACTCTCCTCCCCCAACTCCTCCACTCTACTCCCACTCACCTCCCCACCCCACCCCCTCTTTTCATTAACCCATGAATCCAGTTGTTTCCTGTATACCCGTGGGTGCAGGGCCCAGATGCCTTTCTTTTGTTAATTTGTTTTTAAAGATGTATTGTTTTATTTTAGATGTATGAGTGCTTTGATAACTTGTATGTCTGTGCACCGTGTGCATGCAGAGCTGAGGAGACCAGAGGAGGGCGTTGGGTCCTCTGGAAGTGGAGTTACAAGTGGTTGTTAGCTACCATGTAGGTGCTGGGAACCGAATCCACTTCTTCTGTGAGTAATGAATATTCTTAACCACTGAGCCATCCTGCCAGTCCCCAGACATTATCTCTTAAAGCATTATTATCACAGGGTGCAATCCAACAAACCTTTTAAGAAGCTTTAGGTTCTTAATTTCTACCCTGAGGCCAACATAAACTTTGAAATATTTGTCACCTAATTAATGTATACACACTTAGTAACTGTAGGTCAAGGCCAGATTGCTTTCTTGCCCCTTCTGAGACCATGTCTCTTCCTACTGGTCATGCTCTAGAAAGTGTCAATAAATGATCAAGAATTTTTCAGGACATACTGGCAGTTTCTTCTCCTTTGTTTTTTCGTTGTTGATGATCCNAACAGATTTATATGTTTTGCTGGAGCAATGAGTTCAGAAAATCACAATACTATGTTGTTTTTAGCCTCTAGTCTCTCAATATGAGTCAATGGTGTGTGACATTATAGAGAGTAAAACACCCCATTGTAAAACACTACACCTATAAATTCAAAGAAATTGCTTCAGTATCGTTGAGCACTAAGTTATGGAATAAGTTTTAGATGTCGTGTTCATCTTAGCTAATGGTAGATGCAGCAAGCAGTGAAACTAAGTCCAAATCCATTACAACTGCAGTATCTGGGAAACTAAACATCCCTTTGACCTTTTGACCTTAGATTGGTGTGCTGTAGACGTGCAGGTATAACCCACACCCTGCTGATCAGAAGGGCTCACACACACTGAGTAATGAAGAAAAGCATAACTCAGGCATCTGATGGTGTGGGTCATATTGGCAGGGACTGTGGTATGGTACTGGAGCAGGCAGCTTCCTGTTCGTAACAGGTCTGGAGCTAGGTCTTGTTGCGATGGCTTCTCAATTGGCTTTCTGGTTCCACAATTTCCCAAGTGTAGCTCTTCTCCTGAGGGTCCTGTGATGTGGTCCTGGAGACTAGTTCCTTCAATTCTCCTAAAGATTCTTCCCACCTAATGATAATGTCCGTCTCTTCTGTCAATCACCCATTGCTATAGGATAACAAACCCCTCCAAAGGCAGTGGCTTAACTTATAACTATATATTCCTAAAACAAACCTCTCCGAAGGCTTAAACTTGTGACCATGTATCTACTACTTATGAATCTGTGGGTCAGCCGGCCACTTCTGATGCTCTGACTGAACCCGGTTAATTTCAATAAACACGTTCCTCATGAATCTGTGGTCAGCTGATGGCATAGTTGGGACTGTCTAGTCCCAGCTGGCCTCAGCAAGGTTTAGTTTCATGTTCTGCCGGGGTCCTCATCTTCCAACAGCAAGACCTCACCTCTGAGTTCCCTGAAGGTGTCTTTTCTGGTGCGAAAGGTAGAATGAATTATTTCCTCTTCAATTTATTTCTAACCAATATAATGGCAGATATATGCTCTTCTCTCCACTCCCTTTTGAAATGCCACAATATGGTGACAAGTTAATAAATCATGTATAAACTAGGAAAGTCAAAGAGATTGGTAGCAGAGACACTGGAGAAGCAGAGGTATCAGCAAGTGCTGGAGAGTGGAGTCTGCTGTAGACTGAGTTCTCAGAGAAGTGGATGGTAACCTGAATATTGGTCATCTAAAGCCTTGGCATCAACACTGTGGAAGGGAAGACAAGGAAGTAGACAAAGGTGATCTACAAGCCGGGTCTGATGCCAGCCTCAGCCAGCCAAAGGAAGAGTCCTGGACTAAGGTGGCTTAATAGAATTGCCCTTCCTGGAGCCAAAACAGGATGCCTCGAGTTTTGGACAAGGTGTCTCTCCTCTCTTAGGGGAGGTCATCCTTCACCGGGGCTGACAGCAGTGAATTCTCGCAGAAGTAGTACAACATATCCTTCCCTGAAATAGGACATGGACAGTGTGTCATCACCAGTACATCCCAGTGGAGCAGCCAATGTTCTTAACAAGGAGCACATATTTGAAGCCATAGACCAGTGGATCTCAACCTTCCTAACACTGTGACTCTTTAATACAGTTCCTCATGTGGTGGTGACCCCTCGACCCTAAAATTATTTTCATTGCTACTTCATAACCGTAATTTTGCTACTATTATGAATTGTAATGTAACTATGCNATATGCAGGATATCTGATATGTGACCCCTGCAAAAGGGCCAGTCNACCCCAGAGGGGTCGAGAGCCATAGGTTAAGAACCACTGCCACAGACCAAAAATTAAAAACCTCTGCTTCTGTTTGGGAGCTAATCTCAATGCAGCAGTTAGCGTCTTAGTCCCATACAGGAGTGGAAGGTTCTTGTCAGCACTGGTTGCTTTTCGGCTGTGCATAAACTTCAATCAAGTGTCGCCTCTCCCTGACTCCCACCACCAGGACTNAGAAAGAGTCCCTGTCCTTTTCTGTGTTCCCTTAGCTCTAGTTCAAGCTCCCAGGGACCAAGCACTAGCTCCAAATCCCACTTTTTCCCTTCCCTGGCTTTTCCCTGGGGCTCTCTTCTGTGCCTGTATCTGGAGCAGTTGGTCCACAGCCGGGTACTTCCAGAGAATCTAGAGATGTTGGCACCATTCAAGCTAAGAATGGCAGCTCTGTGGAAAAGCAGGACTTTCTGGTCATGATTTCCATATGCCAAAGGAGGGTGGAAACGGGGCATTAAAATCAAAAGGACTGGGATTCCAGAAAGGAACAAGTTGAAAGGGAATTGAATCAGAATAGCCATTTCCAGAGGCAGGCAGATCTCTGTGAGTTCAAGGCCAGCCTGGTATACAAAGTGAGTTCCAGGACAGCCAGAGCTACACAGAGAAACCCTGTCTTGAAAAATCAGAGAGAGGGGTGGGGGAAATAGCCATTTCAAACAAGTCTTCTACCCATGGGGATGAACACAAACATGTCATAAAGGAAAACTGCTGATATTGGTGAATGAACCAAGAAAGATAGTATGGATTCCCTAAAATTAATCCCACTGGCAAGTAACATAAACCAGCCACAACCACTTCCGCCTAATGAGCATACAGCTCAATAACAACTGTACATGTAAAGTGTAGTTCAGTCCACTGATCAGAAGGCTAAACTCTGCAACTATGTAAAAAAACAGTGAGCAAGTGTGAACCGAAGAGTGATATAAAATGTAAGTCATTCTTAATATTAGCACTCCCCCAAAAGTCCCTTCTGCCCCACCCCTCATCTTCACTCTTGCTAAGAAATGAAACTTCTCAAGTTGAAGCTCACTAGGCTGTTAGCATCAAATTTATTCTGAAGAATAGCTGTTATGCTTATTACTATTTGTGAAGTAATTGTCCCATGTCTTGAGATGGTGCTGTATCAGAATTGGGGCAGGGGACAGAGGAATTGTGGCTTCATACAGAAATGCAAGCTTACATGGGTATGTGGGGGGACATTTTAGGAGTCAAAATCTAGAAGGTGACAATGGAAGACAAGAGAAAAAGGCCACGGAAGACTTCAGCCTGAAGCCTGGACTGCGGATGGAGAAACTAGCTCATGGGTGGAGTCTGAGAATCCTGCCCTCACCGTTCAATGAGGAAACAGAAAGGGCTGTGAGCTCCCAGACCCATGGAAGCCCTAGCTGATGAGTCTTATCTCCTCAACTGGTACCCAAGAACAGCATCTCCTTTTACTTCTGTCTTTCAAGTCTTGGACAAGTCACAGACTCAAAGTTTGAATAACAAACTCAATCTCAGAATCAAATTTAAAGGGGATTCTGGGAAATGTAGTTCCATCTAGATTGACACTAGAGGCACTGAGCCACCCAGCACACAGACCACTCTACTATATTGAAGGTTCACATTCCCATTAACCTTTTTTTTTGACAGAGAAAATTCTCATATATTATATAACTTGTCTAGAATTATTAACATACTGGTAGTTGCAGAACTGAACATCAAACCTAAATCTGTCAGATGCCCACGGTCATACTTTGAACAACTCTTCAAAACTGATATAAATACTGTTTGCCAGTCATATTATTTCTTTTGACATTTGACCTTGTCTCTGTGAGCATGAGAGGCAGATGAAAATGATACATTTGGGACACATGCTTCCTTTGGGACCTAGGCCCGACTAGGACAATTCTGATTCTCCCCATAGTAAGTCAATTATCAGACAGCTCACAGAGATCCAGTATCATAAAATCCCCCACCTTCCTCTGGTTAGAAAAAAAAAAAAAAAAACGGTACCTGCAATTCTCAGTTCACTAGGTTTTCCAGGGCTGTGTCCTACATGACACTTCCCTCAACTTTCTTTGGAGAGAAGAGAGGATACACCTTCCATCACCACAAGCTGAGTGTGAAGTACATCGAGGGACCCTTGGGACAGCTTGATCTGTGGCCCTGGTCTTTTGAGACTGAGCAGTCATCAATTAGTTCTGTTGTGGGAAGGCAGAACTGAAAGGCTGCCGCTGTGCGAGCAGGCTTACTGGAGGAAAGCAGAGGGATAGCGCATTAGGAATAAGATACCATTCAGCCCACCAAACAGCAAACATGTGTTTCTGTAGATGCCAAATTGGACAGCGGGACAGAGCCTAGAGTCACATTTGAAGCTAGCTAATAGTATTGCCAGATATGGAACTAGGACCCAGAGCACGTTGCCAGANGTCCAGCAGGGTACAGTCATGAGGTACAGTCCCACCCACACCTTCTGCAGTGAGGTCCTCAGTGGGCGGACTTCCAAAGCATCCCTCCAGGGAAAATCCCAGCAATTGTGCACCTGCTACCTCAAAGGAAATCATCAAGTTACAAGTTGGAGGAGCCACAAAAGGCCTCTTTTTCACTAACCCCTCTCGCTCTGAGTCTGGCATCTTAACCCAGCTCCTTAAACTGTGTGTAGGGGGAGGGGCACCTAACTGATGTGGAGGCTGGCACCTAGAACCCAGCTTCTTAAACATCCGACTGAAGGTGGATATCGTGAAAATTTTGACAACAATAAAAGATTTGGGAACAAGTAATGATAGGTAATCCAAAATCAAAGCATGATGACCCCAACGTGTTTCCGGCAGAGTTGGTCCAACTGCACCCCACGACTTCACTGTAGCCTCCATTCTGAAGACATAGCATGTGCATTTTGCACTCTACAAGCTGCCATACTGTGTGTTGGTGCCTGAAAAGCCTCGGCTCAGGGTCTAAGCTAGTCTATGTTATGAACTGCAAGGCTTTAACTGCACATAGACAGTTTTCTGCTCCTGTAGGAACACAATAGTTTGATGACAGAAAGCAAAGACTATATTTAATTTATTATCCTGCCTACATCCCTCAACATACAATTATCAAATTAGTGCCTTTGGATTGAATTGTGTCATGGTGCTTGACTTCAAATTTTTCTGTTTCAGTTACTGATTTGAATTTCATTTTCTTTTTAAGTTGGGTAAATTTTGGCTTGGAATTCAGACAGAACTTCCAACAATCTTGAAACAGCCCTAAACACACNGCTGNTTTGTAGGACTCATTTGTGCAAAGTGACATTCTCTGCACTAGGGATTAGAGGATTAAAATGTCGATCAACTCTGAAAACATTGAAGATACGCTATGCCCTGCAGTATCAAGTGTTCAGCCAAGATTTAGTTCTTTATATGAAAAAAAAAAANAANAACATCTTTTTATGCAAATTTACCTTACTTTTTAATGAACAGTAAGATTTGTGCATACCAAAGTATTGTTTAAAAGCTAATTCCATTATGATTTATTACTAGTAAATGTTTGATTTGTATACCTATCTTACATACCTGTATACCCAGGGTTATNTAAAAATTTCTCAGTCAAAAAAGTCATGAGTGGAAAAGTTTGAGAAGCCTTGATTTAGAAAGTAGACAGAAAAAAAAAAAAAAAACCAAGGGAATTCAAAGGTGTAGAGAAGAGTCAGGCATGCTACATGNGTCTTCCAGCTTCAGGAAGCTGAGCCCTGAGTGAGCACAGTTGTCAGGACTGAGTCACAGGGAGGAAAGAGGGGCTTGGGTTTGGATTAGAGCTTCATGCTGTGTGGGAACTTTAGAAGTCACTGCCTTGTCCCAAAAAGTGACCAAAGGCTTTTTGTTTTTCTTATAAGACTAACTAACATGTCTGAGGATCTAGATGAGATGATGAGCTTCATAGCCAGGAATGGGATTTAACAGGGAGAGACGGGAAAGAAGAGAGCGCATGCCAGGTCCGTTTTACCCTACTCAGTCCAGCTTGTAAAATGATTGTGCCAATGTAAGGAAGAACGCAGAAGCTCTCTTAGAAACCAAATACATGTCAGTGGAACTTAAAACCAGTGGGTACGAGTTTTTAAGATAGCCAGGTGCACTGGCTTATGCCTGCGGTCCCAACTTCTTGGGAGACTGAGGCAGGAGGACTGTTTGAGCCCAGGAGTTTGAAGCCGGCCCAGGAAAAGATAGCAAGAGTTTATCTAAAAAACAAAACAAAAAAACCAAAAAGTCAGCAGGCACTTGAGAGTGTCCAGAATCTGAGACCATGATAGGGGTTTGGAAAGAAAACAAGATACAAAGGAAATGACCAAAGAAACAACATAAGCAATTGTCCTAGAATAAAGACATGAGCTTCCAAATTAAAAATATCCCCTGAACACATGCCTTAATTCATTCCTTCTGTATTTGAAATCACCTACTATGTGCAGGCTCGTGTTCTGGAACTACAGCAGAGACTATAACAAACTCTCTACTATAGAGCTTGTGTTGCATTGGGACTAGAGAGGTGACAAAGAAAAAGAAATAACAGGAAGTGTCANATGGCTCTGCCACAGAAGTTCTCAACCTTCCTAACACTGTGACCCTTTAATACAGCTCCTCATGTGGTGGTGACCCTCAACCATAAAATTATTTTTGTTGCCACTTCATAACTGTAATTTTGCTTCTGTTATGAATCATAATGTAAATACCTGTGCTTTCTGGTGGTCTTGGGNGATCCCTGTGAGACAGTCATTCAATCCCCAGGTTCAGAACTNCTGTTCTACTACATATAATAACCCAAGCACACCAAATACAGGATGATGAGGTGAGCGTCAAGGACCAGTGCTTTAAATGAGGTTGTCCCAAGAGGTCTCTCTAATAAATCGATGTCACAACAGAGAGAAGTGAGAGATGCTAACAGGATGATAATTTAAAAACAGAAAGGATGAGCCGGGCGGTGGTGGCGCACGCCTTTAATCCCAGCACTCGGGAGGCAGAGGCAGGCGGATCTCTGTGAGTTCGAGGCCAGCCTGGGNTACCGAGTGAGTTCCAGGAAAGGCACCAAAGCTACACAGAGAAACCCTATCTTGAAAAACCAAAATAAATAAATAAATAAATAAACCAGAAAGGCTACATATTTTTTTGGTCCATTTTATTTGCAACTGCCTGCAAACAGGCCTGGCTGCATACGAAGCATTCAGCAAACACTTATTGGAGAAGTGAATCATGATGTAGGAGAACAGGTCCTGAGGCAAAAGCATCCTTGGTTTGTTCAGGAATGAGGACACACACTGGGGAAGAAGCCTGGGGTTCAGTCCCAAACAGCAGCAGGAACTCCATACAGTGGTGGCACCCGCCTGNACTCCCAGCACTTGGGAGGCTGAGGCAGGAGATACAGGAGTTCAGTCATCCTCAGCTACATAGCAAGGTCAAGTCAGGCCCATCCCTGGACCATGTTGGACTCAGCACTAAGGTCCGTCTTATTTAAGTGATGGGAGAAGTGGCAAAGCAACCCTTCCTTTAGCCACCCAGTTGTTTCTTCTTCATTTTGATGACTAAACAGCCATTGGCCCTTGCCATCCCNGAGGAAGTTTCCCTCCTCAGCTTTGACTTCCCTCTCTCCATCCACTTAACAAGCCTGTCCCTTCTAAGCCAAAGCACACTTTGGGCTGCTTCTATCTCCTTCAGCTTCCTGGGGCTCTGCGCCATCCCCAACATTTGACTTCTCAAGGCATCTCTCCTGTCTGCACCTTCCCCCTTCAAAAAGCTCCTTCATTCCATAGCTGCCACGAACCCTGTGGGCTGTAGGGTTGGTTACCTTATGTAACCTTCGGTGTCACTTCCTGTCTGAGTCAGGCTGTTCTAAGAGGTGGCAAGCAAAGCCAAGGAGCAGCGGAAGGTCTGGAATCAGATGGCTTGAGTGTCAAGCCGTCTAACCATGTACTCTCACAGCCGTGTCGAACTTCTTGTCCTTTGCATAACAGCGGCAATAGCGGCACCTGTTGCCTATGAGTTCTGAGAGGAAGAAACGCACTTATGAAAAACAGTGCCTGGGCACAGTAAATAATAATAGCTCACTGTTGTTAGAGGAGACTCAGTTTTTGTCACAGACTCAGTTTCCCCAAAAACGAGGTCTCATTTGCTTCTTTTCTGAGTCAGTTCTCAGGCCATTTCCCATTCAGGTCTCTAATTCCCAAATCCACAGAGCTGAATGTGCGGAGTAACCTTTGACCTGGCCTCTACTTCAAGTCCACTGTCCAATCAGTTGGCAGATAGGCCTTGCTCTTGCATTCTGGGTTGCTTTTTTGTTTTTTGTTGGGAGACTTTTCATGACTGTTCCTATTTCTGTAGGGGTTATTTGTCTATTTAAATAGTTTATCTGGTCNTGATTTAACCTTGGTATGCGGTATCTATCCAGAAAATTGTCCATTTCTTTCAGATTTTCGAATTTTGTAGAGTACAGGTTTTTGAAGTATGACCTGATGATTCTCTGGATTT
>LZPO01066270.1:89369-99530 GCA_001675575.1 Neotoma lepida
TGTGTGTGTCTGTATGTCTGTCTCGTGTATGTGTGTCTGCCTCTGTGTGTGTGTGTGTGCATATCGTGTGTGAGTACATGCACCTGTGTGTGCTTGTGAAGGCCATAAGGTGTCCTCCTTTATCACTTTCTATCATTCTCTTGAGGCAAGGTCTCTCTCTGAATCTGGAGCTCTTGCTTTCTGGCTAGGTTAGCATCCAGCAAGCCCNAGTGATCTTCCTGTTTCTACCCACCTCTCCCCACAGTGCTGTGGTTACGGCACACGTAAGACCACACTTGACTCGTTACATAAGCGCTGGTCTGAACTCAGCTAAACATAGTTTACAGCAAACACTCCTAAACCACTGAGCCATCTCTCTAGCCTCTCACTTCCTTTCTTAACCTTTGTTACCTAGAAGGAGTGAAAATCATGTAGTGAAAATAATGAGTTCACAGCATAAACAAAGAATAGAGAGAATCTTTATTTTTCCATGTAAATTCCTGATGTCAGGCTGGCTCGGAAGTTTGCAAGGTTCACGTCAGTGAGAGAAGCAGAAGGGGAATGTAGGCAAAGCTAAAGGGATCCAGGACTACTGTCAAGCCTGGTAGCCATGGCCATTTCTCTGTCCTTCATTCTTTAAAATAAGATTACCACAGAGACCACCAAGTAGATGCTTTACCGTTAATTTTTTGTTTGNTTGGTTAGTCTGGGTGTTGTTTNGTCTTGCTTTGTTGTCTTTNGTTTGAGACAGGTTCTCTCTGTGCAGCAGTCTGGTCTCAAGTTCAAAGCGATTCTCCTGCCTCAACTTCTGGGGAACTAAGATTACAGGTGAGTGCCGCAANACCCTGCCAGTTTTAACGTTGGATTCAACTCCTGCTAGTTCTTATAAAACCTCAAGAACTAAATGAAGCTTCGTCCAGCCTGGTTTTGGTCATCTGTACCCTACAAAGGCTGGGTACAGCAGACAGAGCCTAGTGATTTGTTTTAGCTCCAGCTGGGCATTTGAAGTGATAACCATAAGAAGGATACACACTCGGCAAGGAGAGAAAGACAATGTACAGGACACCAGGAGCTTACCTAAAAAGAGACATCAGCTCAAAGGTTCTGCTTCCAGGCCCAGAGCAGCCAACGCAATAAAAGGTGGTGCCCAACAGAAGCCCCAGGCCCCTGAGCTGGAGGCCAGCTGACGTCCAGGCAGTCTCTAGAATCACTCATGCTGGGGCTTAAAATCCAGCTTGAACCACCCTGAGCACAGACATTCTAAAGACAAGGGCACTTGTCCCCAGAGACCTACTTCATAGCCACACTTGTAGCTCTTTCTTTGTTGAAGAGGCTTCGGGGTGGCTTCTACAGTTTCTTTCTTCTTGAACACTCCCTGTCTTGTGAGGAGATGGGCACTTAACTACACAGCCTCCCACTAGGAGAGAGAAGCTAAAGTGACGGCAAATGTTTTACAAGGGGATTATTTGAAGGATGGGAAAAAAACCATTAAATCCCGTACCCTGGCCTGGCTTCCCTTGCTAAATGGCTCAGAAGGAGTGTGCAGGGAAGTGGGGAGACAATTCAACGCTAACATAATAAGCATTAACAGCTTACTAGAGAACCAGTTCCGGGTGGCCTCACGGCAATATAACTGTTTTCCATCGCTGCAGGGCAGGTCTCCACGAATTAGCTGAACACTACTTGATATAACGTGGGGAAATTGACTTAAAATACTCATTAGCTAATTAACATGTCCCATGGCCCCAGATAAGTGCCATATAAAGGATNCATTGTCTTCCCATGCCAAATAATCTCTCAAGAGAAGAGTAACAGATTGCTTCTTCAAACTCAATTCATATACAAAATGTTTATTCTAGAAATAACCTAGAGGTATGGTGGTACGCACCTGTAATCCTAGCACTCAAGACGTTCAGGCAGGGTGGGGTGGCAAGTTCAAGGCCAGCCTGGGCTACATAGGAGGCCCTGTCTCAACAAACAAACAAACATTAAAAAGAAACTTGGTATAATATCCATCTGAATCTCTGTAGATTAGAAGCTGGTGCTCTGGATTTGATGTCACGTCTTCAGGAACTTAGAACAAGGCACTTAGGGCNGTCTCCTTGTAATTGAAGCAGAGACACTGAAACCTGGGTGATTATTAGCAGTGAGCTAGCAACATTAAGTCNACTTGGCTTCTCCACGCAGGTATTAATATGGATGAGGAACAGCNTGTTAAAGCAGCAAAGACTGGACTCACATGCAAGGTGGAAAGATGACCCAGGTAGGAGAAAACCAAGGCATAGCAAGCCATGAGGTCCAGACCTGCAGCTACAAGGCTGAGTGAAGGATAATGCAGAGGATGTATGTTGGGGGGCGGGGCTAGGGGCATGTTCCTGGAAACGACTAGTAGTGAAAGCATCAGCTAGGTGGTTAAGAAACCTAAAGATGGCTACAGCAGGACTTAGTGACCTGGGTGGCAGCCCTCGGGGCTGTCTAGAGGGAAAGGAGGACCCAGAGAAAGAGCTGGCATAGGTCATTGGTTTCCATGGTGATGACTAGACTGTCACCATCAGAGCATGATGGCTTCGGAACAGGAATGAGGCTATGACAGCGATATCTACTTACATCAGGCTTCCAGTCCTCCCCAGGTTCCTGGTGTTTATGCGTTCATATTCATAACTCTTATGAAGGATGGAGTATTGTTCATTTTGTTTGAGATTTAGGAACCCAAATNGGACCGATCTAAATAGACATTATGTTCAAAAGACTGCTTCATTCTGAAAGTATAAACTTGTAGGATAATCTATATAAACACTGTTTTATTGGTGCTTGTGATGAGAATTTTGAGTAAATTCTTTATGTAAAATNTATTATCATTCTTTATTGGGGCACTAGCAGAAGAAAANAAAACCCTTGTTTCTAACAAATGACTTCTGTTTCTCCTTTACTTACATGAAAGAAAAAAAGCAAAAAACATTCCATTTTATCACCAGCTCAGCGCTGTTTTCCAATTTTTTTTTTGCATCAAAAACTGTGGGTCTGTTTTGCTTATGTGTTGTTTTTATTGCAAATGACACTCTTCAGGGCTCCTTTTTTATGAGCTATGTGTCACATTAATTCTTTCATCACCCCTCTTTCATTCATCGGTCTCACAACTCTCCTTCAAACACACCCTCACAGCCAGGGGGAGGACCTGTGACTGTCACCATACAGTCCACAGCAGGACACTAACAGCTGTGAAGAAGTCTGAGGAGGCATTGGAATCCGACACGCTGGGCTGTAAGCCTGCCTCCCGTCTTCCAGCAGGGTGACCTAGCACCAAGTATTTCTCTAACCTTAATCTTCTCCATCTGTAAAATGAGATTATGTTAGTATGATTTTCTTAGAGCTCGTGTGAGGATAAAACTAGGGGCATACATCAAGCGTACAGCAAGAATTCTTGTTAAGAGTGTGAAAATCGACAAGCCCCTCCCTCAGTTCACACCCTCTTCCATAGTTCCCACTCTGGATCCAAAACTTTGGGTACTAGCTANGTAGTTCTCTCTGTTCTCATCCTGAGGGTAATGAGGAAGAACATTCTGAATATTTGTTCATGTCCAGCAGTGGTGAGGACCTCGGGAAATAGCTGAGGGGCTACAGATTCAAGGCCAAAGTTTTCACTAGTGTTTCCTCAGTCCAAGCCCATCAACCTTGGGCAAAGTTGTTCAGCTCACACCTCAACCTCTCTAAGATGTCATTGNAAATACCCACGTGTCACAGGGACCTGTGCTTGCTAAGCTCCTAACNCAGTTGAAAACTGCCCTAAACAGGAGTACAGTGCACAATACATGCTCAATAAAGTATCAACCGATCATGAACGTGAGTTAAACATTGCCTGCCTGTTAGAATTTAATAGCAGCTTAATGATTGGTGTATACTCTGGGGTCATTTACTAAAATCATGGGCTAGAAGACTCATCGTTGACATGACAAAATGTTCCTGATCTTTTATTTAGTGGAAAGTATTTTACATCCGCGTGTAAATAACTATAACTATAACTATAATCATAACTATAGGGAAAAGGTCTGCTGGGATTTTGGCAAAATGTTAACCATGATTATCTGTCACTTTTGGCTGTGTGAGGAGGGAGGGAGGGAGGGAGAGAGAGAGAGAGATTCTCTAGTTTCCATATTCTTCATGAAACATGAAACTTTTTCTACTTGGGAGTCAGAAAATAAACATAAAAATTTAAAGACAACTATGGTAATAAAAAGTACAGTCTTAACTGACTAAAGCTCACAAAGGATGNGGAGCTCCAAGCACAGCAGGGAGTGCACACAAAGGAAGGTTCAGGGGAGGGTAGGCGTGGGGGAAGGGGGATTGGGGTCAGAGAGAGGACAAGCTTTAAGTCAGAGCTAGGACTCCTTGGGAAGGAACCTGTCTTCTTTTAGCATGTGTGGCTGGGACTAAAGGACNCCGGGCCATGGCTGGGCCAGGCAGGCCACAGGCGATCAAAGTTCATGGGAGAGCTGATAGGCTTCTGAGCTCAGGAGGCATTGAACCACCCTGCCCTTTCTGTCTCGNATCCACAGAACNGTTGATTTAAATCATCGGNTTACANAAAAGCTAAAGGACGACCTAGCGAGCCTCTCTGTCTCTCTCCTGTGACTTCCAAGGAGACTTTGATTTACTTTCTTCCAGTGAGCAATAAACCAAAAGCTGTCACCACTAGGTGGCATGCCCCAAATACTATTTAACTTTGAACCNGGCAGAATTGGCTGGGGAACCTGCGGCAACCTTCCCATCAGAGGCATTGCAAGGAGGCCGGATGAAGACTATTGAAGGTTTTCAGTTTCTCCCTGTTCAAGATAAAGGGNATCCAGGAAAGCCCACCATCACCACCCTGCACCCTGCCCTGACTCTAGCACATGCTCCTCTCTAGAGTGATAAATTCAGTGTGCTTCTTCTCAAAGGCACATCGGAGGGTCTCATCAAGAGATCTTTGTCTTCCCCTCTCAGTGCCTATAAGCAGCCATCTCTTTTGTTAATCAAAATAAATGTCCCCTATAACACTCCCCACAGCAAANGTAGATCTTTGGTGTCAAAGGATAGCATCCAGTCCTAGATGTAAGACTGGTGTTAGTTGAACTATAACAAGAAGGTCCCTATGTAGGGTCTATTATACTTGAAGGACAAAAATGGTACCCCAAAAAAAATCTATACTGACCTTGGCATCTCCTTTAAACACCAGTGGTACTTTTAGGTACTTTTAGTGCCCTGTACTTATGATTTGAGCCTTACATGGGTTTCTTTCTTTTTTCTTTTTCTTTATTCCCCCCCCCATTATCTTTACCTAAAGTTCCACGCTTTGGGTCACCCTATAAAAGTGGGTTTGGGGCCCAAGCGTGGTGAGGGACACCTGTAACCTCAGCCCTTAGAGCANTGGTTCTCAACCTTCCTAATGCTGCAACCCTTTAGTCTGAGCACCCCTGTGGCAGAGACGGGGAATCCCTGGAGCAAGATGGCTAATTTATTAGCCATATCTGTGAGCTCTGGGTTCAGTGAGAGTTTCTGCTTTAGTGAATAAGGTAGGAAGTGGTCAAGGAAAACTTGCACTATGAACTTCTTGCTACCACATAACTGCACACAAATGTGTGCCCCACATGCAAACATGTGTACATGTGCATGCACACACACACACACACACACACACACACACATCAGATATGCATGCAAAAAAACCCCAAATATTTGAATAGGAAATTTCTCAGATGCCCTTTTATTTAAAGAAAGAAACTGTAGGAGATATGACAGTAAACAGAAGGGTGAGTTTTGAGTTTGTGTGTTTTTTTTCTTGTGACAAGGCTTGACTATAACCCACAGTGGCCTGAAACTCCATGGGTATCCCAAACTGCCCTCAAACATATGGCAATCTCCCTGTGGTTCAGTCACCAAAGTACTGGGATTCTAGGTGAATAGCATCACACCTGTCTAAGAACAGAATTTTTTTAAACTAACATACGGTTACATACAAAAGGATATCACCTCTTTCAACACAGTCACTGGTCACTCATGTTGATGATGCAAACCATTTTGGTACCTTCTCTATTTTAATTGATTTTAATATCTGACACATACACTTTGAAAAGCTACAATGCTAACAAAATATCATATTTTCATAGTGGATTCTATTTGTTTATAAAATGAAAGGCTATTTGGAGCTAAATTTTGCAAACAGGAAGAAAAGATGATAGTAGGGATGGTTCTCTTCTGACAAAATGGGCTGGACTGTGACCTATCAAAAGGATGATCTCTGATCATGATGGTCCTCGACCCCCATTGCACCATTTGATTAGCTTTGAGGATGTAAACAAGTCAGGACAGCGCTGTGTGTTTCATTTTCATGATCCATAGTGGTTCTCAACCTTCCTAAAGCTCTGACCCTTTAATACAGTTCCTCATGCTGTGGTGACCCCCAACCATAAAATTATTTTCATTGTTACTTCATAACTGTAATTTTTCTACTATTAGTAATCATAATGTAAATATTTGGTATTTCTGATGGTCTTAGGTGACCTCTTTGAAAGAGTTGTTCAACTCCAAAGGGGTCNAGATCTACAGGTGATAACAATATTTACCCAGCAATGATACTATGCCATTAAATGAGGTAATGTATGTGAAATATACATGGTGGTTCTGGTAGACAATGGTGGTAGGCACAATGTCCATAATCATAGATTCNTAGCAGCCACAGTAATATGTGGCTTATGAACTCAAAGAGACTATTTTGACAGTAAGTAACCTCCATTGCGTACCAGCTTTCATTAACTCGCATGCGCCTTCTGGCATGTTTTATCTTCTTAGCTGCTTACAAACTAGCTCTTATTTAAGTTCAGGAGACATATGTTTTCCAAAGAGCTCCTCCAGGCTGTGCAGATATTCAAATGGAGTTTCTGCATCTATGGTTTTAAGTCATTGTACCAATACAGTAAAATTCATTCAGGTGCTCTACTCCCTAGACGTGTCAAATGGTATGTCTTCTGTTAATTTACGATAGAAATGCAGGAGGCTAATGCAATCATTTGAAGACTGATGAAACAATTCTAATTAGTCAGGGGCTAAGGTANATAGATCTACTCAATCAATCCAATCATTGTTGGCCAACAATTTGGGGCTAGGGTTGGGTTACCCACCAGAGATATAGGAGTGAGCCACATAGAGCAAGTAGACAGACAGTGTTAGATTTAGATTCTTAAAACACCTTTCAGCTTATGGATGTGTATGTACATGTGCACAGAGAGAGAGACAGACAGAGACAGAGAGACAGAGAGAAACACGGGCACAGAGACAGAGACAGGAAGAGGGAAGGAGGGAGGGAGAGAGAACAAACATCTCTAGAAAAACATCTAAGATACTGGCAATCACAGTCGCCTCTGGAACACAACCATTATTTTGCTCTTTCCACACTGTTTGAGTTACCAGTGCAAGCAGTGCCTTTTCAACAAGTAAATAAAAGTTAAAAATCAAACCTTTACATAAGCCAAGAAANTGCATGGTTTGTTCGTTTCTATATTTTATAATGACTGTGTAAAATCTTTATGCTCACCTCTTCACTTAGGAAGAAAATTAGATCATTCACTTCCACATAGACTTTTACCAATCCCCAGCTATTAATTACTCCTGATTTCCCTCACACACACACAATAACAGCTGTACAATCAAGCAAACAACCCACGTGCTATGGTGATGGACTGTTAAAACGCTTGGCTAAATGAATTTGATAGCAGAGGGGTTATCAGGATCTCACCATCTGGCTGAGCAACCATTTCCAAAGCTCCTAAGCAGAACCTGCAGCCAGGCAGCAGAGTGGTCCAGCATCCTCATCCATCAGTAGTGTGTTTCACTAAGCAAGGACCTTCCCCTGTGAACACCGAGACGCATTCTCCTCTCTGAAGCTCATTGCTATGTGCCCAACTCCAGGGAGCAATATGCCCTTCAGCTTTAACCTTGTCAGAGAATCCATCAGTCTATCAGGAAGCCTTTATTAATCATCTCCCACATTCAAGGTACCGTGATAAATTCTTTGGAGCATGCCAGGAAATAGAAGAGGTGGCTTCTAACCCATAAGAGTTTATTGTCTAGTTGGAGAGATGGAATATATAACAACTCAAAAGGTAGAATCATACAAGGCAAGATATTGAAAGTGACAAAATCAGAAGTGGGGGCAGAAGGGACCTAACATTTATCAATGCCTGTCCGTGGTGCAGGACACCTCTCCTGCACACTTCACTCAATCATCCTGTCAGCCCCGCTCTTAACTCCATTTTATAGACTCAGACATTAGGGAGGTTGCATAGAATCACAGGAACCGATAATGCCAGAGCCAGTAAAACTCCCGTTGGTCTGATTTCAGGGCTCTGATCTCCTGACTCTAAAATATAGACTTTCTCAGGAATATACCACACTTCCCACTGAGAGTTAATGCTGTAAGAATGATCTGAAAAGACTCACCACTGAGCAGTATTGTAAAACATCCACGCATGGAATATAGAATTTGAGGAACTCTTAGAAAAGGTTTGAAACTGGGATGGGGAAAATGCTAGGCGGTAGAAGGAAGGAAGCGGGTATGTCCCTTCCACTTGTGAGGAAGTGTCTGCATGATGGTGTAGAGATGGAAAACCTCAGCATAATCCTCAGAGCAAAGAAATGCTTTGGGGACCAGCTAGCTATGAATCAGAAGCAGCCATCCCTAGCATGGGACTGGCACAGGACTGAGTGTCCCAAAACCTTACATCACTCCTTACATCAGATTCATCATATACGTCAGTTACAAGCCATCTGGATGGATGGATGGATGGATGATTGGGCTGTCTCTTATACACATCTAGATGTGTATAAGAGACAGGGATGGATGGATGGATGGATGAATGGATGGATGGATGGGTGGATGGATGGATGGGTGGATGGATGGATGGATGAATGGATAGGTGGGTGGGTGGATGGATGGATGGGTGGATGGATGGATGGATGAATGGATAGGTGGGTGGGTGGATGGATGGATGGATGAATGAATGGATGGATGGATGGGTAGATAGACAGGCAGGCAGACTTTGGAGCAGAATCCAATATTAGTTTTAAAATATATGTACAAGGCTTTCATTGCAATGCCTTGCTTGTGATGAGAGGCACCACGAAATCTGACAGAGGAAACTGTAGCTGCTCTCTTTTGCCTCTGGAGGTTGCTCAGGGTATGGATTGAGAAGGACCAGAGGAGTCACATACATGGTGGACAAGGAGCCTGTGCTGGTCCTCTAGAGATGATATTGGTAGTCATCCATCTTCTCTTGTGTTTCTCATATTGACTAATAAATCCCTCAGTGAGAACCTCCCTGTGTTGCTTCACGTTGCTAAGTCACCCTCAACTTAGTTCTTTGTCCCCCACCCCACATCTGACCCATTGTCTCTACGTGGGAAATGTACCCAGAATCCAGCCATGTCACTGCCCCCACTGCCACACCCTGCCCAATTTCACTACTACTTCCTGTGTTGTTGCCGTGACCTCTTCACTGCTATCAGCTTCTTCACTCACCTCCTGGAGCCTATTCTCAACAGAATCCAGAGCACTGGGGTTAAATCACACACCAGACAACAAGATACTCTGCCCTCAACCCCCTCAGGGAAATCCTCTCCCACTCGGTGTCACCAAATGTCCCACAGAGCCTACAGATCTTTCCTCCCATCTCCTCTGACCCTTTGTTCTTACCATTCCCCTGCCACACTCACTTCTTTCCCTCTTCTAAGTAGGGCACTTCTGAAGGGACCCTGACCAGCTCTAACATGACAAGCATGGCTCTGGCAGGCCTTGCCCTTCTCCCTACTCCTTCTGCCTTGCTAAAAACCCTTAGATTACATTCCTAAAGCTAGCCTCCAAGGTCTGTTCCCTTATTTGGGAACTTCCTCCTCCTGAGGCTGACTACCAAGGTCCAGCTATCAAAGTATTGAAGTCCAGCAATCAAAAGCCCCCTTTGGCTCACCTAATTAACATGTCCAGTTAAAATTAAACACCTCATGCTAACCCTTTATAAACTACCATTTTCCTTTGGGCCACATCTGTCTCCTCTCTATCCAGAGGCAGTACTTTGTTCCTCCAGGATAAATATCCCTAACTCCTCTCCCTTGTTCCCATCCCCCTCTCCCTCATCCTCTATCTCCTATCTTTTT
>LZPO01066270.1:110715-144591 GCA_001675575.1 Neotoma lepida
ATAACACCGTGAAACTGAGAGACCAGACCAAGACAGAGAAGGCTCCATCAAAGGAACATGAGAAGGTGCAGCCTGTGTGAAGAATCAAAGGAAATTCCATTTGGCGCAGGAGAGAGAGGATGAGGCTCAGAGGGACAGGAAACTGAAGAGACAAGCAGAGCCGACCGTTTGGACACTAGAGATAACAGGAAGCCTTTGAAGCTTGGCAGAGATCTGTGTTTTAGGAAGCACTCTCCCAGCTCTGCAACTGGCGTGGAGGGTGGCAAGTTGGACAGTTGATAAACCCAGGGGAGAGTGACGATACTGGGTCTGGGTGATGGGCAATTTGTCACCTTTATAAAATTCCTAGTTTCCCATCTTTAACAAGCCAGTGTTATTTTCATAATAGGACAAAAAATAACATGTATTAAGGAAGATGAACTTTACAGAACTCTGCCTGGAAGCCGCTCAGACCCTTTTGGGAGTCTCTGCTAAGCCTGTCTCTGAAAGAGAAATCACACCCACGTGCTGACCCTCAAGGCCCCAAGGCTGCCCACATCCTCTGCACTAAGATGTGTTTTCCACAGACTCAAGGTGGAGAGCAGCTGAGGAAGATGCCAGACATCAACCCCTGCCCCCCCCACACTTAGGTATATACTTTCACATGTACCCACAACACACATACTCAAACACACATATACACACACATGCACCCACACACTCACAAAACCACAACACAAAACCAAATTCAAGTCCAGCTAACCNTGTTCCCGTTTAGTGAGGGGGAAGTGCTAGATGTTCTATTATTTACTGGTGTGGGTGCTCAGAAAACATGGAGAGATGATTGAAGGTTTGCTCTATCGAATGTGGACTAAATATGGTACTCAACCTCAGAATCCTATGACTACCACATCTTTGTGATCAAAATAGGGCTTTTTAGCATTAATTTCATGTGAACATATGCACGTTTCCAAATGTAACTCGGCCTTCATTAGACCCCCAAACCACATGAGGAGACCCCAACAATCTTTTCTCCCATTTTTGGTAGCATCCAAGGGCACTTGTTGTGTGTTCACCCACAAAGGACTTAAGTTCTTGCCATTTCTTCTCTCTATTTCCAGCCTCAGCAGCTATAGGCCTGTGCTGCAGAACTAATAGATTCATCGTACTCGGTGAGAATTCTACTTTCTTTTCCGGGGATAAGATACAAAGATCCCTAAGCTGTGATAGTTGAGATAGCAAACTTTTCTATGAAAAAAATGTCCCTCTCCCTGTGGGCCGATCTGAGCTGGGCCAGTTTCAATGGAATATTCAGGAAGCTGTAGCAGGAGTTCTGGAAGTGATTAATGGTGCCTGGGTTCACTCGAGTATCACTTCCTCACCTGGGGCCCCAAACAACATTGCTTTGGGATCTTTGTCTCTGAGAAAAACACCCGGATAACAATAAATAAAACCCTTTTCTGCTTCTGTGTGCAGACCACTCTGCTCTTCACTGAGCCCCAACCTAGGCTCCAGGCTAGGCTAGGAACAGCTTGCAGTCATGCCCCCCTCCTCCACATCCTCTCAGCAGCCCAAGACTTGGAGTATACATCTCTGCTGGGACCAAGCACTTCAGTGGGGCTCTGTGGGCTCATGGGACACAGGATGAGGAAAGTAGCACTTGCTGCTTTTGCAGAGGACCCAGGTTCTGTTCCCAGCACCCACAGGGTGGCTCACATCCACCTGTAACTCTGGTTCCAGGGAATCCAAGACCCTCTTCTGACCTCTGTGGGTGTTAGGCAGACACATGGTACTCAGACATACAGGCAAGAAGACACTACATAAAATAATAATAATGATAACAACAATAATAAAAGATGAGACATGGAAAAATCCATCCCACACCACTGAGTGAGAAGGAATGCACAGATAGGAAAGGAGTGAGGTCAGTATGCAATGTGGAGGCCACAGATGAGGTACATCTCCTCTCCCATTCTCTTGCTCCTGAGTACATCTCCAACACACCCATCATTCAGTGGCAAGGTCCTGGAGAACAGAAGAGATATGCTGCCAGGAACCCTTCAGACAGGACCTTTTCAGCACTAGGTCAGTCCCACCATAAAGCTCTTTCAGAGCTTCTATCCCAGCACATAACCCCCTTAGCACTGTTCTGCCTTCCTATAAAGTTCCACAAGACTGTGGATGCATGCCTTCACCCTGTGGTTCAATGACGGGGGCCCCCATTGCTTGCACTGGCACATAAGCACTCCGTGGCAAATGCCAGGGTTTATCTCAGTAGCCTGAGCAGTTCATTCTCACATTTTTCTCTCTGGTAACAGACACTAAGGCGAAGCATGATCCTAATGAGTCTTATCAATTAAAACCAAGAGTCAGATATCGGGATAATAACCTGAAAGATCAGAGATGCTGAGCAGCAGCCACTAGAGACTTCTTACCTCTACGAATCCTCAGACCGAATGGGCCTGAGATCCTGTCTCCACCCACCTTATATTCCTGTCTCCATCTCTCAGTTGTGCTGGGATTAAAGGCATGAGCCTCCCAAGTGCTGGGATCAAAGGTGTGAGCCACCATTGCCTGGCCTCTATGGCTAACTAGTGGCTAGGTCCACCCTCTGCTCTCCAGGCAAGCTTTATTTGTCAGAACACAAACAAAATATCACACAACACTAAGGGGGCAACAGATGAACCAAGCAGAGATGCAGAAATATATTCTCTCCCCCCCTCTCTGTCCTTCCCTCCCTCCCTCCCTCCTTTCTCCCCTTCTTTCAGCAGTACTGGGTATCCTAAAGCCAATATTCTCTAGCTGAGCTCTATGTCCAGCCCTCTCTGTACTTTTTATTTTGAAATTGTTGACCAGGCTGGCCTTGAACTCAACTCTGCACCCCAGGCTGGCCTTGAACTTGTGATCCTCTTTGTCTCAACTTCCTGAATACCAAGATTATATAGGCTGTGGTACCCCCAGGCCCAGCTGGAAGACTCCTTATACAAATGGGAAACCTTTTCAGGTTTTTTCACACCGTCTGTTCTGAGCCCTTGGCGGCATCATTTACAGTTATTGTTGAGGTATTTCCTAGGAAGGAATGATGGTCCACCCAGGGCCAATACCCAACAGGTCTCCATCTGCCTGACTGGTTGAAACCTTGTCCTGGTCACAGCTACGCACTCTGAGGGTCTAGGTTCTCAGCCTCTCCTGAGTTTTCCATGGCTGTTGCAAATTGCCCCCTTTTCCTCCAGACAGACCCACATTCCTGGTTGGAAGGCCAGCTTAGTCCCCTTCTATGTGGCATCCCATTGGCCTCTCCTCACAGCAGGGTGAAGGCCCCAATATTCTGCAAGTCCTTTTGCTCTATACTGAGTAGGGTTTTTTGTTTCCACCACCTACCCTACCCCCAGCTTACATTTCACTCAAATTAGCTTATCTGGCAAAGCAGGTACCTGACTGAAGCAGAGAGTTCAGCAAATATTTCCTGAATGAATGAATGGGCAGTTCCTCACAAATAGGATCTAAGGAAGCACGGAAGGAAATCCCTTGATGCACTCGAAATTAAAGTTCATCTTAATTTGTCATACACAGGTTCATGTCTCGCTTTTTCATTTAAAAATCATAGCTCAGGCTGAGCACCTGCTAAGGCTCACATGACTGTGTTAAGTTCCAATATCACCATCTGAGGCAGACAGGATTACCTTGTTTTACAGCTGAACAGACAGAACTGAAAAGGGTTAAGACACATGTCCCGATTCACATCTCTAGGAAGAAGGAGTTTGTATGGCTTGCAAACCTGCTGTGCCCCAAGCCTGGCTTTTCCACAGGTGAGTTACAGCAGAGCATTTTCCTATGTCATGAACCTGTCTTTCACGTCCTCACAGCTGTAGTGCCTGCTCCTCAAACTAGCAGGAGCACTCACCCGGAATGCTGGAAGCATGTTCGAAATGCAAGCTCTCAGCTTTCTATCCCAGATGCCCCAAGTTAGCCTGCATCTTTTTTGATTTGGATGTTCTTTTGGGGGTCACATACAGAATCTTACTATGTAGCCCAAAATGGCCCTGAACTCACTCTCTTGCATCAGCCTCCCAAGTGATAGGATAATAGATAGGTGCCACCACACCTGGTTGACAACATCTTAACCAGACTGGTGGTGTTGTACATATTTAGTAAAGTTAGAGAACACCAGTTTAGACCAGAGGTCCATAAACCACAACCCAAGCCAGATCCAATTCACCCCATATTCTTGAATGGCCTAAAAGATAAAAAATGGTTTTTGAATTTTTAAATGGCTAGACATTTTCCAATAGAACAATACTCTTTGATGGCACGCAAAACATTACCTGAAATTCACAATTCAATATGCATAAAGTATTCAAACACCATGCATTGAGGTACCCATTCATTATCTGTGGTTACATTTGCACTATGATACCAGGCCCAAGTCAAAACAACAAACTGTACAGCCCACAGAGGTGTTTAGTGTCTGCTACATTGGGGTGTCTTAAACTTCGTCTTTTGTGACCTCTTTTTCCCTGAGAAAGTTTTACACTACACATACACACATATCATATATCAAACATTCGCTGATAATGATCATAAAGACTTTTTTAATGTTTCTGTGTGTGTGTGTGTGTGTGTGTGTGTGTGTGTGTGTGTGTGTATACACACATCTGGAGTACGATATGTGTATGACTGGGCCCACAGAATGTGTATGGTGGTCAGAGGACAACTTTGTGGAGTTGGTTCTCTCTATCTACATGTAGGTAGATTCTGGGGATTGAACTCAGGTCGCTGTGATTACAGAGCAAGCACCTTTACCTTCTGAGCTCTCTTGATGGTCCAAGACAGTGAGAATAATTCTTTGGTAGACATATAATTTCACCATTTATTAAAGTCAAAAGCAAATGTACATGCTGATGAGATGGCTGTGTGTCTTCATTTTTACATAGATAATTAAATACTGCCTGGATACTTGATAGTGGAGAATGTAGAGCCCCGTCAATGTTTTTCTGGGTTGACTGATGTTTTTATTTTATCAGTACTGAGGATGCTGCCACTTCACATAAATCTATAGTGAAAAATGACAGGAGCACATTTCGGGCCGCTTCAAAATTCTTGGAAATCTGTCCTAATTCCAAAGCCAAATTTTTTCATTTAACACTTTTTAAATAAAATTCAGGTCAGGAACTCACACAGCAATTTTTAAAATCAAATATCGTAATACAAACAATCCAAACACGCACTAACTTACACGCTAAGGAATGAAGGTAGAAAGACACTAGGGCCTTTGTTTTCCATAATCAAATCAATATGGGTCTGTAAGAGCCAAAAACTTTTTATGTGCCGTAAAAACACTGCAATCCATAACACAAAACAGTCTCGGCTCTGAGCCGAGATGTTTCAGGCAGCACTTGGTGTTTCCGGTGTGACATCATGCACTACTTCACAAGTGAGTGTTGTGCGTTCAAGGCCAAGGTTGCTCCGCAGTTAAGTTATTCTACTTGGGTGAGTGCTACCAAAAGCCCCTTGGGTTCATTATGCACTTAATATTGAATCAATTTTTAGTTGTTGCTCATTCAGAAAATTCTTACTACTGCCTGACTTATTTTTGAGTCTCAACATTCAGTCACCCACGGTTAAGATGGTTACAGAAAATGTTTACCAATTTCCATCTTTACTCTGTCCCTTACCACCCGGGTCTGTGTGGTAAGGGACACTGTGAAAAGTGGTTAGGGGAAGCCGGCATTTGTGAGGACAGAGGGGGAATAGCATCCTCAGTGAGATCCCATGCTCAGCAGAGGCCTGGAGTTCGGAAACTCAGAAGATAGCGGGAATGGATGTAAGGATGGGGCCCTGTGAACAGGAAGAGGAAGCTCATTGACAGAGAAATGGGAGAGCATAGCAGTGCGCAGGTGTCATGCCGATACAGCCCTGCTGTGTTTGGAGAAGGCTTGCCAAAGTTGAGAGTGAGGTGGGGTAGTACTTTCGGCCTTGGCTTTCTCGTGGGAATCATAGTCTCATTCGTTTTGAGATAACTGCAAGATGAAGGGTCCGATGATGTCCAAGTAGCTAGAATGGATGGACCTTTGCCTAAGGTTTCTAAACTGTGAGTATGAAAAGGAATTTTCATTCCTAAAAGGAAACCCTAAGCTTACATGTTTTAGGAATAAAATTAGATAGCTCTCTGAACTCCTGTATGTGCTTTAGATGAGAGGAGGAGGGGGAAGGAGAGGGCAGAAGGGGAAAGAGCGCATCAGGAAGGCTCAGACTAAGGGTACTAGCTCTAATACAAAGGATGTCCCCAAGTAAGAGCCAGAGCCCATGATGTCCTCTAATTACGGGAAGGCCTCAAGTGATATTGGACAGATACAGAGGCTCAGGAATAGGGTTATCCTAGGCAGGTAGCACAAGGCACATGTATCTGTTGTTTCTGAACTTAGTTAAGTCTCATCCCTTCCTCCACCACCGCTACAATCTTCCATGACTGGCACAGATACTTCCCCCTCCCCAGGAGTTGAAAGGGATCTTGGTGACAAACCAAAGCATGACACCAATCCGAAGGAGTCTCTGACAGAGAGACGGAGATGCAGGGACAGCTGATTTCCACGGGTTACAAAAATAAAACTATCAGCATTGATACAGAGCACTGACTCAGGCAGCCGTAATTCAGTTTCCTGAAAAAGAGATGGGTGGGTAGGAGGACGGGCTGAGAAACAAGCACTTGTTTTCATCAGCTCTCGGGGCTGCTGTGGAAAAGCAACTGTCTCTCCTGTTTCTTTGTGTTTCATTGAAGGAAATTGTGCAGGAAGCAACCTCATTTGAGGCCCAGCAAGGAACATCTGTCCTGCTTTGGTGTGTCAGATGCTAACTCAGCTTTTGCCTATGGTACCTTCCTGTTTATGACACACACACACACACAAAGACATTCCCAGGGTCTTTAAATCACCATGCAGGGTTTCTATTAAAAATTCGTGCATTCAAACAGGCCTCCCAGCCCACCCAGGAATTTAAGTGTGATTTTTTTTTTTTTTTTTTTTTTTTTTGGTTTTGCGAGACAGGGTTTCTCTGTCGAGCTTTGGAGCTTGTCCTAGAACTCACTCTGTAGTCCAGGCTGGCCTCAAACTCACAGAGATCTGCCTGCCTCTGCCTCCCGAGTGTTGGGATTAAAGGCCTGCGCCACCACCACCTGGCTATAAGTGTGATCTTAAAGAC
The DNA here is from genome assembly GCA_001675575.1 of Neotoma lepida. NCBI lineage: Eukaryota > Metazoa > Chordata > Mammalia > Rodentia > Cricetidae > Neotoma > Neotoma lepida. Next base: position 117,892 of record LZPO01066270.1, read on the forward strand.
AGTAAATCAGACAGTCAGATCCAAGAGAGGCTGACGCTTCCTGCCCAGCTATTTTTCAATCCCAAAGGCTTCTGCGTGTTATAGCATTTGTGGAACATCTCTTTGCAAGGGCCCTCTCTGTCCCAACCTGGCCTCCACACCCATCCCTTTCCAGATCATCAGACACTGACTTTACTCCACCCCCATGTGGATTTAAGGATGTGGACATGGCGTGAATAGACACCTAAAGTACAGTTGCCTTTTGTGGGATCATCTCTTGGGAGTCACAGCTCTGCGCATTAAAACTTCAGCACAAGGGGAGACTTGCCCAAACTGTATTGCACAGCTGTTTCATGAATTTCTGTCACTAGGCAGCGTTATGTTATTTAAAAGAATTGCTCATGTATACTGCAGTTCCCATGTAAGGATAGCAATATTATTTCATCTAAAACAGACTTGGTAGTGTACAAATGCTGGGTTATCGACAAGTTTTGTTACTAAAATCACATGCAAAGACTTCAGATCAATCTTACCAGTGACCACTGGTTCTTTAAAAAGTGAGAACTGACTCATGATATTTGGCTTCAAAGAATCTGGCCTATGGAACATGACATTAAATATTCATCTATTTAAAAAGCTGAAAATGTCAAGGAAAGAACAAAGCCGTCAAATGCTAGGAGGGTTTTGTGAAGAAAACAGCTTCAAACCCCAAGGTGAATCGGAAGAAGCTTTGCCTACGGGTGATAATCACAGTTTGTTATTACTAAAATACCAAAGGGGCGAGAAAGAGTATGGTGTTCACGAATTCCTGCCTTGACTTTTATTTATTTTTTGTTTTATATTTGGACAGATCTCATCATGCTGTCCTGGCTAGCCTGGAACTCACTATGTAGACCAGGCTGGCTTTGAAATCAGAGATCTGCTTGCCTCTGCCTCCCGAGTGCTGACATTAAGGATCACCACGTACTTGGCAGCCCAGACCTATTATAAATAAAACATTTATGTAACTAAATCAGTGTCATCTTCAGTGGGGAATTGTAATACGTCCTATGGCAAAGTTGATTAACATAACCAGTGAAGGGATTCTAGCCGGCCAGAGCGTGGCAAACACGGACCTGGAAGGCCTTGCCCTTCTCCCCATTCCTTCTTCCTTGCTAAAAACAAACAAACAAACAAACAAACCAAACATAGATTACATTCCAAAAGCTAGCCACCAAGATCTGTTCCCTATTTGGCCACTTCCTCCCCCTGAGACTGACTACCAAGGTTCAGCTAAAAGTATTGAAGTCCAGCAATCAGAAGCCTCCTTGTGGCTACCCTAATTAACCTGTCCAATCAAAATTAGACACCTCATCCTAACAAGGGCTTTCCCCTTTTGCTTTTATAAACCACCATTTTCCTATGGGCCGTGTCTGTCTCCTCTCTATCCAGAGGCAGTCCTTTGTGTCTCTGGGACAAATATCCTCCCTCCCTCCCTTGTCCTCTATCTCCTGTCTTTGTCTCTTATTCCCTGCCCTCTGTCCCTCTGGGGCAAATAAATCTCTTTTGTGCTAAGGACTTGGTCTTGGAGTGTCTCATGCCAAATACCGGTCCCTTCATCCAGCATAAGGGGGACAGGATGCACAATCAGCGAACAGGACCCAAATGGGCCAGTGGGGTTATTTCTTCTCATCTCTGCTAAATGGTCCAGGTAGGGATGCTTCGGACTTCAAGTAACAAAAACATCTAATGAGCTGTGGCATAAAAATTAGGGGTTTCAGGTCTTTTATTGTATAACAAACAACCACTGAAACTTGCCAGCTTGAAATAACATTGATTTTGTTCACAGGTCTGCAGTTTGGGACAGGCCAAGAGGAAGACAGCATTTCTGTTTCCCTTTGCATCGGTCAGGGCACCTTAAAGACCAGCATTGGCATCCTCTGCAGACTAGCACACTCCTGTTTGGCAGTTCTCACTGGGAAGCCTCAGAGGGGTGGATACTGGCATACTGGAGCTCCTCTGCCATCTCTCTATCTCTCATGGCCCCCACATGGTTCCTCCAACCTCCAGCTTCCATGCAGTCTAACTTCTAGCATGTCAGATCAAGGATCCAGGACANACGTCACAGAAAAGAATTAGGCAGACTGTATCACCCGAGAAGACCCAGGGCTAGATTCATTCGATATTGCTTCTACGGGATTCTGTTTGCTGAATGCAAGCCAAGAAAGCTGACCTGTGTTCCAGAGAAGAGACTTCTGATGANAGAGAACCAGATAATTGTGGCAATGCAAAGACACTACCCAAAGAGGGAAGTGGTCCTGGAGAGTGTGGGACTCCATGATATGAGGAGAGTGGTCTTCTCTAATTATCTGTTGTTTGGTTTGAGGGTTTTTGTTTTGTCTGATTTTAAGACAAGTGTCTCATTATGTAGCCCAGCTGGACCTGGAACTTGGGATTGATCCTTCTGCCTCAGTCTTTTAAGTACCAGAATGACAGGCATTAGTCACCACACACAGTTTGTGTGTGCTACCATTTTTAGATGACTCTATTGTCTGAAAGGTGCAGGAGGAGTACTGTAGCTGCAGATGGCATAGCTATGTCCAAGAATAAAAGGGGTGGAGAGAACAGTACCAACAGCTCCCAGCCCCTTGGATCAGGAGATAAAAAGTCCCTTCAAACACTCCAAAGCAGAAGTTGGCATTTGTCCGTTGGCCAGAAAGCTGTTGCAAAGTCATGCTTTGCTCTAGAAGAGACTGGAACACTGAAAGCTTAGCTTCCTCATTTGGTATTGTAAAGGTCAGCAAAGGGCCAGCAATGGCCAGTGGCTCACCGAAGCCACACACTTCCGCCCCTCCAAAGCACCACGTGCTCCACATATGAGGACGTCAGACCCACTCACTCTCAAGGAAGTGGAACCTCCATAAGTCATTTCTCTTCCACAGCCAAGGTCAACGAGATGACCCAGTATGGGGCAGCCAATGGGATGTGCACCCACTAATGAGGAGAACTTCTTCCAATCATATATTTGCAAGAGCTAGATTCAGAACTAGACGGCTCCTTCGTACAGCATAAAAAGAAAGCAGAATTGGCTTGCCACACAGACATATGCCCCCAAGGCAGGGAGGGCAAGAAGCCAGACCACTGCCTTTGGAGGAAACAGCAAAGCAGATCACCTTGGGTTCAGAGACCCAGGGCCTAAAAATATTCTGGAGAGGAGGGAAAAGGAACAGTTGCCTTGTAAACCTCACCCAGATTTCCTGCCTGAGCTTGGAGCACTCCCTTTTGGGGCTTCTGGAGTTTACTATTAAAAGGAAACGGAAAATACTGTGAGTTGGTGGATGTTATGTAACCCGTTTTCGGCAAGCATTCCGAGTTCAGCTTTCAGGTTTTATCATAGTGGGCTTGAAAAAACAATCAAAATGTTTTTCTCTTCCTCCTCTGCCCATGTCTGTCCCTCACACAGAAGACGCTCAAGCATAAAGNAAGCTCACTCTGCGGGTGTTTTTCTAAAGATGTGGTTTAAACAAGTGCTCACAGATCAGCCCAACAATAGCTGAAGTGAAAGATGAGGTACCTGGGTTTGTTGACTTGGGTGACGTCTACAACTGTCTCCTAAAGATGTCATGAAAGCACAGAAAGTCAAAGTGAAGAAAGAATGGGACCACAATGAGAAATAAGGACAATCCCCGGCTGTGTCTTGCATATATGTGAGACGATAAATAGCTCGATAGTTATGTGAGAGAGAAAAATGGGAACTAGTGAACATTCNCCTCTAAGATGAACGAGTTGTAGCACGGGGGATTAAATAATTGATTCCAAGTGACACAGCTGCTCATCCTTAAACAGTCAGCAAGCATCCGGGCACTTGCAAGAGTTCCCATTGTTTATTTAGTTTGGAATAGAAGGTTATACAGGTCTTTATTCTGAACAATGGATTATTTGATCTAATACAAAACAGACTCTAAAATTCCTTTAGTGCATGCCATGGAAGTTATCATCTTTTTTATCATGTATAAGCCAATACTCTGTTTTTAGTGTTTTCCTTCTTCTGAGACTTTTAATTAAGAAGCAAAGAAAAGGCTTATGGAGATCATGACCCCACGTCCCTCATTTATAATTCAAAAGTACAATCAGGTCATGATGACTTTTGTGATATCTTCACAGNCCATAACAGAAATAATGTATTTGAACTTTTTTTTTAATTAAAAATACCAATTTAGAGACCTACTTGAGGATATTTCAATTATTCCCAAGCCGCGTAGCAATATTTTAAAGTACAGAAATGATCATAAACTCATCTGTAACTCTGAAAATCAGTCTCTGTAGGCCCAGAAGCAGCGCTCTGCTCACACAGCACTTTATTGAACTGCCAACGTCACTTGCAAACTCATACCTTTTTGTATATGGAAGTATCTTTGAGGTAGAAAATGTCTCACATTCTCTTCCAACAAGAGAGTCCCACTGGGCTTTGAATGAAAAGATGGCACGATAGAGAGTCCCCACAAAACACCAGTTTGTTTTTATTCTGCAGAGGCTAACCCAGATGCAAAGCAAGGGTTGCCCACCCCTGGAGCACACGGCAAACAGAACAAGCATGCTGATGGTAATTTGGTAAATGAGCCGGTTATCTGGCACTTCTGTTTCCTAAATGACCAGCGTGGCCAGAAGTAAAACTTAACAACCAACGATTCTGTTTGCTACATCATGCTCGACTTCCTTAATGCTAGAGGTTCTTGGAAATGCAGGGAACTTACAGTGCATTGAGATCAATGAACACTTACCGAGTGTCCATTACCAGATGTCATACTGGCGCCGGATGTACAGGTGCAGCCTTAGGAGTGAGCCGGATGAATTCATACCTCAGCTCATCACCTATTGCATAAACATCCACCAGGTTCCTCAGCCTCCCTCAGCCCTACCTGCTTCTTCTACAGTAGCTTAGCAATCACCACTACCATCACTACCAGGACTACCACCACCATACACGGTTGCTTGGACTTTTCCCCCGGGTAACATAGGGTGAAAAGATACATGCACAGATTATGGTCATTTTTTTTTTTTTGTGCTATTGGAGCTGGACCTCAGAAGACATGCATTTAGCGCAACATGGAATTCTNAGGTCCTTGAGCCCAAGTTGAATAATGAGCATAGCTACCCAAATGNAGAGAGCTATTACAGAGGAAACAGCTTGCAGAGAATCATGAGGAGGGGCGCACTGCACAAAGGAACAGGATGTGGCTTTCTGTTTTGAAACATGAAGTTCACGATGGGAAAAGGTCATTTGAGGTTTCTAAGGAAGGTGAGGACNGGGTCATAGGAGGCCTGATAGGTCATGGTGTGAGCAGCCAATTCCTCTCTGTAGATCAAATTTCATAAACCAGGTCTTAAAAAGTACTTTATAGAGATATGTCATGAGATNTTCCTCAGCATTCCTCAAAATAATAGCTTCATCTGTGACTTGTGTTTAGAAATATCTTAAATACCCCCCCTTGGTGCTCTGCATGGACATGTTNACATACTGCAGGCTCTGTGAATTCCTGAATAAAGAGTCCTGTGTATGTCAGCTCAGCCTAGGAATCTTAAAACAGATTCAACTGCAGGACATCATTGGGATTGGAACACTGAAGACTCCAGCAGGTCTTCATCTGATTAAGGAACTGGACAGTTCAGCTTAGGAGACTCTCTTACTCCAGCTACAGAGATGGGTTTTGAAGGAGCNNGNCTGAGCACAGAGGTGAGATGCTGAGGGCCCAGCACAAAGGAGACAGAATAGAACTCAAAAAGAGAGGTCACTAAGTGTCGTCGATAAAAAGTAAAGCAAAGGAGACACTTCTCTACAACAGCGCCTTGAGTTCTTGTGTAAGCCAAAAGAACAAGTGTCACTCATTNCAAAGAGANTCCAGGAAAACGTGGTTCAGGGGAAGGAGCTGGAGGCGGGCAAGATGAAGGACTTAGTTTGGAACATGATAATGTTGCGCATCTTTGGGACTCCCAAGAGAAATAACAGGTAGAAATTAACTCCAGGAAGGACTCTTCAGCNTTAATCTAAACCGGAGTCACATGACAAGTAATTCTCAACTCTTTTTACTCAAAACATCAAGGTTAATTTAACATTCCATAATGCATTCTATTAATTTTAATGACCAGGTTACTGCTAAGATTATTATTTAACTCTATTTTCCAACTTGGACTTTCCTTACTAAATTTCCAAATCAAAATGTGCATACATTCATACATAGGCACACATTGCTAAATTCTCTAAAACAATAATTCAGATACGTTATAACAAGTCTACATAAATGAGTGTCCCAGTCCNTTTAACTGTCAACTTCACACAGCCTAAGACACATCTGAGAGTAGAAGCTAAATTGAGGAATTACCTATATCAGATTGGCCAGTGGGCATGTCTATGGGGGTGTGTCTTCATTGTTAATTGATTAGGAGAGCCCAGCCCACTGTGGGCGGAACAATCCCTAGGTAGATGTTCCTGGACTGTAAACGAGGGATGGTTGAGTAGAAGCCTGCCTGCCAGCTAGCAAGAAAACAACCTTCTCCACTCCTGTTGTACTTCTTGGCTATGAAATGATTTCCATGTATGGAGGGGCAGGCAGTCCTGCCTTCAAGTCCCTGCCTTGAGTTCTTACCTTGACTTCCTTCAACGATGGACTGTAAGTGAAAATAAACCTCTCCTCCCAAAGTTGCTCTTGATAAGGGTGTTTATCACAGCAACAGAAAGGAAACAAGAATAATGAATTAATTTTAGGATGTGTTATTTAAAAAAAGTGTGTAAAACTAATTTGCTTTCTTTTTATCCGTAAGCCTCTTGAAAAGAGAGAGAGAGAGAGAGAGAGAGAGAGAGAGAGAGAGAGAGACATCTTTGACAGCCTTGAGAGTCCAAAACAGTTTCTGACATAGGAAAAGTATATATTAAAATTTTATTGAGGTAATAAAATTAATTGAGGTAAGTCACAGTAATAAATCCAAAATTGACAAGTTCCAAACTATACACCCTCCCTAATTTACATCATATTTCCTCTTGGATTTTAGTGTAGCTACATGCTAATAACTTCCTGTGATGGTTAACATAAATTGTCTACTTGACAGATCTGGAATGANCTCAGAGACAAACCTCTTGGTGTGTCTGTGAGGGAGTTTCTAGATTGGGTTCATTGGTTCATATGGTTCTTGTCACTGTAGTAGCAACTTAAGAAAAGAGGGTTTATTTGGGCCCAGAATTGGAAGGTGGGGAAGGCACAGTGGAGGAGCATGAGGCTGAGGGTCACATCNCATCCACAGTCAGGAAGCAGAGAGCGGTACATCCACTATAGTGCTCAGCTTGCACTCTCCCNTTTACTCAATCCAGGACCGCAACCTGTGGGACTATGCTGCCTCCATTTAGTGTGGCTCTTCTCACCTCAATTGACCTACTCCTTACAGGCTATGCCCAGAGACTGGTTTCCATGGCNATTCTAAATCCAGTCAAGTTGACAGTGAAGATTAGCNGGCACACTTCCTTACATTGTTCTTGCCAGGTNTTTTGTGGCAGTGATGAGAGAAANAACTAATACATGTCCAAACTCTTACCATCCCTTCTGCTCTCCCTCCAAACTCAATGCTTGNTTTCCTAGCCTCACTTAACATCCCATTGGAATGTTCACCAGGAAACTTAATGAAGCCTTGATGACACTGCTGGTTGCCTGGATGGACAATGTCCACTCAACTCTTATTGATGAAGGTGCCCCAGTTTTGTCTAGTGGGCCAATGTGTCCAAACAAAACCCGAGCATCCTTGGTTCCAGAGTTGTACACATGTAATTCTGGTCCGTGAGATTTTAGAATTCTGCTGGGAGTTTCTGGAAAAGCTTTTATTTTCCTGACACATATATTTCCCCTTCCCTCCTTCTCCTATCCCATTTTTAACCTTGAGTGCTAACACTATTGATGCCCAGGGCTGCTGTGTTTTCATCTCACACTGAAGAGAGTGAAAGACACATGAAGAAGAGCCAAGGAGAAGAGGTCATACACGCCTGGGATCTCGGTGCCATTCTCAGGCCACCATCCTGGCTGGGTCTATCTTTGGAATGCTTTTGTGCAGAAAATGACTTGATTAATCAAATAACTTGCTTGTGTAAGATATGGTTTGTCAGGTTTTGGTTCCCTACAGCTGAACACCATTGTCCACGACACAACATGCTAAACAACAGTTTTGATTTCCATGATCAAGGAGTATCTGATAACTGCCTGCCCTCCATCTCTCAGACCTATTCCTCTCTAGTCACAGACAACTTAGCTTCCACTTTTGACATCCATTCAGTAGCACAGAGGAGGAAATGGGTCTCATCTCCAATGCCTTGATTTTGACGCTACCTCTGAACTATGTATGTCTTCAAATGTTTCTTCTCTCCATTTCTAGCATCCAGTCACCTAGTCAACCCATCACCACAGCTTCTCATCACCTCCCTGCCACCATTTTTCTCCCTCTAACCAATCCCCCCCACACACCCCAAGTCATGTAGAAACTCATACCATGCCATGTGGTGCCCTATTGTAATCCTCCCAACTGTTTCCTATCTTGTTTAAGATATAATCCAAATATCTGACTGCCAAAGACTGAATGTTTTGTTCCCAGAATTTGAAACACCAGTATGGCGCTATTTGGAGATGGACATTTGGGTTAATAATTAGGTCATGACGTGAAACCTTCAGTTATGGAATTAATGAAGAGTCAAAAAGACACCAAACCTGGTAGGGGCGGGGTGCACAAGTAATCCNAGTACTTGGGATNTAGAGTCAAGAAGATCAGAAGTTCAAGGTCACCCTTGACTACATAGTGAATTTGAGGCTAGCCTTGGCTGCAAGAGACCCTACCTCAAAGAGAAGAATAAAAAGGAGGAGTAGGAAGAGGAGGAGGTGGTAGAGGAGGAGGAGGTAGAGGAAGAGGAGGAGGAAGAAGAAGAAGAAGACTACGACGACGACGACGACGACGACAACGAAGAAAGAAATCATTGTGAACATTTTTCTCTCCCCATCCCTTCTCCTCTCCCTGGCCACTAACCTATCCCTCCATCTGCCATGTGTGTATACAATAAATGGCATCCATTTACAAGCCAAGAAGAAAGTCCTCATCAGAGACTGTCTTTGAACCTCCAGCCTCTAGAACTATGAAAAATAAAATCCTGTTGCTTAAGCCACCCTAGTTTATGATTATTTTATCACAGCATCTCAAATAGATAAAGAGACTGCACGTGGCTTTAGGGCTTCAGAGCCCCAAAGGTTCTGATCTCACCATCGGATGGCTTTCTCTTGCTCACTGCAATTATGACACATCACCCTCATTCTGGTCTTCAAAACTGCTGCTGCAAGCGTTTCCACCTTGGGTCTCTGGGCTTTCCTGCATCTCTGCTTTATTATCTGCTACCCACCTTCCGGCTCCTTCCACCAGTCCTGGTCTCAGCACACTGTGCTGCTTCCTTCATCCAGTCTTCTGTCTAATTAGCTTTTATGCTTAGATTTTGGTCATTTTTCTTCCTGTTAGACTAGAAGCTTCATGAACCCAGGGACCGCATCCATTTTATTCACTGCTCCATCCCCAGGTCTAGAACAACATTGGCTCATTGGCGGCCCTGGGTAACTAGTGTTGTTAACAAACAGATAAACCTTAAAGACAACAACCAGTCTTGGACACTCTTAGGAGCCTGCCCCAAAGCTTATGGTACTGAAACAATTCTTCTAAAATCTACAGAACCCAACAGAATTTTAGATGTGAATAAAGGCTTATTCTAGCATGGTTAACTCAGAAGTCACCAAATATATTCAGTCCCGTTAGTTATCCATACTCACAGGTAAGTGGTTTTTCTTACCACACAGAGTCTTGGGCCTCAATGGAGGAGCATGGCAAGGAACTGAACACTCACTTCAGGCTGACACATGCCATGTTTTTATACAAACAAGCCCTCAGGAGTTTGGAAGGGAGTCCCATAGACTCGACAGTTCAAAGATTCCATACAGGTTTGCCCATGGCAGGGCTAAGGGCAGGCTGCCCTGCAGGCTGTTCCTGTGGCCAACTAGAACGTCAGGAACTTCCCCCAACTTTCCAGTTCCAAGCCCCCCCCAAAAAAATGAAGTGTAGGAAAAAATGTTCAAAGTAACTCATACAGTCCCATTAGGGAACAGATGTTTTCAGACCATAAGCAGAAGTGTATCTACTTCTAGTCAGCCATATTTCTAGAGGTGTTTATTCTGTATTCCGAAGCATATGCCAGTGTTTTCATTACCAAATCATTAGAGTTGCAAGAAAAGGCAGAAACAATCTACAGGAGCTGGTTGCAGAACAAGAAAAGATGCCTGCTCAGTGCCAGGGGCTCCCCAAAACGTTCTCCGGTCACACAAAAGAGGGGGACAAAAGAGGGGGACAGTGGGCACATGCCAGGACACTTGTAGGACACAGCATCTTAGCAATGTCAGGAAGCAGCACTCTTGACACTTGGAGCCTTTCATTTCCTCTGTTTTCACCTTCCTGAAGCTGGTCTACAGTGTCCTGGGAACAGTTTTAGGGAATCTGTGAGAGCGAAATTATTCACAATAATATTAAAGACATAATTTGCCTTTCTCACTGTATAGACATTTACACTGGTGGGTCAAACTGTCGGCATCTTAAGTCAAGGCAAGGCAATGACCCCAAACTGCACCCAAAGGTCAATGTATTTTTCACCATTGTGTTCACAATAAGTGAATGAAGGAAGGGGAGAGAGGGAAGAAGAGAGGATGGAAGGAGAGGATGGAAGGGAGCCTGCCCCTGTGTTGGAACACACTCTGTGATCCCAGGCCTCTGGATGCTGAGGCAGGAAGATCATGAGTTTGAGGTCTGCCTAAGCTACATAGCAAGACCCTGCTGAAACAGAAAAGGGGAAGGGTTTGAAGGGACTGTGTTCATCAACCTGAGCATTTTCCTACACACAGGTTCACTGAAGCATGCTCCTGATGAAGCATTACCTCACCAGTTTCACTAAATCTCAACATGCCAGTATGGCTCTTTACCACGTCCTTAGGTGACAAGCTGGGAAATATATCTAAAGCGCTTCTCCTGCATACAGAAGTGTTANAGTTGTTCCCGGGAAAAAAACTGTGTTGTGATTTATGTNTCAACATGAAATGTTACTTTTGCTTTAAAGAAATCTAGTTCTAATTTATCAGGCATCTGCTTGAAAATAAACAAGGTGAATTTGTCACTACAAAAAAAAAATTCAGACTTATGTTTGTGAAACTACCTCTAGCTGAGGTTTGGATAGTGGACAGAATTNCCCAAGAGGATCATTAACATAGTATGCCCTTCCAAAACAGTCCNGTAATGCCAGATTTCCTCCATATACTTCAACAAAGCCAACATATCATGCCNGACCAAACACAAATGTGTCGGTAAGGATCTTGCTGCCTGCTCAGCCACACATTAGTGAGAATTTTAAAGNCATCAGAGAAGAGTGACAGGTATTTGTGACTCAGGAAAGAGTTANANTCACTGGCCTGGGATTNAAAAAAAGATATATTAATATAAAAATGCTCAACTACATTATGAAACTACACTGATGCTNAGATTTGAATGATGAGAAATGAACTCCAAAGCAAGTTAATTTTTTTGCATTAACATAATTCNCCATCTGTTTTTCCCTCTTGAGATATCTTCTCACCCTGGGAAAGCTCAAGATTGGAATTCCTACCTTTGTTTTCTGAAGACTAAAATAACAGTAGATTCCAGTTCAACCTGAGGGAAGAACACCCCTTTTCTAAAATAAAATTCTGAGTTGATGGAGGACTCAGAATCCAAGNTCTCATGTATTCCCTCGTGGTCCTGAGGACATAGCAGGATCNCAGAGATGCTGGCCACCACTGCACCACAGGGTGAAACNTTGGGAGCTGGANAGATGCCCCATTAGCAAAGTGTTCACCACACAAGAGTGAGGACNCGACTTCAGTCACTGGCACCAATATAAAAACTGGTCATTGTGATACAGACTGTGTATTTATAATCTCAGTAATAGGGAGGCAAAGACAGACGAAAGAGAAGCATACTCCTGGGCTGACAGATACCACAGTGCCTCAGTGGTTGGGGCCCAAAAGAGCCAGCAGGATCAGAAACTTTGCAAGCAGTCAGAAAGCCCTTAAAGTGTAAGAATCTCAACCTTCCTAACGCTGTGACCCTTTAATATGGTTCCTCATGTTGTGGTGACCCCCAAACCGTAAAATTATTTTCATTGCTTCTTCATAAGTACAATTTTGCTAATGTTATGAATCATAATGTAAATATCTGTTTTCCCCAATGGTCTTAGGTGATCCCTGNGAAAGGGTCCTTTGACCTTTGAAGGGGTCGTGACCCACAGCTTGAGAACCATTGAAAGTAAGAAACCCAAGACCAAAGCATCCAAGCTTTAGCACTCCAAGTGTCCTGCAACACAAACACCAACATACTGTTCTGAACAAACAACACACTAAGAAACACGAAGAGGCTGCAGAATATGCTAAACTTTTGGGCAAGCGAATGACGGAAGCCAAAGAAAAACACCAGGAACAGATTGCCAAGACACGTAGGCTGTCCTCGACACATAGGCTGTCCTCGCTGACAGCTTCTACAAGTCTGAGTCCAGATAAAACGAAGACTCTTTAAGAGTAACAAATAAGCAATCAAACCTTGAGGGGGGGGAAAAAGGGCAGAGCTTCGATTAAAACCCAGATGGCACGGTGCCAGTGTCTATCAACAGCTTTCCAGGCTGGATTTAGGGCAGCAGACTACTTAGGACCAACAAAGGTATTATCACCAGCTGGAGCCAGGGCTAATGCCGAATAGCTCTGAGCAGAGCTGTTTAATGCCGTTTCTTTCAGAGAACCCACTGGCTGTGGGGGCTGGGGCTGGAGCTGTCTCTTATACACATCTAGATGTGTATAAGAGACAGCTACAGCACTGCTGAGTTAGTGTCTCAGACTGCTAGAGCTGCTATAGCCATACACCAACAGCGTGGGTAACTTCTAAGTAACAGAAATCTATTTCTCATACAAGACGGAGGCACCAGCAGATGTCATTTGCGATAAGGACCCACGCTTTCATACACAGCTGTCATCTCAGTCTAACTTCACACGGAGGAAGGGGTGAGGGTTTCTCGAGGCTCTTTTACAGGAGCGTTAATCCTACTCATGNGGGCGCCATGCTTAAGACCTGCCATTGCCATGGGAATCAATACTTCAACCAGTGACTCGGANAGGAACACAGACATTTGGACTATGACAGACAGGTGATATCCCCTTCTGCAGACAAGAAGACTGAGGCTCAAAGGGGTGACACAATTTGGCTAAAGACACTAAACAGTAGAGGGGAGAACTGGCCTCATATTTTCTGGTTCCAAGATAGCAGCTACGGAGTCCACAGCAAGTGATTTGGGGAGTAGGACAGACAAGTGGTGAGGAGTATGAGCTGGATGAGCCAAGTCCTGGTGTCCCAATTATCTTGTGTCTTTCAAGAGCTACTAACGGTCTCAGAGCCTAGCGTCTTCCTCTATGAAANGGGNTTAGTAATNAGCAATGTCTAACTCCTGGAATTGCTTTNGGAACGCAACAAAGGCAAACCTATGGAAACAANTGGTGGAACGCCCACGTATACAGTGGGTGCTCGCCAATCAGTAGCTGTTTGAGTAGGCATCTGTGTCAACGTACTGCTGAGCAAAGACAACGTTCAGAGTCCACCCAGATNCTTCTCCTGAANGATTTTCCCTCTTCCTTCTGTCAGGNAACATCAGTGCTAAATGGAACANTGACATTTATTTAATCTAGAGCATTGNTACATGCCTAGAGTCCCAGCACTCAGGCGGCTGAGGTAGAAGAGAAGGTTGTGAGTTTGGGACTATGTCCTGAGACTCTATCTTTATAATATAACTCTCTAACAAATGAGAGAGAGAGAGAGCATACTAGTGTATTATGTGAGTTGCCTGGAGCTATTTTTTAGCTAGTTACAGGCAAATAATTGACTTGCAATCTAAAAAAAAAAATGAAGTTGGCGTGAGATGGAAAAATACATAAGAAGTTGGGACACCACCAAGAAGCCCTCCAAACTAAGGTGTGACTTGATGGAAAACTCAGCTGCGGCCTGCACCTCTGTCTGCATCAGCAAGCTGAGGGGCCCTTCCTGGGAAGCAGGAAGTATTGCTTTCAGCTACTGGTCCCCTATCATCTCATCCCNACTCTGTGGTATTGTCTGGAGCAAACAAAGGAAACTCTGAGCTTGGGAGATACACGGAGAAGTTAACCAAAGGCTAGCCACTAGTATCTTGGAAAACATGTGGGAAGTATGAGATTACTGCAGGGAAGGGTTGGAAGGGAAAGAAAAAAAAGTCTTTGATATCCTTTAACTGGGGTGCCCTCAATGGCTTGAAAACTAGCTCAAAGCTGAGTGAAATAAACAGCGGGTGTTGGATAGGTACAGAATCTAAAGAAAGTGTTGGACTACAGAGGTCAAAACTTCAAGAATAAGGTTAAGGGGAGAACAAATGTAGGCAACATACATTTAGCCAAGAGTGCCTGTCTTTTGCCTCTACCCTCTGTATTTAAGAGCTGCCCTTAAGGGCAAATCAACTTGGGTCTACTGTGTTATTTGAGATCGTGTATGTGTGTGTGTGTGTGTGTGTGTGTGTGTGTGTGTGTGTTCCTTGATCAGTGGGAAATGTGATGGGTGGGGAGTGCAACAAGGTAGTTGAGGATTAAGGAACAGGAACTCCAAACTGAAGTGTAGGTCCACCTGCTACGAATTCATTACACCTAGTTGCTGTCAGCTCAGTGCCAAGGCTGCATCTTTTAAGAGAAAAGANGACATTTGGGAAATAGTTGCCAAACCTCACTCAAAAAAAAAAAAAGTTTAGAATTTTTGTGGTCTTGGTTTGGTTTTATATGTTTTGTGGCTTTTTGTTGTTGTTGTTGTTAATTNGTATGGGTGATTTGCCTGCATGTGTNTCTCTNCANCACATGTGTGCCTAGTGTTCAAGGANTCCAGAAGAGGATGCTGGGATCCCTTGGAACTGGATGGTTGTGAGCCCCCCATATGGGTGCTGGGAACTGAACTTGGGGCCTCTGTCAGAACAATTAACTGTTCTTAACTGCTAATCCATTTCTCTAGCCCCAGTTTTGTGGAGTTTGGGCACATGGTCTNACTCTGTAGCCCAGGCTGGCCTGGAACTTGATAGGTAGACCAGGTTAGCCTTGAATTTGTGTTGATCTCCATGCATCAAACTTCCAAGAGCTTACTTCCAAGAACTTATTATTAAATGTAAGTCACTACACCTGGCTGAATTTGTGGGGTATTTTTTGTTCTGGTTTTTTATTGTTGATTTNTTGTTNTTGCTGCTACTGCTTTCGAGGGGGGAGGAGATGTNTGTGTATGATANNGGAGTAGAGTGGGAGGGGTGTGCCATGGCACATCTGATCAGAAGACACATTAAGGAGTCGGATCTCTCTTTACATTGGAGGTTCTGAGGATTGAACTCTGGTAGTCNGGCACAGCAAGCACTTTTGCCCTCTGTGCCGTAGCTTGTCCGAGGTTGCTTTTTAATCATGTATCTTATTAAAAGAAGCCAAGTGAATCCATTTGATATAAACACATGCATTGAATAATTATCAAGCAAAGGAATCACTCCAAGATCTCACAGCTTTTCATTGGCTAGGACCAGCATTCCAGTCCTGCCTTGCTACAGTTGATAAGCACCCATGCAATGTTAAGTAGTGCATTGTTTGCATGAATTTGCACTTTGCACCAAAGTGGCACTCGGTTCAAACACTGTGTCAGTCAGCATCCCTTCCCATAACAAAGACCTCAGATGATCAGCTTACAAAGGGAGAAGATTTGTTTTGGTTTATAGTTTATAGTCCATGACAGATTAGCTTTGTTATTCCTAGGCCTAGGAGGAAGCTGGCCATCACACAGGAGCATGTGGTAGAAGTCCCAGCCTTCGAGCAAACGGAAAGAAGAGAAAAGCTGAGCATGGTGCTTGCAGCACCGAGGAAACTGAGGCAGGAAGAACAAGAGTTCTAGGGCCAACCTGGGCTACATAGCAAGATCCTCTGAGATAGACAAAGAGAAAGAGAGAGTAGGGTGCTGGATTCCCACAANCCCNTTCAAGTACACACTCACAGCGACTTGAAAAAACTCCCGATAGGCCTCACCTCTTAAAGGTTCTACTGCATACCAAAAACACCAGACAGAGAACTGAGCCTTTAATATAATAATAATATTTCAGATCTAAACTATGGTGAACGTAAAGCAAACATGCAGTTCATATTGCAATCTAAAGCTTGAAATGGTCACCTATAATCCCAGCACTCAAGACAGTGAAATAGGAAGATCATGAGTTCAAGGCCAACTTGGGCTGTATGGTAAGAGCTTGTTGTTGCTTGCTGTTGTTCTTTGAAACAGGGTGTGTGTGTGTGTGTGTGTGTGTGTGTGTGTGTGTGTATGTGTGTGTGTGTGTGTGTGTGTACAAACTACCCACTGATCCCATCAGCTGTTAAATGGTACACTAAGATCAACCTCAGAGATCATCGATGTTCCTGGAAGTTTTCCCAAAGGAAGGAACATATGTTATGGCGGGAAAGAAATTGCCCAAAGTTGTAGGAAGATGGTGAATTGNAGATTGCCTCTCAGCCTACTTGCACACCTCCTCTAAACAAGGATGCACACCTGTCCACAAGCGACTCCCACTTCAATACTGCCATCCATCACCTGCATGCTTGGGCCACCAGATCTCACACCCAACGAGATGACCACAGTGGTTCTGCTCGGCTGGCCACTTGCAGCTCTCGCTGAGACACTTTTGTGGGGTACCCTGCTCTTGTCTGGGTCCTATCTTCTGATACTGGAACTTCCTGGATGCTTGTCTGTCTTCACCGAACACTAAGAAACCCTTCAGCCTTTTGCTCCCTCACACTTTTTTTTTCATGGATATGATTCTAGGTTGGGGAACAACTGCTGATGTTTGTCTGGGAACTGCTGGGTTTGTGGGGGTTTCCAGCTAATGTTTATTTTTGTTGGCTTATTATCTGATTACAATAGAGCTTTGGCCCATTGNGGTCATTCTGGAGAATTTGTTTTTAGACATACACCCACAAGGAGGGTCACAGGCAATATTTTCACAATGTGTCTCATCAGCCTCTTGCACATTTTACATTCCTTAGCCACAACTGGTAATGTGTATATACACATGAGAGTAATTGGAGTATAGCTTCAGTCCACTCTTGCTAACCACCCTTGGCTACCAGGTATCTTTGTTAGCTTATCAAGAAAAGCATGGCCAATTTCTCTTGCCACTTAAGTACACTAGGGAGCAAGTAGGAGACAGACTCCGTACAGGGAAGATTGGAATTGGTTCATGAGATTAGATCCTACCCTATCCCACCCCCCTGTTCACACTAAAATCCCTAAGTGGAGAGAACCTCCATTCACATCTGGATCCCAGAGGATGTAAGGTACAGGGGAAAGGTCCATGGGGTAAAGCCAGAGCTTATAAGAAATGGTAGCTATTTTCAGCAGAGAAGACNCAGGCATCCATCTGTACGTCTTACAAGAGATATGAAAGAAAAGAAAAGGAGACAGAGAAGAGAGGAATGGCTGCCTCCTAAGCCCTGTGAGGTCTTTCTTCTCTGTAGTACGCAGGGACAGTAGGTTTACATTTCTGATGCTTCTCTTCTGCCCACACTACTGCTCTTCTGATCCTAGAACTGAAGCCAAGGGCTGGAAGGGAGCAGTCTCCAGATCCTCCTCAACAGGGAGCTGTTGCTCCAGGGAATAGACAGCCAGCTGACCTGCCACCCAAGCAGGCAGAAAAGAACAGGCCCACCATCTCTAGGAGCCAGAAAGGCTTGGGAAACCAAGATGCCATTGTANCTGGAAGATTTCTTGGGTCTCGCCCGGCCCCAAGGTCCCACGGCTGCTTATAAAATAATCATTCAGAGGCTTAATATTAATTACAATTGCATGGCCTATGGCAGGCTTCTTGCTAGCTAGCTTTTATAACTTGACCCATTTCTATTAATCTGTAAGTTGTCACGTGGCCGTGGCTTACCAATATTTTCACATCTTGCTTCTCCTGGCAGTGCTGCCATCTCTCTCTCTCTCTTCTCTGCCTTTCTTCTTCCTGTCTCTCTCTTCAGTTTCCCACCTAGCTATAACCTGACTTGCCATAGGCCAAATGGCTTTATTTATCAACCAATCAGAGCAACACATGTTCACAGCATACAGAAAGACATCCCACAGCAAGTCCTGACCAACAATATCTACTAGGAAGACTCAGATAAATAAAACCTCTCATTTGTATCTGCTCGAAGCTTTGTCCTCCAGGNGCATCTCCCGGTCTAATAANGGCAACTGTGTTGTTCTGCTTGCTAAGTCCTGAAACCCAAGTATCATCACCNACTTACTGGTATCCGTACAATCCACACAGAAACCATCACACATCCTGTCANCTCTTGGAGGAAATATTTCCAAAATCCATCCACTCCTCTTTACTTCTGCTACTATGGCCCCTTCTGATGNTCCCTCAGATAGATTGCTGCAAGAAGACTCCTAATTCCCATTGCTTCTGCTAACCCATTCTCCTTTTAAAGCAAAAGTCAAGTCAGACCATGCTTCTACGAACAACTTCCCAAAGCCCTCACATCTCATTGAAAGTAAAATAGCCAAATTGCCCACACTGACCCAGCCTCATCCAGTGCTGCCTCTATAACCTCCTCTTGGACTGGTCTCCCTTTAGTCTTTTAACTGGCTGCATCCTTAGCTGCCCATGCTCTTCTCCCATGCAGCCACATTCATACTCCCTTTTTTCCTTTTAGGCTTCTGGTTAAATGTCATCTCATCAAAGAGCTGACTAACTACAGTAGGACTTCATCTCAGATGATCCCCAACAGCCCCTACCTCCTGGTTCTCACACCATCATGCAGTCCCCACCTCTTGAATATGAGATGCAGTGGGTTGCTTCAAGTAAGTAAATGAGGCAACCAGGATGGGAGCACCACTTTGCAGATTAGCTTCCAAGAATGCTGTGTTTTCCATCGTAGGCACGTTCTTTCATCTTCTCCCTTGCTTTCTGACTCTGATGGACACCAACTATCACACCATGTGGCTATATAGAGATCAGCATGGCTAGGGATGGTGGAAACACCCAGCCAATAGTCAACAAGGCACTGAGTTCTCCTTGCCCAACAGCCATGACCTGGATCCTGTCAACTCTTCCACACCAAATGCGACTTCAAGAGAAAACTTGAAGCAGAGACACTAGTTAAGCCATACTGCATTCCTGGCACAGAGAAACTATCCCACAATTAAAGGTCTATTGTTATCAACACACACTCATGCCCCCTTACTCCTGTTACTACCCTCCTGGCACCATCCCCAAACTATAGCACACCATGGTTGTTAATTTAGTTCCATCCCCACCTGGCTTGGTTCCTTTCCTGTTGCTATGAGGAAAATATCCTGACAAAACCAACATAAGAGAAAAAAGGGTTATTTCAACTCCACAGTTCAAGGTACAGACCTTTACGGTGAGGAAGTCACAACAAAAGCTTGAAGAGGCTGGTCACATTGCATCCACAGTCAGGGGAGAGAGAGGAGTAATGGAGGCATGTTAGTGCTCTGCTTGCCTTTTCGATTTCGTACAGCCCAGGATCCCCTGTCCTGGAAATGGTCCCACCTATAATTATAATTATCCTCACAAGACAATCTCTCACAGGGATATATATCCCAAGGCCCATGTCCCGAGATGATTCTAGAATCTGCCAAGATAACAACACTAGCCAACACACACACACACACACACACACACACACACACAAACACACGGTTTCCACGAGTCAGAGACATTTGCATGTTTGCTCATTGCTGTATCTTAGCACTCGGGGCACACCTGGCACAGGGTAGCGCCTTTGAAAACAGTTGATGAATCTGTCTATGAGGAGAGGGAAGAGCTTTGCAAACNGATGAAAACCCAGCTTCACTAGGAAGGTCTCGGCTCGTGTTACATGAACAAAGCAGACAGTTTGTCTGATCTTCAGCGGGTTCTTAACAAAGCGTGCCCCGCCTAACTCCTCCCCTACATCCCCCAGGAGAAACTTAGATCAAACAACATTGGNATAGAAGATAAGAGTGTGATGTCCAAATAGTTATTTTCACAGTACTTGGCAAGGTAAAGAGGTATGGCTTTGTTTAAATTGAGNTGCAGGCATCATTTCATTTTAGGTCTCGTGACACTCATCACCTGAAAACACACACACCGTTTAAGCAGGCGCCCCACCTTTGGCTTTTCTGAACTGTT
This sequence comes from Neotoma lepida, assembly GCA_001675575.1. Classification (NCBI taxonomy): domain Eukaryota; kingdom Metazoa; phylum Chordata; class Mammalia; order Rodentia; family Cricetidae; genus Neotoma; species Neotoma lepida. The sequence goes on from LZPO01066270.1 coordinate 138,185, forward strand.
CCTCAACTCCATCTCTCTTTAGCATTAAAGATGTAGATTTTTTATCACAGACATTCTTTCAGACCTTTATGGGCTCTGAATGAGATGCTCACTTTGAGAGCCACTCAGAGAAAAATAAAAATTAGTTCCTCCGCCACTCTTACTGAATGGCCTCTTAAAGCCCCATGGTCTCCGTAGCGGTAGCCAGACAATAAGCTAATCCCCAGAGCAATTGGCAATTATTGCTGTTTCAGAGTCACTGTGGTTGCTGCTGAAATCATTGGATAGATGATCTTCAGCTATTACGGACCCGTGCCACTCTCTGGCAGGAAGCTGTGTAAGCNGGTCATTTCTGCAGAACAATAACGTTTAAAACCTTAATAGTGGCCAAGCAATAGGAGCAATTTTCCTAACGGGATTTAGCTGAGGATAAACGAGATGTCTGACAAGCCACTCTGCCGTGTAGTTATTTTCTGAGCCCTTTGGGGACTCTGCTCTATTTATTGTTTTATTTTGCGCCGAGCATAGTTCCTGTTACACGAGAGGCTCTCCGTGAATGCGTGTGGATTAGAAGGATGAATAGGCAAATGAAAGAGTTATTAGAAGCTCCTGGATGAAGGTTTCCTTGTCTTATGAGCCACTTCATCCTGGGTGGTCATCCTTTACAGAATCANACCTCGTGGTCTTCCACATCCTCTGCCTCGAGGGCGAGTGGACATGACCGTCAAATCCTGGCCCAGTCACTTCTTCAACGCACGGCGCGGGTCCAGCGACTTAACCATTCTCCCGCTCGGTGTCATCATTTGTAAANCCAGCAGCATAACTTTCAGAGACTTATTAAAAGAATGGAATTAGCTACCTTAAAGTATCAGTAACTATTGCACATGGGCAATCAGTACTTAATTGCTTATAAAAGCTAGCTAGACATGTCTGCTGTCATAAACGAGAAGCACCCACNTGACCTTTCTCTCCTGGTCAGTCCTGTCTCATATACCCCAAGTGAAATGTGGAGAAATTCGATCCCCTTGTATTCTTCTGTTGGCTCAGCCCTGTTACTTACAGTTTAGTTTCCCTTCCCAAAGTACCTCACAGGGCCCATAATGGTTGGTAGCAGACTCAGGACCTATTTTACAGATGAGGAATTTGATGCATAAACAATTCAATTCCTGAGGCTGGGAGGACAGAAGAGTGGTAAAATCCCTGCCAATCGGGGNACTGCAACAGAGACAGGTGGATCCTCAGAGCTCCTTAGCCANCTAGTCTAGCCAATCGGTGTGCTCTGGCCTCATGGAGAGACCTTGTCTCAAAAAGTAAGGCGGGAAGTCATAGAGGGAAACACCTGATGTTGACCCCTGGCCTCCACACTCGTGTACACACTTGTGCAACTGTGTGCACATGTTCCCCCACACACACAAACACATAGACATGCCATACGCACATTTTCACAGATACGTATATAAGAATTAAATCATCTTTGTAAGATCATAATGACAGTAATGTAAAGGCTCAGGCTCAAGTGCNAAGCTTATTTCATTGCATTTTACAGCTTCTAGCAAGTGAATGGAAGCAGCCAAGCCAGCGNAGCTCTTGACTACAAACATCGTATATGAAGCCACCTGGGAACCATGTAAACAGTAGCTGGCCCACAGGGCTCTATGACTAAGGAAGGGAGCCTTTGGTAAGGTGGGGTCGGCTTTCAGCCGTGCTCCTGGAAGCTGAATGTAAGGTGCCGTGTCCTCCGTGGGCCACGTGCACCAACAATTGCTGTGGGTGAGAGAAATCTTGAAATGGAAAGGTGAATTCTGGATTCATATCTCAACCCTGTTTTACTCATCCTGCAAAGACATCATAGCCGTGAGACAGCTAGAGGAGAGATGTCTAGCACCANGACACAATGTAGCTCGGCCGACTAAATCCAACAAGGAAGAACAAATTAGCAATGGTTGCTACCCACTGCGTGCCAGCATTGTGCAGAGCTATATGTTTATATGTGCAATTTCATTCCATTGCATCCTTCAAANGATCCCCTCGTCCCCTGGGGATAGGGTATGCTTTTCTGACAACCATTCCAAGTTTTATTAAAACGCCCACAACCTCCTCCACATACGTGATCTGTAAGAGAGAGCTACTCTGATTTTGTGCTGGGGTAGGATACATGCCTTGGATCAAAACTGCTCAGTATAAGCCCATTTTCTGGTCACAATGAAAAGAACTAAAGGAAAAATGGGGCCAATAAGTTTTCTGGGGGTAATGGAACTAACTCTCCATCACTCTCCTGGAAGGTGTGGCAAGCCTGGAAATGCCAAGCCATTTTTTTCACACCTTTAGGGTTGAAGCAGCATCAGGTTGAAGCTAACTTCATGAAGGGCAAAGCAGAGGGTTAAGGAGAAACTGATTCTTTGAAGATGTCACTAAACATTGAGTNAAGTTTTTCNCTTGTTCNTTCAATTTTCTCTCACATGGAAGCTAAAAGTAATATTGCTTATCAATCCACTGATTGTGAGTTTGACATATGGCAAGCCCATTTTCTATGACTGTAAGAGCATACCTGAGGCTAGGTGTCTTATAAAGAACAAAGATTTATTGAGCTCATTGCTTGGGAAGTTCAACGGCATGCACAGTCCTAGTACTGTACTGGCTCAGCTCTGGTGAATCCTTATCACAATGTCATAAGCATGTGGCAGAGGTCACATGGGAAAATGGGAAGCTAAAGAGACACTGGGATCCCATGAGAACTATTAGTCCCTTCCAATGACACATGCTTCAGTGACCCAAAAACCTCCCAGAAGTCTCCACCTCTTAAAGGTGTTTTTTTTAACTTAATAAAGTATCTTAGTGATCTTTCGATGCATATACATAAAGAGTATTGTCATTTCTATGGCTACATCATACTTCATTGTATAGGTGCCATAATTTAGTTTATTAATCCCATTGACAAATATTTACATTGTTTCCAGTCTTCTGCTCTTACTGTAATACCGTGAGCATTTCAATCTCTCTACATAAATAAGTTGATAGAATAAATCCTACCATTGGCTTTAATAAGGTAAGGCATTAANGATNATTTGCAATTTTGAAGGATATTTCCAAATAAACCTTTACAAAGTTATACAGATTTATTATNCTACTGGTAATGTGTGAGAGATCCCTTCTCCTCACATTTATGCACTCTTGATTTCCTTATCACCCAACAATGATGGTTCTCAACATGTGGGGCACAACCCCTTTGGGAGCCAACTGACCCTTTCACAGAGCTCACATACCAGATATTTACATTATGATTTATAACAGTAGCAAAATTAATTATGAAGAAACAATGAAAATAATTTTATGATTGGGGGTCACCACAATATGAGGAGCTGTATTAAAGGGTTGTAGTATTAGGAGGGTTGAGAACCACTGACTGCCCTACACAGCCTTAAAAATGCCTCTCTGTATCAACGCAGTTCTTATCTACAGTATTATAAAGCTAGCTGTCTTTTAATATGCTTAACAAATACATCCTCGGGGGCTGGAGAGATGGCTCAGTGGTTAAGAGCACTGACTGCTCTTCCAGAGGTCCTGGGTCCAATTCCTGACACCCTCATGGCAGCTCACAACTATTTGTAACACACCCTCACACAGGCAAAATACTAATGCACATAAAATAAAAAATAATAATAATAAGTAGTTAAAAAAAACCCAGAAACAAATACATCCTCTTCTATGAATTTTATTTTGCACATTTTTCTTGGGACTGGTGGTCTTTTTCTTACTGATTTATGAGAACATTCTACAAATAAAGGAGATGAGGCCTTGTTTATTAAATGAACTGTGAATGTTTTCTGATTTTATATTTATCTTACAACTTTGTAATGGTACTTTTTTTTTAAAAAGACATACTTTGTGTGTGTGTGTGCACGCTTGTGTTTGCATGTTTATGAACTGCACGTATGTGTGAGTGCCCACAGAGGCCAGGAGAGGGCGTCAGATCCCCTGCAACTGAAGTATCAGGTGGTTGTGAGCCCATTGATGTGGATGTTGAGAACCAAAATAGGATCCTCTACCAGAGCAGGAAACACCCTGAGGGACTGAGTCATCTCTCTCCAGTCCCTGTGTTGCTGTTTGCATTGCAGAAAAGCATTCCCTCTCTTCATTTTCTGGAACATCACACCAAATCGAGGTGCTAGCGAAACAAGCCGAACTTTATTAGACAAGGAGGAATGAAGAATGATCACAGAGGAACTCCATTCTTTGAGCTTTCTTCTCTTATGTGACTTCATCCCTAACTCCTCTCTGGTGCTGATGCTGCCACAGAACTCAGTGCACTGAACAAATTCAACTCAGTCCTCATGACGTCAGCAGTCACAGAGTCCAAAGGAAGACCGGCTGGTTGGCTTCCTGGCTGAATCAGAGAAATGAACGCCCTGAGGTCCCCCAGAGAATGCGGCTGCCACATCAGTTTTCTTCTTTCTGAAGCTACCTCCTCCAGACAATTCAATTCCAAGAGTCCAAAGAATTGGCAGNCAGATGACTTGGTAAACAAATGAGGAAAGAGAAGAAAGACAGGAGTCAATGAGTAACAGAAGTCANGCTGCAAGTGAAGGGTCTTCCACACAGGACCCAAACTGATTCTGCCTCAGACAAGCAAGTAAGCTTTCTGGAATGGGAGAGGACAGAGCCCATTTCAGAGGATCAAGCATTAGGGGATTTCTGGACACTGGAGTCTGANGCAATCCAGATGTGGTGGTGGGAGGGGGTGGTGCTTCTGTTAAAGGTTTAGATAGAAAACTAAGTCATTCTATAAACACTACCAAGAAATGGGCTAAGGCTGCTTCCAAAAAGAATGTTTCCTTCAGTTCTCAGGCAGATCTGTGGCAGTTACTGAAAACTTCCAACTTTATCTGAGCCAGTTCTACCTCTGCCTTATACGATCCTGGGAGCCGTGTCCTTATTCCTCACCTAATCCAGACCTCTGGAGATGTACAATTGCCTTTCTCTGGACTTCCTCTTTCTCCCATGAGCCTCTCTGTAACTTCTATGCTGGGTCTCACAGCCCAAGCCTACAAGCAATCTTCCCCATGCCTTGGCTTCTGCCTGGCTTCCTGACCCATGTTCAGGCAGGCGCCCATTCCTGCTGGAGCACTGCCCTGAACTTCAGCCTCCTTGGCAAGGACACCAGCAGTCCAGCTGGCTCTCAGCCACCATCCTGTTCCTCTCAGTGACAGGACAGAGTCCTTTGCTGACCTGGATGGTACTTCAGGCTCTCACACTGCCACTCTTCTCTTCCTGACCAACAATTGAGTATTTCCATTTTCTAGTGTTCTGTTTGGTCCTTGTGTGGATTTCCCTCCCTCCCCTATGTGGGAATTCACAGATACCTAATAAGCAAAATCAAGTACAGATTCACCACACACAAACTCCACCCACTTTCAACAGTAAGTGTATTTATTAAAAACAAGAAAACCAGAGGTACAAGACTCCAGGTTTGGTTAAATCTGCAGCTTGCAGGTGTGATGAAGAACCCTTGGCTTTTGCTTTCTTGCTCTGCTAGTCTGTGTTGCCTACTCTTCAGAGAGAGTGCACAACAACACTAAATGATTCGAGGTGGGCTGGAATGTCTCCACAGGATCCTAAGAGCAAGTGCTTAACTCAGGAGTCTNGCCAGCCAGGTGTTCTTGGCCATGGTGGGGGAATATACACCACAGGGATGGAAATAGACAAACAGTCTGGGCTNTTGGGTTTGGGGAAGTGGTATAGCAGGCTACTGTTGCCTGGTATCTTGGCATAATAACATCTAGAGATGGAAAGACATTTTCTCAAACATCTTTTATTTTATGCGCACTGGTGTTTTGCCTGTGTGTATGTCTGTGTGAGGATGTCAAAGCCCCTGGAACTGGAGTTACAGACAGTTGTGAGCNGCAGTGTGGGTACTGGGAATTGAACCCAGGCCCTCTAGAAGAGCAGCCAGTGCTCTTAACCACTGAGCCTTCCCCTCTAGCCCAAGAAGAGATTTTTCTAAAAGCCCCACAGACTACCACATACTCCTGCCGTCTTGGCCTGATTGTGTCCCATTGTAACGTTACAGCGGAAGACTGTCAAGTGGATAGAACGGCACACGATGCCTGACTGTCACGTACCCTTAGCTAGAGACAGGTAGGAGATAGCCTTTCTGCTTAGAGCCCTTCTGGATGTCCTGGTGTGTTCACCAGGGTTATGGCAGCGGAGCTCTCTGTAAGGCAACCTCACCTGAAGAACAAAAGACAACAGAAATGGNGAGAGGAGTCAGAGGTACAGAGAAAAAAAAGGGGAAAATGATGTAATACAGTACTCAGGTTTGAAAATTCTCCAAAAAAAAATACAAATTAAAAACATTCAGAAAAAATAATTTGTGTGAAATATGTAGATTTTTTTCTTGCCTTTCATCAAATGATAAAGTATTAAAAAGG
>LZPO01066270.1:150386-161322 GCA_001675575.1 Neotoma lepida
AAGGATGTTGGGTTTAGTGACACAGATACATATGGTGTGTGTACCAGGAGGGGTGGGGGCAGGAGAGGAGGTGGGGAGCGGATTACCACTTTGCTTGGCTATAATAATCCAGTCATTCTCTACCAGACACCCTACTTCTTCATCCCTTCTGGGGCACATTGCATCTCCTCTCCTCCAAAACACATAGCTTGCACTGCTTTGCCAGGCCTGGGACTAAGGGGGCGTGGACTACGCTTTCACCTCCCTGCCTCCCAGATCTGACAGCCTCTGGGATGACTCTGCAGCTGGCCCAGCTGCTGTCTTCTCATTGGCCACACTTGGCTGCAGAAAGTGACCTCCTAGGCTGTATAACAATCTCCACTCCCAGGTAAGTGATGTACACAGCACACTCTCGGGGTCATTGTACATGCACTCCAATAAGCCAAATTTAGTCTTTGCATCCTTCTCTGTCATTCGCTCTTCCTCTTACCTCTTTGGTAAACTGTTGTCACAGTTTAAAGCCATCCAGAGTCTCACAAGCACTGAATTTAACTTTCTGTCCATTTTTTCCACCAAGGTCATTGAGCTCCATTTAAATCTTATCACAGTCACTCTTGAGTGACCCAGATAGGCCCCTCTGTCTGCTCTTTCCTCTTCTTATCCCTTCTTTATGAACCTGAGTTAGGTGCCATCTAGGTCATTCAGATCCACCAGACTCTACTTCATAAAGATCACATCCACATACCGAGTCTAAGGTCCCAACTGAATCAACTTAACTCTCCTGTGAACAGAGTCCTCCCAGGCCTGGTTTGCTGGGCCTCAGACACTTCCCCTTAAAAGCCCTAGGTAATACCTGTCCATGCTCTAGTGTCTTCAAGTCCCTGATTGTCACAGGGACGTCAGCCAGTGTAACCAAGTGTCCTCAATGACTCANCTGAGACAGTCCACAAGGGACTTGTTCCCCTCATACTCCCTCGGGTTGTGCAGCCATTGTCCCAAGGATGGATGAGTAGTCACATTACTCAATGTCTCTGCCTCTGCAGCACTTGGACTCCTCCCACCCTTCCCTATGTCTCACAGCCTCATGAACGAGGCTCTGAGGGACTTTTTCATTTATTTAAAAGTCTTTCCTGATTCAAGCAGTTCAGAGACAGAAAATGCCCCAATTATCATCGCTTCCTGTACTGAGTCACTACTAAACCTCCGGCCAGCATGCTGAATCATGGGATTTTCTCTTCCTCTGTGATAAATGTCAGGCTTNTAGATATGATCTATCATTTCTGCCTCCCCGCCCCCAACCCTGTCTTCCTTCTTGCTGTCTGATTCTTCTCAAAGATTCCAAGTTCGGGGGTTCCACAAAGGGCTTTGAGCACATGCTTAGTTTATATTCTCTTTCTCTTGAACCCTACAAAAGAAAAGCCAGCTGCACACCTCATATCTTATCCTGTCTTTTTGCTGATTTTCCTATCAAATAAAAGGCTAAGTCAAAGATTGGTATCCATCTGTCTTCTTCTTGCTGTAATTCCTTTTACAAGAACTTACAAGAGTGTGTTCCTTCTGAGCAGACAGCCAAGCCTCAGTTANATGTTCTTGTAAGCCTTAGTGCCCACAGCAAAGGCCATGCAACTGTTACCACAGCTGTTCCTGACTGCATTCTCTCNGATACTACTTCCAAAAAATGTAGTGTGTTCTCCAGTCCATCAGCCACTGGGCACAACTCCACACTCAAAGAGTCTGTCTCTTATACACATCTAGATGTGTATAAGAGACAGCCCTAAGTGTGCTCTGCCCTCAGATGTATCAGCCTTATTTGAATGATTTATCACCCATCAGAGGGGCTATGCAACTGTTCCTCACTCTCAGTTCCATTCCTCTTCAGGCACCAGTTGTGTTGTGTGACTTTTCCTAGGGATACATGAACAAATATCTGTTTGACCCAGTAGAGCACCAATGACACACCAAAGACACTCTTCCACCCAAGTCTAGTTTGGTGATTGGGTCGGTCTGAAAGATAATGGTCCCCAAGGGGAGTGGCACTACTAGGAGATGTGGCCTAGTTGGAGTAGGTGTGGTCTTGTTGGAGGAAGTGTGTCATGAGGGGTGGGCTTTGAGGTTTCAGAAGCTCAAGCCAGGTCCACTGTCATTATCTCTTCCTACTGTCTTTGGGTCCAGATGTAGACCTCTCAGCTACCTCTCCAGCACCAGTCTGCCTGCTTGCCTTCATGCTTCCTACCATGACCATAATGGACTAAACCTCTGAACTGCAAGCCAGCCCCAATTAAACGTTTTCCTTTATAAGGGTTGCTGTGGTCACAGTGTCTGTCTCCTCACAGCAATTGAACATTGACTAAGACAAGGCAAAAAGATGTCACTTCATAGGAAGTAGCCACACAACAGCATCATGATGCAAAGTTCCTCTGGAGAAGCACATCACAAAGGCGTAGATGAGGACAGTACCACAAACCATGAGGAATGGACAAGCATCAGGATCTGGTTTCTAGTCCAGCATTGTTACGAATAATGTAGGTTTTCTCCCTATAAAATGGGGAGAGTTACACCATATCTCATCTCTAAATCAACTCTGGCTTTTATAGTCTATAACTTCAAAATAGGAGATCCTCTGTAAGAAATAAGAATAAAAGCTAAACCCAAGAGAGGGGAACACAGTTCTACAACCATTTGGGGTAGGAAGAGACATCCTCCTCTTGGGAGAGAAGAAAGTAGAGAAGAGACTGAAGGAGGTAAGAGAGTCGGCTGTGGCTGCTTTGCCTGGGAGTGCTTCAAGCCAGGTCCTCCTTTCTAAATGATAGCCCTCGGTGCTTGTCCAGTATGAAGACAACTTTCACACTGTGCCAAATGCCTCATCCCTGTCAAGAGGAAAATGAATCGACCATGTTAGGCCAGGAACCAGATGGGACACTNTAGGGGCTGGATGCCCAGAGCTAAGGATGAAGCTTTGAACTCCTGTAGGATGGTAATGATCAAAAACACACAAGCAAATCTTAAACCAACCATCAAGCTGAATGGATTAAAAAAAGAAAAGATNGAAAAGATTCTAGGGCTTTAAAGAGGCGAAGAAAGAAATAGAAGACGTAGGAAGTCAAGCTGTAGACCAGAAGTGGTCCTGGAAAGGTGATTTTAGAACTGAGAGTAAGGACCCATGCAGAGCAATCACAGAAGTTTAAGGTAATAACCATCTGTAAGCTATTGTATGTATCTGTGCCAGCCTGAATGAAATCTTATGTCTGACTGTCCCTATGTCTGTCTGTCCTCAACAAAGGGCTTTGTTCAGTATTTATCAAATAGCGCAGAAAACATGGCATGGGAAAGGGATTCCTTATGAATTTTTTTAACAGAGTTTTACGAGGGAAGAAACTTTACTGACCCTAACCGCCCCCCTCCCCAAGCACTCAAAGAACAAACAGCACCGCAAACACATTATCAAGCTGTATCCATGGATTGCTTCCAAGATTTATGGTGCATATTTGTTGAGTAAGGGTAGAAGTACCCTGTTGGCAGCTTTCAGCAAATGATTACCACAACATACACACATACATAATTCTGGGCCAAGGGCACAGAGGAGCACATAAGATNAAAGATAGGCATTGAGTTTAGGTTATAAAAGCTGATTGCATTGGAAATCCAAGGCAAGTGAGGTTGGTTGCTACAGCCTTCTCTTAAAGGCAGATTGAACATAAATGGACTGATTACACAATAGGACAGTGAGTTAAGTCTTAATTGACCTCAAGGTGTATTGTTAGCTTGGCCGAGAGGTTCAGCAAAAGTTTCCTCTTTGCTGGAGGTCAAGAGATATTTTCATAAAACTGTATCACTATGGGAAATGTTTTCTTAGACCTCTGCCTTTTCAAATAGCCAGTTCTAGAATCTTCTTATCGGCACCTTGTATCTACCACCTCCTTGTCTTCCNCCCTTCCTATCACTTGTCCTCCTCCTGGGCTCAACCTTTCCCAGTGAACCTTGACCTTTGAGAAAGGTTGGACAACTGAGAGTTTTCTTAATAGTGAAACACTGTGCAGCCACTAAGGCTTACATTCTGTCTTATCTTGATGGGGAAATATTTATGACAGATATAGATGGGCCAAATGCAGAATCCTAGTCCTAAAACGAAACCAAAGAGCCAAGGAAATGATCTGGGACATGAATGGCTGTCCTCACTGTTAAGCAACTGTGACAGTGGGAGAGTTACTTTCTTTTCTTTTTTTAATGTGGGGTAGGAGAGTGTATGCGCAGGTGTGTGCCATACCCCCAGAGGCCAGAAGAGGGCATTAGATGCCCTGGAGCTGGAACGGCNGGCAGTTTTAAGCCATCCAATGTGGGTTTCAGGAATAAAATTCCAGTCTTTCGAAAAATCAGCAAACACCTGTAATAGCTGAGCCCTCTCTCCAGCCCCTAAGAGGTGTTTTCTTAATAAACTCAGTTTTACTGATTCATAGAAATATGACCATCGTTGAATAAATAATGTACAGAGTAGGTTTGGGNTGTGTTTCAAGAAATAAATCCTCAAGATAGAGAGCTTGTTGAAATCTTAGCTAGCCTAGGAAAGGGAGACTAGAAGGCAGGAATGAAGACCTGGGCTCCTGAAGTCTAGTTCTACACCAAGGAGTCAGACGGACCTCATCTTTGTCACCACGACCCAAAAAGAATGGACTGGCCTCTGACCCATACAGACTTGAGAATGACAATAAGATGAAGTTGACTAAGTGTAAGAAGAAGGGTAGATGGAGACCAGGGGCAGATGTAACACCCCCGCCCAACCCTGCTCTGCCCTGTCTGGGAAAGGCAGCTGCTGCACACCCCCAACAGCTGTTGCCTTTCTCAACGTGCTCAGATCCTCATATTCCTTCAAGAGCGGCTGTAGGCCGAGAACTGTCTGAGGCTTAAACACGTCACCCTGCCCCAAACATGAATAGCTGCTGCAGGGTTTAGACTCACTTTGATTTTCCCTTTTACATTTGCTTTCAAGTTCTAGAATTTTAACAGGGAACATGTTGTTGATTCTACAATCGGAAAACAACGCTAGTGCAACGTGTTTAATATTTTAAAGAAATTAACTGAACAAGGCATTAAAATGAGGATCAAACAACAAATGTTCCNGGAATTTTGTCTGGGCAGACATGAACTTGTGACAAGACTTTTGTATTTTCCAATTTGAGTTCTGCTCACCAACTACAGCATATGCAAAGCCTCAGTTTACCCAGTCTAGGCTGTGGTCACTATCAAGGTCTTGTTTCCACATCAGGATTGGTAACCGATTGCTCCAGAATATTATCATTTCTGTTTAATTGTTTAGGCCAGAATTTATTGGCTAGATGACTAAGGAGCAGGTAATGCTTCTTGCACAAAGAGGGGGTAAGTTATGAGTAAGGAGTGACTTGAAATTCCTAAGCACTCCGGATAGGTGCTTGGGACAGAGTAGGTACAAAATGGGTGTGTCTTTGTTAGGGCTTCTATGACCATGAAGACACAATGACCAGAGCAACTCTTATAAATGAAAACATTTAATTGGGGCTGGCTTACAGTTTCACAGGTTAGTCCATTATGGTCATGGTGGGAAGCATGGTGGCATGCAGGCAGACAAGGTGCTGGAGAAGGAGCTGAGAGTTCTACATCTCAATCCACAGGCAGCAGGAAGAGAGAGTGAGCCACTAGGCCTGGCTTGAGCTTCTGAAACCCCAAAGTCCACCCCCAGTGACACACTTCCTCAACAAGGCCATACCTCCAATAATGCAACTCCCAGTGAGTCTATGGGAGCCATATTCATTCAAACCACCACAGGGTGCTACCTAGCTATCACTGTTTTGTTTTTATTTCTGTTGTTGCTTTTTTNAATGTACATTGGTGTTTTGCCTGCAAAGATGTCTGTGTAAGAGTGTCAGATCCCCTGGAACTGGAGTTACAGACAGTTGTGAGCTGCCATGTGGTTGCTGGGAATTGAATCTGGGTCCTCTGGAAGAGCAGTCAGTGCTCTTAACCACTGAGCCATCTCTCCAGGCCCCCCTAGCTATTATTGTTAATGGGACTGTTGTTAATATTCTCATTATTACTATCCAGGAAACAGCATTGAAAAAAAAAATCTCTTGCTTAAGGAAGAGAGAAGACGTAGGAGTAGAGAAAAGAAACGGAAGAGGCCAAAGAGATGGCTCAGTGATTAAAAGCATTTGTTGTTCTTCCAGAGGACCTGGGTTCAATTCCCAGCACCTACACGGTGGCTCCAAGGGATCCAATGCCCTTCTCTGACTACATAGACACCAAGAATTCACATGGTACACAGATATACATGCAGACAAAACACCCATACACATAAAATAAATATAAAAATTATAAAGGGAGGGTCTGGAAAGAGTTGAGGGAAGGGAAAAGCATGACCAAAATACATGAAAAGATTTATATAAAAAAGAAATGGAGAAAGGAAGAAAAGTCCAAAAAGATGTACTTTGAATTTGCTGCTTTTAACTTGAGGGACACAAAGGGGGGAATTGGGAGGGTTGAGAATATGGCAAATGTGGGGAGTCAGGATGGAAGGCCAAGGAGAAGGCACGGGCTNGAAGAAAAGTCTAACAAAGTCCCATAGACTTTTTAACAGCAAGTGACAACCCNTTGGGGTCGTGGATGAATTGAGTATGTGACATCAGCACTTTTTTGGGTTTTTGTTTTGTTTTGTTTCTAATTTACTTTTTTATTTTTGGGGTTTTTGAGACAGGATTTCTCTGNGTAGGTCTGGCTGTCCTNGAACTCACTCTGTAGACCAGGCTGGCCTTGAACTCACAGAGATCCGCCTGNCTCTGCCTCCNNAGTGCTGNGATTAAAGGNGTGGGCCACCTGGCAGCACTTATTTTAATGTAAGAGAATGGAATACAACACAAATCCCAAGTTTTGAAGTAATTGTTTAGTGAAAGCAAGTATTGTTTAGTGAAAGTTTGCTTTTATTTTCTATCGATGTATGTGTGAGTGGCAATTCCGGTGCCAACTCTGTCTGAAAGTACTTCACTCCATCAAGATGAAAGCCCTGGCCTTCCCTGAGCTTTGTCTATACCCGGGTAATCATCCTGGAGAACTTCAGGTCACTCTACTGGAATATTCTAGATTTGAGGTTGTTTATTCTCAGGACAAACTCATCAGTACTAAGAACTGGTACATACTGAGCCCTTCCAGTGTGCCAGGCACTGGGCTAAACAGTCCACATTTGATCCTTCCAACAACTCCACGAGGAGAAGAAATATCAACAGTACAGCAAAACCCAAGACCAACAAACATGATAGATTTACAACCCGCAGAAAACAGACGGCTCTTTCCCTCTCTCCTCCTCGTCCTCTGTCTCTCTCTCTCTCCCTCTCCCTCTTCCCCCCATTTCCCTTTCTCCCCTGACCCTCATTTCATGTGTCAGGAAAGAAAAGAAAGAACAATCAAGCCAATTGAAAAAGAAAAAAGAAAAAGAAAGCCATGGGAACAGATGGGAACAAGAGGGAAAGGGAAGAAGTTAACAGGAAAGGAAGGGAGTGTTGACCATAGTGAACGTCTAAATTGCCTCTAGTACACGGTCATCCCTGATGGGGAACCTTCAGGAAGCCTGTTTTAAGAAGTCTGTTCNNGGAATGGCTGAGAAAGGCAGAGGGGTATGGTGTGCCAACACAAACTCAAGCTTCCTCCCTCTGTTCAAGGTCAGCCTCGGTGACTCAGGACCCAGCTTGATCCCAGGGCATGGGAGCCAGCTTCAGGGGGCTGCTTCTGTGACACCCAGTACCAGGCCTTGATATGAGAGCCAGGNCGGGGGGGTAGGGTAGTCTACGGTCGCAGTCTCCCTCTCAGAGGAGCCCCTGGATCTGAAGTGAGACTGGAAGATCTCACCCAATACCAGTAACTCTGAGTTTTGAATCCCTGTGAGATGTGAACNCTTTTGGCTTCCAGGAATCTGTAGCACGGATGTGACTTCAGCCCAGTAAAGTTTCTGCTATGACAGAAAATATGGGAAGGGCTGCAGNCTGTCCTCTGCCCAATTCTGCTGCCCAACACAACTGTGAAGATTTGCCAACAGGGAATGTGATGGAGAGATTCCATCTCCAGGGCTCCAGGCATGACACTTAATTGTCTAGAGAGAACACAAACCCGTGTGCTATTATTATGCACTCAAACTCCCTGCCAGAAAATGCCCCGCTCTGGCTTGAGTCACAGGGGTTAACCATGACTNGANGGATNTAAATGTAACTAACCANTTGGCATTCATCTNTCAGCAATTCCAAGGCAGAACACGGGCTGATGAACAACTCGGTGAGATGGACATCCGCATCTCAATANACTTACATCTTAGTTATGCTCTNAAGAGGGCCTGCTCTCTTGCGTTTCAGCAGGGAAAACCAGTTGTTATCGCTGTTACATGTTGGCCCAGAAACTCACCTTTCAATGTTCCTGACCCCAAAGAAATCACAGATGGCTCCCCTTTGCTTTACATATTCTAATAAGGGCCCAGATTTTATCTGTGCTAATGACACTGAATGTAGGATCTCTCAATACCCCGGGCCATATGCAGAGAAGCCAAGAAAACCTCAGACAGAGAGACACCAAACCTNGATTCCTGACTCAGCCTTGGGGAGCTCCCCAAAGNGTCTCAAGATATAAAAAAGGGAAGAACAGAAGAAAATATTCTCAAATAAAATTTAATTTTAATCTCGTCTAATTAAATCCCTTTTAGCACTTTGTTGAGATAAATGAGTTTCCTTATGAAAAATCAAGTGACTCCCAAATACTTCTCTTACCAGTTTTCTGTGGTCTGCCTCTAAGTTGCTGGGTAAAACGTGGCCTCCCTCAATGTCCCCCAAAGTCCAACCTCTCTTNCTGACCCTTGTGTCTCTTGTCACTCTGTTCCCTCTACCTTTGACAGTTCCTCTGTCATCTATACAGAGTCAACGTCAGCCTTGACATTGTCTTCCTCTGCCTGGCCATGGGCTGGCTCAGTCCCATGGCTCCCCTCGCACGTGTCTAAAAAGACAATATGCAAATCTCCAGCCAGGGCTTTTCACCACCCTTCCAGCCCCTATGTCCAGGAAGGCTGACCACTCAGCTGTCACCTTCTGCTGGGACAGCTGCCACACATCCCAGTGGCTCTGGCTTCATTAGGAATAGTGTCCATTCCCACCCTGGGAAGTCTCAGAGAGTTATCCTAAGAGCAGCCATTGCCCTGAGTGTTCACCTGTTTTCTGGCACTTTTTTCTCTGAAACACCAGCATTCTTGGCATCCTCCCCACTCCCCATCAGCAAGCATTCTGTTCCTCCATCCTCAGAGTCCAGAGGCTTTGGCATCTTCCTGACTCCTCCTCATCATATCCATGCAAAAGCTGAGGTCTGAGAAACTGGACATAACTGATTGTCACCAGCTCTGTGACCCCCTCCACTTCATGTCTCTGTACCTCAGTGGCACAGTTTATAAAACGATGGGCATATGACAGGGCTATTGGAAAGAGCAAAGGAGACAGTGCTGTGCTTGACACAATAATTCTGATTATTCTAGTCACATATTCATCCNACACATTTACTGATCCCTTTCTATACCAGGTACTGTTCTAGGTCCTGGAGATACAGCATGAGCAAAACAAGAGANAACAGCTGTGTTTCTAAGGCTTCCAACCTAGCGGGAACATTCATCAATGAACAAATAGGTCATATGTTGGGTGGTATTAAGGTCCATGGAGTAAAGGCCAGGCCAGGTGAGAGGAAGAGGGAGTGCCAATGTGGAGAGAGACTGCTGGACTTCTTAAAGGTGTTTGAGGGGGGCTGGAGAGATGGCTCAGTGGTTAAGAGCACTGGCTGCTCTTCCAAAGGACCTGGGTTCAATTCCTAGCAACTACATGGTGGCTCGCAACTGTCTGTAACTTCCATTCCTGGGGATCTGATGCCCTCATACAGACATACCTGCAGGCAAAACACCAATGTACATAAAATAAAAATAAATTTTAAAAATGTTTGAAGAAGAGAGACATTAATAAGACAGCATTTGAAGAAGGAGACGGAGGAATTACCTAGGCAGATTTTTTACAGGAGGAATGGGCATAAGGACATTCCAGAGATAAGTCTGATGTGCCTGAGCCTTGTGGCATGGCAAGGACAGGTGGGTGTGTAATTGGAAAGGAAGCCAGCAGTCTTTGGATTCCAACCGTATAGGTCTTACGGATCCAGCAAAGAGCAGTTTGTGTCCAGAGTCGGGTGAGAGCTGTCATTAGGCTGTGCCTGTATGAACCAAGGTATAATCACGGTGAAATAAGAATGGGAGTAAAACCAAGGAGAAGTGAAGAGAAGATTGCCAAAGCCAAGTGTGGGTGATGCTAGCCTGGACCAGGGTCGACATCTTTGACGGCTCTCACAGGCTTCCCATGGCATTCCCCATTTGAAGCCATAGTACTGACCTTAGTCTCCATCACCTAACCCCTATGTTATTACGATAGGTCCTTCCTTGTTAGCCCATGCATGTCTCTTCCTCTCACATTCATCCATCAATGCCTGACAGCTGTTCTCCAGGCCTAGCTTCTCCCCATCACTGGAACCTTCCATGAGGTCCTACACACTCAGTCTTCTTTCCTACCACAAACCAATCCCTTCCAGGTCTCCACAAATTCAGCAGCAACTCAAACANCAACTGGCATCCTTAACAACCAGGAGACATCCCTTTCAATGTGGCAATTCAAAATTAATAGTATGGCTCTTTCAATTGGGTCTTACCACTAGATTTCCATGACAACAGTTAACATTGAGCACATGCTCAAAAAGTTACAAATGCTAATCTTTTTTTAAAAAAAAATCCTCTTTAATTCTTACAACACTCCTAAGTAGTAAATATCGTTATTAACCCCAATTGTACAAATGCAGAAACTGAGGCACAGAAAGGTTAAGTTGTCAATAGTACAAAGCTAGTAAGGAAAATGGGTGGAGCTAGGATTGGGATCCTGAA
>LZPO01066270.1:178740-199261 GCA_001675575.1 Neotoma lepida
GGGGCTGGAAATCAAACTCAGGTCCTTTGCCAGAGCAAAACACANTCGTATCCTCTGGGCCANCTCTCCAGCCCCCAGTTGAGAGTTTTAAACTGTTTGTCTCATTTTATCAAGAAAAATAAACACTATCTGTTTGTGATAGAAGTNGCATTAGCAGTAATGAAGGCTGGAAAAGTATTAATGCCTTGATACCAAATAGGTTGAATTCTTGTAAGCAAAGCCAGAGCTGGAGAAACACTAAGTGTCCACTTGCTTTGTCTGAGGCGACAACTGAATTCGGCTGACAGAGCCTGGCATATAGCGAGTGTCCATAGCTGCTGAAGTTACAATAATCCAGGCACAAATGCTTCTTCATGAACACGGCACAGGAACACCTTTAAGACCCAATTAAGCTAAAGGGCCTGAAAGAAAGATGAAACTATTGCTTTAATAAAAAGCCAGCATTTGGTGGTTTATTTTTTTTCCTTACCTTTATTTCTCCTTCTTCTCACAATTACAAGAGTGTTTTCCCTCATTATCTATTTTTTTAAAATTAGCTTTAAATAGTGCTCTTCATCGTTTTAAAATTCTCACCTCGAGAATACAAACTTGTTTTTAAAAAATCTGCTTGATGAGAACGCCACCCTCAGCAATTCTCCTCCCAGCAGCCTGCACAGGGCACAGTCACCTGAGGCGACCGCTGGCTTTGCTCTTCNCCACACCTCTGCTTTAGAGACAGTTCAGCGGTGTGAAGAAGAAATACTGCCTACGGTTATAATAAAATGAATTGCAGCCTGGTAGTCACGGGCCCCAAATGTTTCCATAACTAAGGGGCTACACAGAACCCTAAAACTTTGATACACGATGTTGAACAGTCTCAAGGCACTTCCATAGATTAGATCATTGATGAAGTAGCCACCCACTTCCCTAGCCAAAGACAACAATCCAGGGGCCAGGACAAAAAAATGCCGACAGCTGTCTAATTACACANTGTTAAGACAGGAGAAACAAGTTGTGGTAAACAGAGGTTTTAAAGAAAAGGGAGGTTCTAGGTACCTGTTTCAAAAGTATTTAAAAAGGGGCCTAGGAAAGATACTTTCACAGCCATGTTCTTTAGGAGTAGTTGTGGCAATAGGCAACAATTGTAACAGTTCTCAAGGAGTGAAGGACTCAGCAAATGTGATACANNNGCACAATGGAATAGTATTCAGACTTAGAAGGAAANAAATGCTGACGCATGTTACAAACCTTGAGGCCATCGGGTTAAAAGAAGCAGGGTTAAAAGAAGCAGAAAAATGGCAAACAGAGTTAAGAGGTGTCTATTCAGGTTTCTAGAGACAGATGCATGCTGGGGGCTGCCAGGGCTGGGCAGTAGTGTTTGGTGGGAACAGAGTTTCCATGGGGAAGATGGAAAGTTCTGGTAGCAGGTAATGATGGTTGACAGCAATGTACACACGCTCCCATCTCGGAGCTGAGTGCAAAAACATGCGTGCACACACAATGCGCTAAACTCCCACTACCACTATCCGCGCAAGGTCCTTGAAAGTTCTGTCACAGAGGAAAGGAAGNGAACAAAATGAAAGAGGCTGCCAGGATCTTCCTAGACACAGTTAACATCTCTCAGCCACTTAGTGGTGTTTGGTTGTTGTTGTCTTGTGGTTTTGCTTTCCTTTTTTTAATAATAAATATGCACTTCATTTCCCATCAGTGGAAAGAGAAAATATACTATAAAATGGACAGCTAGGGATGCGTGTCCTGAGTTCCTCTCTCAAGCCCGCACCCCACCCCAGGTCAAGGCCACGATCTCGTGAGGTTTGTTTTGCTCAAAAGCCTGAGATACCACCACCCTTCTCTTTCACGCCCAGCACTTATGGTAACTCTGGGTCAGCTGTTACATGCTGACCTGGAATGGTTTGCTTCTGCTGCTGCTTGGGGCTCCTGGGGACTCAGATGACTAACGGGAGCAGTCACTCTGTCACAGCTTCTGGGGCATCCAGACGCTGAGCCCTCCCTCCGACGTCTAACTCTTCTCCAATCCTGATCAGCTCTTTTTACAGCTCTGTTGTGGTTTCTTGGAGAAAACAGGGGTCTCTCTGAATTTTAATGGAACCTAATTGGCCCCCATGGTTATCTCAAAGGAGAGGTGGTCATAAAAGTTAATTAAGTTAGATTCATTTGCATATTCAAGACCATTCTCTTCCCCCCCGCCCCCACTTTAAAAGGCAGAGAAAGAAAATGTGTCTCAGCCTGGTGGGGATTAGGACACACAACGGTGTCCAGGTGGCTTGCTTTGTACTGGGGGAATTAGAATATCAGGTTATTTTTAATCCCCCTGCCTCACCTTGTCTCTCCGCTTCCTTTAGGCTGAGTGTTGACAAAGGAACACAGGAGGTAAACCGCTTTACTTTGCTGTTCTCACTTGGAGATGTAGGAGGGAAAAATATTTAAAGTTTCCCTTACAGAAAAAGATTTGCCATGCTAAGCCACCGAAGCCGTTTTCTAGACAAAAGGTGACTTCCGAACATTCGGTAGCGACATTTACAGCCGCAGGACTGGGAGCAGCATGCTTGAGTGCTTATTGGCAACAGTGCGACTTCATTTATTATGGGTCAGAGGAAGGGAACAATCGGACCCTAAGAGGACATCTTGTCTGCCCNGCTGCCTGGGGTAAGCCTAAAATAACCCGCTGAAATGGAACTCTGGCCTCTTTTCGGTAGCCCCTAGGGAAGCTTTTCCACAACCATCCTATTACCCGACCCATTTTTAACAAACCTTAATATCATACCAGAAAGCCATCCCCTGTGTCCAACCTCTATTCCCACAGCTGCTGACTGACCATCTATCCTCACATGCAAACGGAGCNAACGTGGGTAGTCAGCCCCCACCCCACCCCAACGCTCACCTGCACATCACATCGGAATACCTGCCAGTGCCTGGGTCGGTCGATGGAGCCTAATGTCTGCCCTACTTCCGCCAGCCACTCCCGCTTGTTAACACAAAGACTTAGTATCTCCACCTTGTGAGAAGGCGGGATTGGTGTATTCTTTTTAATGACGCCAAGTTCTTGAGGAATAGAAGAGGGTAAGACAGAGCAACTCCCGCCCTCATGCACCAGAGCGCAAAGTTTCCAAGTGACTCCAAATGTGAGACTTACCAGAACTACAGGTTACTAAGAAGCNCCCCACAACAGGCTAAGCTACCCAAGGCTAGGAGCACCAGAAACGCTTTCTGAATATTGCACGGGAAACCTCAAGAGATGACTAAATTATCAGACCCGGGGAAGGGATGAAGACAGCNTGAACGGCATATGTGGGATCTATAACATGATGACGAGTGTGGCCGGTTTGAGGGTTGGCAATGCAGTTTACGGAGGAAAGACCCCNTCTCATCATCCAGGGAGCCCGGACTGTTCCAGAGACNGAAGTGATCAGTGTGGCACAGAGCAATAGCTGTCTCTGCACGTTATCTGGGTACCACATGGCTTAGCAAGTCACACTATCAGGGCCTTCCATCCAAACCCTGGTCTGTCAAGTGAAGAGGTTGGACACAGATGTCTAACTTACCGTCTAGANTNAGCCCTGTGTAGCTCTTAAGNGGGTCACGTGATTACTGAACTAGCCTACAAGGGGGTGGAGGGGGGAAGTTATCAAACAGCNGGTAGGCCTCTCTCCACTTGCTTTTTCTTGACTGTGGTAAAGTACACACAGTGTAACATTCACCATTTTGACTCTTAGGGCGTATGGTTCAATGACAGCTCACAACTTGTGCAACTACTATCTGTTGCTAAAACGGTCTCCCTTCCGTCTCACTTTTAAATGCGTCTGGTCAAGAACTGCAGATATTTATCAACCCAGGAAACTTGACCATCACCATTATGACTCCAAAAATGTTTTAATACACAATATTTAATAGTTTTATTCTTTTGGAATTTCACACATGCATACAGTGAATTTTGATCATATCACCGCCCCCCACTGTCTCACTCCAGCTTTTCCCAACCCCCCATTTCTGCGTTCCAACTTCATATCTTTTTTTTTAATACACCCTTGTCCAATTATTGCTGCTGGTATAGACATGGATGTGGCCATCATGACTTTGTGTACTTTGAAAGACCAGTTACCACTCTTATAGCAACTGATACTCCTATTGCCTGGTGAATGAAAATAGAGNGGGTACANGTATCCACCCTACCCCCCTGCTTTTATAAGAAGTCACCTTGTTCAAGATCACAAGGCCTAATACCCCAAATTTACCCCCATCCCTTCTACTGTACCAAGCCAGCTGCTTTGTCCATTGTCTCACAGGTAGACAANGCCACCCTCGTATCACCCACAGATAAACNNNNGAACCCAACTTCCAACTCAAGCCAGCTTGGCCTTCAAATTTAGTTCCTTCTCTACAACTAACTGCTTTCCCCAAAACTACCAGGAAANGACTGGTAGACCTTGAAAGGGTGACAGCAAATGAGNGCACGGGCGGGATTTAAGCTCAGCTATTAGATTTTTGATTGCTTTGGTCACATGCTTGCTTCTTCTCTCTTCTGCCACAGGCATTTCCTGTCTCCCTTGCACACAGAACTGATGGCATCCACTGCCCGTTTTCCCAGGATGCCATGTGGTTCCATTACTTAAGAACTAATCCTGAAAGCATCGGGGAGCCGGCAGTCAAGAAGGGTTAATAGCCTGAGGAAGGGTTGAGCTCCCTCACCTCAGGTGGTGACAGAAGGCCAGGAATAATGAGGCTGGGGAACCTCCCAGCAAGCAGAAGCNTTCTCTGNGAGTCTTAATAGGACCAAAAATAAATGGTGAGACCAGGAAACTGTCAGGCAAATTAATGTGGAAGGTGCAAGGTTTGTTTTCTCTCAACAGGTAAGGATTCAATGCATAGGGCAGGAGACTGGGTTAAGGAGAGTAGGGTGATAGCTCACTGATGCTCACCCAATACAGGGGGCAGGATACCCAGGAGGGCTACAAGAAAGACCTGAGAAGAAATAAGAGCAACCACAGATACTAAGCCACNAATGCTGCACGACCTTAAAAGGCTCAAAATGCAAACAAATTGGGACACTCTAAAAGAAATACATATATACNTATAGAGGTCCAAAGATTTTTAAAGATACAAAATATTTATCCCTTGAANCAGCCAAACATCTTTATCTTGACTTGCATTGCCCACATGGTTTCTCTCCCAAGCCTCATCCCTACCTCCACCCAAAGCACACCCCACACAACAGCTTGAATGTCTTTCACTTGCAGGCTCTCTCCTTTACCTCCAGGTCCTTCTTTCCTTTGATCCCTCAGCTTATGGGCCATCTCCCAGTCACACCTTCTAACCAGTCTGTGCCAGCCTTACCATCCTTGTCAGCATCGTGTACCAATCTGCTTTCCTGTTACAAAATCCACTCTTCCAGGGCTGGTCCCCATTGCCCTGGCTTGATGCTAGAACCACTGAGGAACCCAGTTATAAATTAATGAATGGTATGAATGTGAGTGACCATCTAACCTTGCAAATGACCTAAGAAGATCATAAGTTCAAAGGTCATCCCTAGCTATAAAACGAGTTAGAGGCAACCTGGAGATACAGGATTCCTTATCTTGAAAATAATAATAATAATAATAATAATAATAATAATAATAATAATAATAAATAATAATAGAAGAAGAAGAAGAAGAAGAAGAAACAACAACAACAACAACAACAACAACAACAAGGGGACCTCAACCAGTTGAAAATGGATTCTATTTTTCTACACTTCCTGAATGTTGGGATTACAGGCATACATCACCATACATAGCATTTGTGGTGCTGAGGCTGAATCCAGGACTTCATGCGCACTAGGCAAGCACTCTACCAACTGAGCTATATCTCCAGCCAGAATAATAGCCTTTTTTGACTAATTTAAATGTAACTAATCAGGGACATTACAGCCATAAAAATTCCTTCAAAGCTGCACCTAGGGTTGAGTTTTATTAAATAATTGAGCGTTGCTAGGGTCTCCCTGTAGACCACCCCACCAGGGAACTCCCCCCAGAATCCTGGAGGATGTCCCTCAGCCTAGCCAAGTGGACACATCATAAAGCCATCACAGAACAACTTTGTCCTTAACCCTTGTCTTGAGGTTTTTAATGCTGTGAAGANACACCATGACCACAGCGACTCTTATAAAGAAAACATTTAATTGGGGCTCGCTTACAGCTTCAGAGGTTCAGTCCATTATCATCATGGCGGGGAGCATGGCAGTGTGTAGACAGATGTGGTACTGAAGGAGTACCTGAAAGTCCTACATTTTGCAGGCAACAGGAAGTTGACTGAGACACTGGGCGGTATCCTGAGCCTAGGAAACCTCAAAGCCCATCCCCACAATGACATACTTCCTCTAACAAGGCCATACCCACTCCAACAAAGCCACACCTCCTAATAGTACCACTCCCTGAGATTATGGGGGCCAATTATGTTCAAACTACCACAACCCTGAAGGAAAGATGCTAGTGACATTCAGGAATGAGAAGGGCTGGTTTGCTTGCAGAAGTTCTGACCCCGCTAAGGTAAAGGAAATGGGGGAATCTTCATAGGAAAGCAGAGTCAACATCCTTACCCCAAGAAAAGAGAAAAGGGCTTAGGAGAGCTTGTGTAGGCAAATGGTAGGTGTTCGATAAGTATGTATTCCTATTAAGATGGTTAAGCTTGGGNTGGAGAGATGGCTCAGAGGTTAAGAGCACTGACTGCACTTCCAGAGGTCCTGAGTTCAATTCCCAGCATCCACATGGTGGCTCACAACCATCTGTAATGAGATTTGGCGCCCTCTTCTGGCCTGCAGGGATATTTGCAAGCAGAACACTGTATACATAATAAATAAATCTTTAAAAAAAAAAAAAGTTAAGCTTCACTGCCAACTTGACTGGATTTGGACTCTGTATGGAAACCCCACCTCTGAGTGTGTATAAATGTGGGCAGCTCCTTGCAGGGGATGAACTAAACATCCTGGACTAACCAAAACAGAAAACATGAGCAGAGCGCCAACACTCATCTCTCTCAACACTCATCTCTCTCTCTGCTTCCTGACCATGGATACAATGTGGCCAGACACCTCCTGGTACGGCCACAGTGATCTCCACCATGATCAACTGAATCCTCACAGTGTGAGCCAAAGCGTTTANGCTTTCTCACTTCAGTTGCTTCTGTCCTGTATTTTCTCACAGCAATGAGAAAAGCACCCAACGAGACCATCACAGATGAAGAACTTCCTTCTACACCTTCTACGAATTGGAATGTTAGTGTTCATCAACACTTATGGAATGAACCAATAAAACGAAAATGGGAATGGCGGCCATCCCCTAGCTCATTTGATAAGAAAAGCTCAAGGCATTGTGCTAAACTCCAGGGGTATAATGACATCTTAGTCCGTTCAGGCTAAGTAATAGACTGTCCTCATATTGCCCAAGTTCTGGAGCTGCAAGGGCTAAAATCAGGACACTGGCGATTCTAGCGTCTGCTAAATGTATGTCCCTCTGCCTCAAAGTCATCACCACCGTGCTGTGTCCTCCCACGGTGGAAGGAGGACAAGGCAGTTCATTTCATCTTTAAACGATAAGCTTCCATCCAAGGGTTCTCCTAAGTAAGACTCCTTGATTGAAAGTGAATTGATTGTCATCGGGCCTATAGTAGGTCCTAGATTCTTCCCTGCTGCCTTTCTGTATTGCTACAGAGACACAGACATAGACACAGACACACACACGCACACACACACACACACACACACAGAGTGCATGCAGTTCTGTGCAGTCTCCAGCACAAAACTAGGAGCCCCAGATGAATGTCTGTGTAACAGTGACACTCTGATGACTAGAGTAACCTGAGTATGACATGCTTTAAATGATCAGTGATTTGACCCACATGCCTTTAAACTTAGCCTACACAAATGCCTGGGGGCGGGTGGTTAAGGGGCAGGGGAGCCTCAGAATTTGCTCTCTGGCTTCCCGTGATTGAGTTATGCTGTGGGCTATGGTAAATTCTTGCAGCACTAAAAATAGATGAAGGACAGATCAGTCACCCTGGGGAATTTTATCTGCTTCATTCATGCATCCAAAAATGCCACTTGCATACAGCCAAAATAAGCACAACCAAAAGGTCGCTGAGGATGACAGATGAAGATGACAATTCAGAGAGAAACCTGGAAGACAAGTACGCACACAGTCGATGACCAAGATCAGGACCAGCCCCTATCACCAGGACCTGAGCAGGAACTGGGTCCAGGAAACTGATAAATAGCTTGAATTTTCTGATAGCTTCTAAGGGACAAATTTAGAACTATCCTCTTAGAGAGAGCCATAGCCTCCAGCTGTTCTCTCTCTACACATTCTGGCACAGACCTTTGTCACAGCCTCTCCAGGATTTACACTTCAGAGCCCTCTCACCATCCCTCCTAGATTCTGGCTCCTCCTCCAACACCAGGCAGAGCACCAGAAAGGCAGTCCAGAACCACGGGAAAGTGTGATTCAAGCAACTCCTGCGCAAAGATACCCAAAAAGTTCCAGGAGNTCCCCCTGGCCAAGCTTACCACCGACTTATTTNGTTATGTGAGTGGTTTCAAAGGGAAAACTCAGCAGAAGGTCACTAAAAGGTCAACTCCTCGTCCTCAGTTTCTGTAGAGACTAAGGAAGACTAGCCAGAGCTTGGTCTATGAGGCTGAAAATCCAGCCCCTGGTCAAGCATGCAGTGTTTTAAAACACTAACAGACCAAATAGCACCATATATATAATTTGCAAGATTTCTTGTTNTATCAGCCAGCCAAATACAAAGCCGATTGCTCTGGCTTCCACACAACACCACTATGTCGCCGGGAAGTATTTTAAGTGAATNATGAGTAGTCTCCTCTCTAATAACTATATTCAAATAACATCTTCTGTGATACGCAAAGTTCCCAGTCAAGGGCCTTAGGAACCCCTGGCCCTTAATTTAGGACTTTAATCTTCATGAATGAAAATACCAGCGCCCTCTCCTCCAGTGAGATTTAAGAAAACGATTGGCTAGTGAAGGGTGGATACACTTTCCCGCTCACACATACCCATGTACAATAGTACATGTGCAGAAACACCCAAACACACGGTGCCTATGAGGTCTGAAATGCGGACCTCTCACTCACCCTTGCGTCTAAGCAGGGCAGCCGAGGTTTTTCTTTATTTCATTATAGCATCTCCTCTAAAATGACTTTGAGGTTCAAAGTGGTCTTTCGTCTCATGAACAAANACACACAAGAAATATAGTTTTCTATGGGAAATGTGTTCTCTCTCTCTTGCGCGCGCGCACACACACAGACAGACAGACAGAAAAGCAGCAAAGCATATGGAAACTCCTGTAACAAATCCAAACATCTATATTCCTATATCCAGCCTCCATTAGCCCAGCTCCATAGTTTCCAGTNGGAAGTAGAAATGCAATATTTGTGGGATCGTTTGATGTATTGANTCTTCCTTCCCTCCAAGGCACTTGAGAGCTTTACTGCTTACCATCTGGCCCACAGACAGCAGCACCAGNACTATGAATTGTCAGAAGCACAAACCCTTACAGCCCTCATTCTCCCTCCAGTCAGAAGCTGCATTTTAACAAGATTCCTGAAAGANATAGAAGTACATTTTAAGCCTTGGATGGCACCCTCATTTTTATGCTGTTGCTATTGGTCTAGGAAACTCTGTAGCTCCTCAAAAAAATCCCATCTTGCTATGAGGGACACTTTTTGGGAGGTTTTATATGTGATGTGCATGTTTATGTNTGTGCAGGTGGGGGANGATACATATGCNTATATGTGCATATAGAAGCCAGAGGACAACTGTAATATCACCATCCAATCCTTTTTCCTGTTTGTTTTGCTTTGTTTTAAGGCAAGGTCTCTTACTGACTTGAAACTTACCAAATGGGCTAAGCTGGCTTAGGGAGACACAGAGACCCCACTTCTCCAGTGACAGGAATATAAGCACACCGCCATGCCCACTTCTTTGTATTGTTTTGGTTTGGTTTGGTTGTGGAGGGGCATACCACAGTACATATGCCATGACACTCACGTGGAAGTCATNGGACAACTTTGATGTTCGTTCTTTCTACCATGTGAGTTCTGGGATCTAACTCAGGTCAACAGGCTTGGGGACAAGCACCTTTGCCCATTAAACCATCTCACAGACCTCCACATCCAGCCTTTTGTAAACAGAAGCTCTGGGGATGTCCTCATGCTTGCAAGTACTTTACNGATGGAGCGAGCTATCTCCCCAACTCCACGGAGCATACTTTCTGGGTGCTGATGAGAAAGATGTGACATTATCAGGCCTTTATGTGGCAGGTGTGTAGTTCTCAAGATAAGGGTTGCAGTACTAGTACTGGTAGATGCAAGTTTGGAACCCAGTCTGGCATCTGGATCACCATTTCCCATCAGTGGGGTGACTAAACCAAGACCTCCTCTTCATCAGGGGTCCAGTTGACATTTGAGATCTGACAATTTTGTGAGGCCAGTCCATGTCCTACATGGTGGCAGACGTTCCTGCCCATCATCTACTACATACCTCCAATATCACAACAGCCCAGGAAACCCTTCACAGCTCCCAGACATCTGTGTGGTGCTACTGACCATATTAACAACTACAGTGCTGTATTCATTTTGAGAAATCCACTTTCTCTCAGTTTCTTTCTTCCAACGTTGAACATACTTACAAAATCCTTTAAGATCTTACATTATGTTTCATTACAACAGAAGGCTATAACTATTTAGGGCATGCTCCGTGGAGACTAGAAGACAAGAATCCGGCCCTTCTGGCAGAGGACCATCTGGTTAGAGAAATGGGGCTTAGTGTATGCGATTGCAAAGAAACAATTCGAGGCATTCTCGATAAAATCCAGAGTGACCTCAAAGACCTAGATTCCTATTATGGCTTTGTGCCACTTACTAATTGAGATAACTGGAGCTCTCGAAGCTTTTGCTCCACCCTCTGTGAAGTGGGGGGCATTATTCAACAGTGAACACTCCTGCCAGGAGACACACATCATGCTGAAGGCACCAGTCTAAGTATCAGCCATCCCCCACCAATCCCCACCTCCTCTCAGGGAGGAAAGTGGATTAAACTGAGATGGGGAGAAGATGTGCACGGGGAGAAGAGGAGATGGCGTGCTGGGCAAGGGGCACAGCCTGAGTNAGAGCCTGGTGTCAGGAGGGAGCCTAGCTGTGGAGGAAACTGCAAAGGAGACACACCCTGGATACAGGAAAGATNCCAGGCAGGGAATGCATGGAAGTAAACATGAGTTTGTATTTATTATGTAGACATGGAGTCTCCTGGAGGTTTTAAGTGTTTTACTCTGTATTGTGAGTTTCAAATACAGAAGAATTTCAAGTGTACAGGCCAGCTGAACAAATGAGTGAAGTTTCCAGACCAATGAGTAGGGATCTATTACTGATGTCTGTGTGTTTGTCCACGAGCACATGGTATGTATGTGTATATACAGATGTGGGCATGAGTGTGTTGAGGCCACNGGTCAATGTTAAATGTCCCCATTTTATTTTTTGAGACAGGATCTCCACTGAACGTGGAATTCCTCAGTTCAGTTAAGCTGACTGGCCAGTGAGATTCAGGGATCCGCCCCCCCGCCATCTCCATCCCCCATGTTGGGCTTACAACACCATGGCATGGTATGTGTGTTCTCATGCTTCCAAAGAAGGCACTTTAAGAACGGCTTCATCTCCTTGGTCCTCAGTCACTGGTGTCTTCGGAAGTCCAAAGAAACACAGATGCTGTAGGGGTCTTGCTTTTTTTTTAAAGATTTGTTTTTATTTTCACCTGTGTTTAAATGTGTGTATGTGTGTGTGTGTGTGTGCATGGGCACATGCACAAGCAAGCACGTGTGTGCACATGAGTGCAGGTGCCCTTGGAAGCCAGCAGAACATCAGAAGTTACAGGAGGTTGGGAGCTGACTGACAAGGGCTCTGGGGAACCAAACTTGGGTCCTCTGTGGAGNAGGAAATGCTCTTAACCNAGAAACTTTCTCTTTACTCCCTGCCCCCACCCTGTCTAGTGGAAATACTTTGATTTTTTTTTTAACTCAAATGTCATCTAGTTTATTGCCAATTTCATTAAATNTAAGTCACATAAATGGATAAATAAATGCACATATAGGAAGATATTTAGTCCTTCTGTTTTACAAAGNCCATAGTTTCATCCTAAAAGGAACCCAACACACCTTAAAATGGCCAAGAGACCCTTGCTTATGACTGTGTCAAAGCTGCTCTCCACAGCTCTTGTTTCTGCTGCTCATTAGGAAAAGTGCTTCAGCGCCCCNCAGCAAAGAATAATTAGCAAATCAATTAATTAAGGTCCTATCAACACTTCTTGCCATCCTCNGTCACGTCTTTGTTATAAATAAGCTTCCTTGCCTACACTAAAGTCATTAGCTCTCCATATGTAAATAATAACGCCCTTGGATTTCAACTGATTAAATAACAGGGAACAAATTTCAGCCCACTCTGATCTAGCCAGGATATTGCAAACAAAGAGCAATGTTATCCTAACCAAGTATGTTCAACACAACTGTACATAGCTTCAGAATTCATTCATTTCCAGATTCACCTTCCCTCCTGAGGACATTAGGCAAACATCTATTTTAGTTATAACACATACACAAAGAAATACTATAGTAATTAAAAGAAACCACCCATTTCCTTCCCCTTGAGTTCCAGGAAGCCATGTTATTTCTGTAGACCAATTTCTATTTGCTGACAGCTCGCCTGAGCTTTAACAGCCAAAGAAAAATGTCCTAGAAGCTGTCTTCCCAGCGACAGCCACAGAGCACATCTCCAAGTCTAGGCTCCTTCCACAGGAGAACGCATACTAGAAAAATATGTGCCTGAGTGTGTTTAAGACAGAGGCATTTAGGATCTCATTAGGTTCTCAAAGCTGTAAAAGCCCACAGACTTCTCAAAGGAAGCGTTTGAAGGAACTGTCTGTAAAGTTAGCTGGCTTCCTTGCCAAAGTCACCTCTTAGTTTGTCGCCTGTGATTATGTTCTCTTAAATTACTGCTGTTTATTTTTGAGCCTCTTGCCATCTTCCTCCAGCCACACCCTTTACAGGGAGTTTGAAAACAAACAAATGGCTTACAGTCACATACATCGGCTCTTTGTTTTAGCTTTGCAGTGTGTGACCCCCAACACACACACACACGCACACGCGCACACACACAGTCCTTTGGTCATTCTTTTTTTTTTCCTGTGAGTTTGTTTTTTGTTTTTATCTTGTGGCTTCCATTTATCACTTCCTTCTCCATTCTAAAGAAGAAAGAAACGATGGTGACTAGTCCGGCAGAAATGAAGAGCGTCGAAAGCAGTGATTCTCAATCTGTGGGTCGAGACCCCCTTAGGGGGGAGGGATNGCATAACAGATATTCCCATTACAGTTCATAACAGTAAGCCAAGTTACAGTTAAGAAGTAGCAATGAAAACAATTTTATGGTTGGAGGGGGTCACCATACCATGAGGGACTAGATTAAAAGAGTTGCAGCCTTAGGAAGGTTGAGAACCACTGCTCTAAAGAGACACTGTATCTCTTGCTCCATGAGACCTTTGAAACAATGGACCCTAAAGAAATGAGACCTTTCCCTAGGAATCTCGAGCTGGAAGAAGGAAAAGGCACCAGCCAGAGGGGAATTTGTCTCCCAGAGATTCTTTCCATACAGCTCTAACAATTGGTCAGCCCCCCTTACAGGATGAGTGAGAAGCCCAGGAGAGGAGTCAATGGCAAGTAAGACCACACCTTGACCAGAGCTGCCTAGATATGCGCATCCTTGGCCCCTCTACTTAAACTTTGACCTGACTTCAGGCCCCTGAACACGGACGTGGGGGGTGGGGCACTAGATCATTTCGTCCCTCTTCCCAATGGAACCACATTGAATAAATCTCCATTTTTTGGCTTATTGAAGATGGGTAGCTGGACCTAACTTGGGGCGTGAGGTGTAACCCTCAAGTTTAGCAGCACAGTCAATATCATCAACAACTTCTTAACTATTTACCACTCCTCAGCCTTTGGCCCAGTTAAAACATGGTTGANCTCAGCCAGCAGTCAGATAAAGATCATGAGAGGCCCAGGGGTGGGGTGAGATGTATTTTCTTCAAATGTAGATGTATCTTACATCACTGAAAAGGGACCCCGGGCCAAGCAGAGCCCCATGGCATTTCCCACACCTCAATCTCTGTTCTCTCCGTTCCTGGCCCTAGAAAATACTTTGCAACAGCCAAATCNGTTTAACAAAGCTACAGACAGGCTGGAACACACACTCCTCCTGACTCCCTTTCCTTCTCCTCAGGGGATGCCCATCACTTCCTGTCCAGGACAGATCTGTATGGAGGCCAGTCCAGGCTTCTGGTTCCTGCTGTCCTCTAGCACCCCTCACCTGTGGCCTTAANGCCCAGTTTTCCACCATTGCTCCTTAACCACTTCAAACATCACCTAATCTTATAAAACCACTTTATACACAGATGCACACAGGAGGTGGGGCCAGTCTAGACTCTATCATCTGTTTGATTTGTTTAATGGAGACCTACCNACCACCTGCTATGGGATACAACATCTTCTAAGGGCCTGAAACCTCCCATCTAATTAGATATATTTTATATTTAAATGGATGCTGCTTGTCTGCCTCAAGTCATGCCTTGAGCCAGACTGTACGAATGTCAGCTGTCTGTTCTGACCCATAAGTTAAATCTGATTCCTCTTTCTCATAATACTCAGAACTTCCTGTGTTTGTGGCTAATGTATCATTTGTCTAATTATTAATTCAGACAATTAAGAGACTTTCCCTCCCCAACCTATAAACTTACAAAGAGTAGCTTCCCTTCAAGGCTCTCCTCTCTACTTCTCTTCTGTCTTCACCACTGCTCTGTCACCAGTACACACACACACACACACACACACACACACACACACACACACACAAAAAATGGTGCCTGGCATGTACTAGTTGAACAATAAATTATGTACCGAGATAGGTGTATCTTAGAATTTTTTAATTAAAAAAATAAGTAAATATACATAGAATGAACCCCTTTCTTCACATCTCACCCTTTTTAATGCCATACCCAATATTCACCCCTCAGCCATGGTGGCAAGTTGACCCTGGTAGGGCCAGGGAAGCACATGTCCTGCCCCCGACAGGCTGTGTGACCAGCGTCTTTGGATCCTTCCTGGAACAGAGCCTGAGGCACAGTGAGGAGGCCAGGCTTTCCCTGCGACAGTGTATCTTTCTGTAATATTTTCCATTTAAAAACTATCTCATTTTATAAATGCTCCTGACATTTGCACATTATAAAACCTGACATCTCTGGGGGCCTACGGTGATGGATTTTAACACACATACAGGAAATTCTTCAAACCTGAATAGAAGTCGGCAGAAGACTGCTTTGCTGTACCCCCTTGCAGGAGCCGCTAATGCAAAGTGGGCTGCACAATATAAATTATTCAGATCATAAATCTGAAAACATTAGTTCATCGTGATCAATAACCTCTAAGTGAGCCAGTGTGCGGGGATCACGTTGGGTAATATAATTAGTTTTGAAATATTCAAATTAAAGGAGACTAAAGCTTCTTAAGGAGCAGAGTCTGCTGATCTGAAAGTAAGAACACTGCATTCCAGTCTTTATCACAATAAATCCAAATTATCCTCTTTGTCACTTAGACAAAATTATAGGAAATTTTANCAAGTCATACTCCACTGGTAATACTTAAAGCCTTGATTGTTGAAAAATATTCAGTGAAATATGGGAAATCAGCTAAGGCATTTCCTGATGGACTAAGTAAGCTGTGTCATTGTGTGAAAAAAATAATTAAATTCTAAGTGTCAGCATTGAAAACTGTCCCCTCGCACTACAAAAAATTGTACTCAAAAAATTGTACTCAAACTGACGAATGTTCTAATTAAAAACCCCAGATTGTCATTCTTACTGTGTGTCCAACATAAGCTATGTCATTTTCTAAAATTTATGTTTTGTGTCCTATTCTTACAAAGATAATACATTGTCTTATTTTTCAAATTATTTGCCCAGAAAAGTGATTTTTTTAAAATCTGGATCATTAAAAAAATAGTGGAGTAATCCTTGTTTTAATACAATTATTCAATATCCATACTGATGATACTTGGATCAGCAGGTTCTTTGGGGCAGGGGCTGATCTGGGCCTCTTTCTCTATTCTGTAGACCCTAACAACACTTCCCCAATTGCCTTCTATCAGGGATGAAGGAAGGAATACTCTTGATCCAATTAAGAACCACTATAGTTGTATTTTCATGTTCATTATTGTGTGCACTAGTGTTTTGCCTGCATGTATGTCTGGGTGAGGGTATCAGGTCCCCTGGAACTGGAGTTGCAGACAGTTGTGAGCTGCCATGTGGGTGCTGGGAATTGAACCCAGGTTCTCTGAAAGAGCAGCCAGTGCTCTCAAGCACTGAGCCATCTCTCCAGCCCCTGCATGTTTATTTTAATGGGAGCTCACAAAGTGGCCCAGGCTGGCTTTGAACTTGTGGTGCTTCTGCTTTGGCACCCTGAGCCGCTGAAATTACAGGTTTGTGTCACCAAGCCCAGGTGAGAACCATTGTTTTAATCTAGGATTTCCTTCTATATAAGACAATATTACATCATTTTGTTTATTTTCTCTTNATTCTTACTCCTAGAAACCATTCACTAAACACACTACATGTGAATGAAGCATTTCTTGATTAGTAAGATTCTTCTTTATTCCTTACCAAAAAGCTGAGGGAAGTAACATTTTATCCCCATTTTACAGAAGAGGAAACTGAGGATTGAAAAGGTCAATCATTTGTAAATATAAAATGAAGAGGCAAACCCAGGTCCAGTGGATACCAGAGCCATTCCACAGCTCAGATTTACAGTCAGGACTCTCTAGTGCTGGTTCCGACAACACTAATTGCATCTTGGGNAAATCATATGACTTTTTTGAGCCATAACTTCCTCATATCTAAAGTGTTAACAGTTATNTCTCACAAGGTTGGAAATATTCAGTTAAATAGAATGTAAATGTGTACAGCTAAGCAGCTACATAGTACTGTTACTATGCAAACAAAAGAATTTTAATTTCATTATACAGGTCTAAGGAATTATTTTAAATCATGTGTATATATGTCTATGTATGGGCATATGCACACGAAACAGTGGATGCCAGTAGAGGCCAAAAGAGTGTTGGATCCTCTTGAGCTGGGGTTACAGGTGGTTGTGAACTGGCCAGCAAGGGTGCTGGGAATCCAACTTGGGTCCTCTGCAAGAGCAGCATTTGCTCTTAACTGCTTCGACATCCCTCCTGCCCCTGATATGTTTTATATCAGCAATGTAGCTAGAAGAGGAATACAAATCACATCCTATTCACAGAGATAACGTTACCATGTCTACTATTATAAGACCTCCACTTCCTGCTGCACAAGACTGACAGATCCTAGAAAATCTCTTTATTCTGTCTACAGAGCATCATATAATAATACTTATTCCCACTCTCACCTCTTTGAATTTCTCCACTTATGAAACAGACTCAGCTTATGTGGGCCCCTGAAGTATAGATTACTGACCACTCACGGTCATCGATCGTTAGCTCCACAGTGAACAGCCACTGTTTTGCTCACTCCTGTCAGGTTCTAGGACCAGCGTAGGACACCAAACATGTGGTCTCACATCAGCTTGCACGTCACANCTGCCACAAAGGAGCTGTGATTGTAGTCCTCAACTATAAAGTAGATCTTAACAAGAGTTCCTGCTTACAGGGTCACCACAAACACCCCTTCAAATGCTGCACTTANATGTCACCACTGCTTAGCAAGCTCACNCCTAGACTCTCTGCACACCCTCTGCTTTCTCTGACTCTATCATNTATCCCTCAGGTCCCAACCTGGTGAGACCTCTTCCAGGAAGATGTCTCTGAGATGAGATGAATGAAATGGCCAATAGCGTTAATGAAACTAGAAAATGGAAAATGTCTGTAAGTACCTTAGACATTCTCTCTAGAAAGACTTTGAAAGGCTTTGTCAGTNCTCNGATGTCATAACATAGTCCAAGAATTGNGTCGTGTGAGGGGATTTCTCAGTGCCCGTGAGAAAACTCCAAGAAAGCAAGACAAAACTTATGACCTCAGTTTCTTCAAAAACACGGACTTGTGCTTTGGACTCCGTTTTTGTTCCTCCCAGGTGTACACTCACTCCTATCTACCACACCGTGGGAGAGTAGCCACCTCCTGAGGCAGGCTGGTATTGGGGTAGACTGCCCCAAGAATACTGAGGTGGAGGGGTAGCTGCCAGTGGTGGTGGTGGAGCAGAGGGGGTAGCAGCTGATGATACAAAATGAGATGATCACTTATAACTATCCATCCCCAATTCCCCATCATGACACCCTACTGACACCCCTAATACCACAGCTCAGTGCATGCCCAGCTTAAATTCTTGGTTTCACCTTTCCCTCATATGGTCTGCCTTCTTGGTAACAAGGTCCTTAGAGGTGCTTTCTTTGCTCCTCTTTTGCAATCTGCCCCTCTGTGGGTGGTTTTGAGGCCAGGGGCTTAAACACAAACTGACCAGAGTCTGTTCCAGATCTGTCATGGCCACTCAGCCTAAAACTTCCTTTCACTTTTATCTTAGNCATTGCTAACTATAATCAAGAGTGTAGCACTTAGCAAGNCTAGCATTAGTTTGTATTTCCTCACCTGTCCATGGGTGTCAGGTCTGTCTGCATCTCCAAATTCTGTTTGGCAACTTTTATTAACAGTAACTTGCTGTTGGTTATTTTTGGCTCTTTACTCTTTAGAGGGGGGCCCACCACCCCGCTCCCAGATAAATCACACACGGAGGCTTAATCTTACTGATAAACACCCAGCCTTAGCTTGGCTTGTTTCTTGCCAGCTTTCCTTAACTTTAAATTATCCCATCTACCTTTTTGCCTTTGGGCTTTTCCTGTTCTCTTACTTCTGTAAATCTTCTGTGGCTTGCTGTGTAGCTGGCCCCTGGAGTCCTCCTCCTTCTCTGGCTCCTCGNTCCTTCTTCTTAGATTTCTCCTTCTATTTATTCTCTCTGCCTGCCAGCCCCACCTATCCTTTCTCCTGCCTTGCTATTGGCTGTTCAGCTCTTTATTAGACCATCAGGTGTTTTAGAAAGGCACAGTAACACAGCTTCACAGAGTTAAACAACTGTAACATAAACAAAATACATCTTAAAATAATATTCTACAACAGTAACTGATCACAGTACAACATGTAGNGATCAAAGGTCCTCATCTGCCATCATTGTACAACCAAATCCTTGGTTTTGTGACACCAAAAGAGTAGATTTTTGTCCTAACACCAAACACGAGGCGTCTTTTCGAACAGTTCGATTCTACTAACTTCTGGAATTAACTTCAGACTGAACAGGTTAAAGATTCCTTCCCCAAGACTGTCCCCCACTTCAGAGTTCAGTCTCACACAGAGTGCCTACAAAAGTAGGGGTTCATGGTCCCCTCTTCCTTGGCTCAATGACTTACTACAACAACCTATAAAACTCAGGGAAGGACTTGACTCACAGTAGCTACTTTTTATATAAAAGGCTTCCCGTTCAGAAGCAGCCAGATGGGAGTAGGGAGGGCTNCCATGCCTCCTCCACACATGCCCCTCTCCCAGCGGCACCCAACACCTCTCCAAGCATGTAAATGTGTCCACCAACCCCCAAAACGGAGTCGTTTCTATGGTGCTTTCACCACTTGGGTGTGATCGTGGCCACTGGTGATTCACTCAGCCTCCAGCNTTCTCCCCTCCTCAGAGATTAGGGAGCAGATCTAAAAGTCCCAAGCTTCTAATGGAGACAAGGTCTTTCTGGCTACCAGCCCCATCCTGAAGCTATCTATGGCCCTGTACAGAGTCACCTCATTAGAACAAAGATGTTCCCATGACCTTTATTGCTCAGCAAATATTTTAAGGGTTTTAGGAACCCTGTACCAGGAACCAGGGATAAGAGTTAAGTAATGTCTTTGTTATCATCATCGTCGTCATCATCATCATCATCATCATTATGTAACAATCACTTAATAAATGACTACATCTGTCGAGGATGCATTTAGATGCAAATCAGAGCATTCCCAATATTGGCTTTAAAGAAAAGTTTGTTTCTTGTTTTTTTTCTCCAAGCAGGAAGCTGGAACTGGGTTTTTGCTGATGTTGATTCTAACATTAAACCAAAGCAGAGCTCTGGAGCAGGACTTATTCTCCTAGACTCACTCTTCCTCACATGGTGAGAGTCCCAGCCACTCAAATTCCAGGTCCTCGCCCAGCCAGAAAATAAGCTGCAGATGGGAACCAGCAGGTTCACTTTCTTCCTCTTATAGAGGGAAAATACTCACAGAAGCCCCACTATCCTTTCACTAATTAGTTGATTCTTACAAATACTTATTTCCTGGGTGATACATGCTACATACTTTTCTAGGTGCATGAGGCATATTAGTGAGCAAAACAAAATCTCTGCTCTCATAAGGCCAACCTTCTAACAGGCATGCAGAG
>LZPO01066270.1:230602-249340 GCA_001675575.1 Neotoma lepida
AAGCTTACTGGTTCACTGCAAAATGTTGACCTTTTTCCTTTATTCCTTTTTCTTTGCTTACATTTGTTTACTCATCCCATTATTGTAACCCAGGCTGGCCACAAACTCAAGGGGTGGCACGCACCTGTGATCCCAGTACTCAGAGGTGAAGGCAAGAAGCTCATGAGGTCAAGGCCAGCCTGGACTTCAAAGCAAGGTGAGAGAGAAGGAGAGTTTCAGTTCTACAGCTGGATGACAACATTTCTTTGAATATCTTTTCCGTTGATTTGTACAAGTGCACAGATCTATCCCCCTTTTCGAGCATGGGACCAACTGAAGACGGGTATACTTCCTAATGCCATGACCTCTAAGTGCTGTCTCAGATGACCANCTCCACCTGCAAGGAGTTAGTGGATGTACCAGGCTTTGCTTTTGGGCCACCAACCAGCTCCCAAATCATGACACAGAAACTTATTAGGTTTGAATGCTCAGTCTACCTCTTTCAACTTAAACTGTTTATTTACCTTTTGCCTTGGGGCTTTTTGCTTTTTCCTCCTTTCTTGCTGTCTCTATGTCTGGCTGGGGCTGCCTAGCTTCTTGCCNCGGGGATGTTCCTCGTTCTCTCTTTTCTTCTTCTTCTCTTATTCCTCTGGAGCCTAATTTCTCCTCCTATTTATTCTCTCTGCCCACCAGCCCCGCCTATCCTTTCTCCTGCCCAGCTATTGGCTGTTCAGCTCTTCATTAGACCAATCAGGTGCCTTAGGCAGGCAAGGTGAAACAGTTGCCACACATCTTTACATAATTAAACACACATCCTTACATCATTAAACAACTGCAGCATAAACAAAAGCAACNCACCTTTACACAGTTAAAGTAATACTCTGCAGCATAAACAAATGTAACACATGTTTGCCTAGTTAAAGTAATATTCCACAAACACACGACTAGCTAAGATACTGTGAGATAATGTACTGATCAATTTCCACGGGAGCAATCAATCTTGCTTGAGGTGTTAGGGACTAGTTCACAGAGGCAGTGACATTTGAGTTGTCACAAGGGATGAGTTAGTTTCTCCAAGGACTGATGAACATTCCAACATCAAAGTACAAGGATAATAGCATGATATGTCTGTGGCCATGAGAATGTCACATCAGAGAAGCCTGTCTCCTTTGCTTTGGTCCTGATTATTAAAGACAGAACAGCCTTGGTTGCTTTCAGGGTTCCTCCACTAAAGGCATTCAGTGATGGTTTTACAAAGCCAATGTGTGGTATTTAACGATCCCAAAGCCGCCATTGTGAAACACTTACGATTCTGAACAATCCAAGTGCCTCCTTTGTGGGCTCATATATAATGAAAGAGTGCTACATTAAAGATTATTGAAGAGTGTAAGCCTGTTTTGCATGTGTAAGATCGGTAGCTCTTAAAATATTGATGCATCTGTGTGAGTCAGGTGACTTGAATTTTACAGCGAACTCAGNAAAGAAAATGTCAAAGTTGAACAAATGTTAAAGGAACTCTCTGTAAAAAGAAATTTTTTTTTAATCAGAGAACACTCAAGATGAGCTAATCTACACATTCATCCTGAATTTCAACATGCATAGAGCTGAAAGGAAGGGAACAAGATGGCCAGGAAGACTTGAGGAAAAAAATCCCAAGAGTTAACTCCTTAGGACTTGTTCTATGTGTGACCCACATTTCCCTACTTTTCATCCCCACCAATTGCTTTCTATAAACAGGCAGAAATCTGATTACCACACACGGCACCTTTTTTTTTTTTTTCTCTCTTCTTATGTGGCATCTGCCCTTTGTTGTCCACCACATCGAGCAGACACCAGNATCTTCACCATAGCCAATGCTGTGGAGTCCTTAGAAACCAGGGCTTCCCCGTACTGTATTGCACAGTTGGGCAGACCATCTGTCTTCCCTTCTTTCTTGGTTTACCTCCTCCTAGAGAGAGAGGACAAAGGCAGAGGTCCTTGGGCCCTGAGGATGGGCAATGGGGTCACTGTCAGGGCAAGCCTCACTTGTAGCTCACCACCAACACTTCCTATAGGACTCACATATCAATTCTTGAGCAGAGATCTTGAGAGCCACAAGTCCCTCCTATACCAAGGACTTGCTCTTGGGTCCACTTTCCTACCTTCTTGCTGCCTGACATCTCCNGACAAGAACTCATCTAGGAAGCCTTGGGTCTATCACACAGAGGTGGCTTAGCATGCTGTCTCTCTAGGTAAGGCTATACTAGTCTAGANTTCAGAAACACACCTGAGACGGATGATCAGACTCTTTCATGCCACAGTATACATGTAGANGTCAGAGGACAANGCACAGGAATCAGTTCTCTCCTTCTACCATGTGGGTTCTGGGGGTCAAACTCAGGTCATCAGGCTTGGCAGCAAGTGTCTTTATAAGCTGAGATATCGCACCAGACCCAAATTATAAGGTTCTTGATTTTATTCCTATTTGGTGTGTGTGTGCATCTGCATGTGTGTGTGTGTGTGTGTGTGTGTGTGTGTGTGTGTGTGTGTGAGAGAGAGAGAGAGAGAGAGAGAGAGAGAGAGAGAAAACACTGACAAGTTCTAATGTCCAGTTTTTACTTGTAAAGTTTTAATAGCCCATCTCAGGTGATACTGCCCAGTTCCATCTTTTTTATTTCAAGTATTCTATTATTCTCTGGAATAATAATGGCTAGCATTGCGTCACGTATCTTCTATGTATGTTCCTTCTTTTTGTTTTCAAATACACTGTAAAATAGCTATTATTGTGNTATCTATTTTCCAGAAGAGAAAGTTAATTCCTCCCACCCACCCTCACCCATGANTTTCACTACTAAATGTTACTAATTCTTCGAGCTACACTCAAATCCTCNTCTGCTTCAGAAAGATTTAATTGGCAACACTGATCTGGACAGACAGGTCCCATTCTCTGTTCCAATGCAGCCAGAACATCCATTCCCCCAGGAAGGAGGCTTCCTGGACTCTTCCCTCAAGCCTTGAGTTATTCCATCCACTCTCCTAGATGCTGCATATGAGATACGTCATTTTCCATGTGTACAAGGANGTGAAAAAGGCAAAGAAATGCCACCCTGGAGGAATGGCTAAGTGCACGGGTTCCAAGGTCANGAGTCAGCCATGGGGCCTTTGGCAGTGGAGACCTCATTCAAATAGGTGCCTCCTGTGGTTTTCANAANAGTNCAAGGCAAGTGACTCTGAATCCTGTTATCAATAAACAGAGGGAAAATGGCACAGCTAACAAGTGGCCTTGTTTGAGCTTCACATCAACAGTCTAAGTGCCATCATCTAACCCAGAGTCCACACTTGTCACCAAGACACTGCATACCTGAACTTTTCTCACAGCTTTTTTTGAGGGTTGGTTCAGTTGGATGTTGTAGATCAAATAGTGTACATTTGGTTTTAATGTGTGTGTGTGTGTGTGTGTGTGTGTGTGTGTGTGTGTGTGTGTGTGTGTATAAGATGTATTTATCCTCTCAGAAGCCCAAAACCACCACGTGGACCACTGCTGTGTTTACTCAGTGGTACCAGTCCAGGAAACCGGATTTAGCCCTCACCACATCACCCCCAGCATGTAAAGGGACTCACATGCCTGCCTGCCTCTACAGAACCAGAACAAGGGTAAGAGAGCTGGGAAGCTCTGTGTTGTTGCCATGCTGAGCTAGGGGAATCAGCTACCTCTCCTATATGGTGGATTCCACAATTGGATATTCCAATANATNGGTTCACATGACATGGTGAGCCAAGATGCATTTGTATCAAACTAACTGCGGCTTCCTGCCACTNCAGGGACACAAGAGATTGCTAGAGAAAATGGCTTAATCTTGCAAGGGTCACCAGGGCTTAAGGAACCTGCACTGACATGAGTCCCTCACTAAACAAGCAGGTTGGAACCCATTCTTAATCTATGAAATGGTAAGATAAGGATGCTCCAATCGTGGGACTGCCATGCAAACTAAATGAGGTAACCTCCAAAGTGGTCCACTGTTGCCTCCCTCACCNNGTCTGCTACTCAGAGCTTAAGGGTTGGGTAAATACCTTGTAGGAAGAGAACGGTAGCATTTCATAATGTCAGACTCAACCTGAAAGGACAATTCTNTGTTTGCAGAGCTCTATCCCCCTGGATTACCTAGCAAACCTGAAATTTATTAACCTTTTTAGTCGGTTTTTAGTACCAGTGTAAGACGATTGTTTTTTTTGCATAATCAAGAAACCTCCCGGCAGCCAAATAANAGGAGGCCAGGTGTTCAGGATTAAATATGCATTATCCCACCGCTGGCTTTCTGGAGATGGCGTCAGGCATCTGCTCTCTCATAATGCATGCCATTTCTAGAAAAGAGAAGGCAGAGAGAGAAATGAGCGGGCGATAAAGGGATGTGAGGAAAATGAGCTACTGGGAGCTACGGACAATGAGAGTGGTAGATAAAGGATAAAGGTCCGTTCTATCTATGGCCAGTTTCTGGACTTCTTTTTCCCTTTCCTTAAAAATAGTCCTTCTTCCTGCCCACAGTGAATCGAATAGACCATATCTGAGGTCCCACAGCAACATCCACAAGTCTGTTTGGAGGCACTAACTTATTTATCTCTGTGGCAAGGCTGGACTGGCCTTTAGTCACGAGATACACAACCACCAAATTCTCCAGAACCATCTTAAAAAAAAAAAAAAAGCAGCCCCATCCACAATATCAGAGTTTTTTTTATTATTACCATTTTTACAGTGACAATATATAACAAATAATTTACAATGCATGTATAACAAATAAAAAAAGGTTGTTTCCTTCAAGTAAAACGGAGTCGTTTCTGTTAACAATACTAATAGGTTATATTTCAATGGGTGCTCTGGGTGCTGGGACCAGGGTACGCTCTTAACATTCATAGGACTTTAGTGCAATGAGTTAATGAGGTTTGGGAGATTGAATAAGTGGACTGGCGACCACACATCTGATGGTAAAATTAGGAATCAAACCCAAGTCTATCCCAAACCCTGACCTCTTAACCTCTGCCCTATCATCTGCTGTAAGAACTTTGAGAGGGTGCAGCTTCATGGCCCAGGCTCAGCTCTTCCAGTGAGTACAGGAAGAGAAACAGCCCATGGGAAAGGCCAGAGCCATCGCACCAAGTGTTACACAAGAAGAATCAGGTTGCAAACACGCCCTTTAGACTCTGGATACAGCCGTCTCAGGGTGCCCCAGGAAGCCATTCTCAGACTCGAGTATTACTGTGGAGAGCCTGCTGTAATTTCAGAGTTTAATAATATGAAATTGGACCTAGGATCCTAAAACAAACCCATTTCAAAACTACAATAGCCCTGGAAATGAGTGCTTCCGTTAGAACTGAGACCATTACATATCCATCTCCATGTGAGGGAAATAGACGCTTTTACACTGGAACAAATACAAAATACCTGTATATTTTCAGCCAGTATAATCTCCTAAACTCCTTTTATCCAATTTCCCAATTTTGTCAGATATCTGAAACTGAAATAAAGCTTCCCTTAGCCCAGATTCTCATTAACCTTAACTGCAACAAAATTATTC
Organism: Neotoma lepida; assembly: GCA_001675575.1. Taxonomy (NCBI): domain Eukaryota; kingdom Metazoa; phylum Chordata; class Mammalia; order Rodentia; family Cricetidae; genus Neotoma; species Neotoma lepida. Next base: position 236,131 of record LZPO01066270.1, read on the forward strand.
TTAGCCTTTATCATCGACCTATTTCTTAGGCAAGATTTCAACAAGAGGTCAAAAAATACAAAGAAATGTTCCAGAAACAAAAAGACTTTGGTCTTTTTTTTTCCTCCTCTGCCATTTTTGCACAAAATGCATATTATAAGGGAGATAATTTAAAAGTTACAAGTTTACAGCGACTAGCGGCTGATAGCAAGTATTTGCAACAGCTGAAGACAGCGCACAGCAAAAACATGTCAATAGGGATTGCATATACCACAATTTGGGAGAGTTTCATGGTGTTTGGCACAAGGGAATGTTTTCTCTCCTTGAACCAGTATAAACACATTCTCAGTTAAAAATATTTATTATATGTTCATGCATTTTCTGTGTATAGACATTCTCTAAGATGCCATTGGGGTCCAAGAATAAATAAGGAATACAAAGATCTCTGCCTTCAAGAAACCTTTGGTCTTCTGCTCTGCGTGCTGTTCCTATTCTTTCTCTTCCTCCCTTGTCTTACTGAAGGTTAAAAAAAAGTTAGTTCAACCTGCTCTAGGCCTTCCAATGATGGTTAATCTTCATTATCAACTTGGCGAGATCTGGGCATGCCTGGCCACCTGGGAGGGTGGTTCCAAATAAGACCCTTCTCAGATGTGGCAGTGCCATCCCATGGGCTGGGGTTCCAGACTGAGTAAAAAGGAGAAAGTGGATGAACACGTCATTCCCCTCTCCGCATCCTGACTAAGGATACAGTGTGACCAACCTCCCGGGCTCTGGCCTCCACACCCTCTCTGCCATGAGGGACCTTTCTTTATTTTGGACTATGAGCCAAAATAAACAGTTCCTTCCATAAACTGCTTTGGTCAGGTATTGATCAGGACAGCAAGAAAGATAACAAATACACTCCTTCTAAATAGCATTGCCGTCCCAATCCATCAACTGCACCAAAAGTGGCTAACTCTTCACTAGCAAGGGAGATGTCCTTCCTCAGTATCAGAGGAGCGACGGAAACATCTGTACTAGACTCTTAAATTAGCTCTTCCGTGCCTTCGGTTTCTAGTTTGTGTGAGAGCTCACATGTGCATGCACGCGTCTTGTGTGTGTGTGTATCTGTGTGTCTGTGTGTGACTACTTTCTATAAGCAAGTTAAGAAACAAATGGCAAAAAATTACAAATAATGTTACAAAATCTTAGAGCAGTGGTTCTCAACCTTGCTAACACTGCAACCCTTTAATACAGTTCCTCACATTTCGGGGACCCCCCAACCATAAAATTATTTTTTGTTGCTACTTTACAACTGTAATTTTGTTGCTGTTAGAGATCATAATGTAGTATCTGTGTTTTCTGATGGCCTTAGGTGGTCCCTGTGAAAGGTCCTTTGATCCCCCCCAAAGGGGTTGTGACCCACAGGTCGACCATTGCCAAGGTTTCAGTAATGTCATATTTTCAGACCAAGAATGAAGACTAAGAAAAAAATCCCAGAGCCTGCTAAAGAGACTCAGAATTTTGAAGCTAGGTTCTGGAAAATCATGGCAGAGGGCGATGTGTAGAGACCCACAGAGGTTTCCCAGTGAGAACTTACTCAGGGTCTGAGAATCTGAACTTGCTTTACCCAGCAGGGCTGCATAAGGAGATGATTTGACCACAGGCTTGGTTACCAGGTCTGTGGAAGGAAGGGTCTACACTTGGCTGTGTGGTGTGCTTTGATCTAGCAAGGGGGAGGTCTTTTGCCCCACCCCTTGGCATTGTAAAAAGTCCTTTTGAAGAGACAGAAGGGAGCTGGTGGATTTTGATTGATGTCCTCCCGAAGTTATCCTATGTTTCTGTCTTTCGCTTCTTCATTATCTTTCTATGTAATATTTTCTTATCCCTCTCTCCTCCTCATAGGAACCTTTTACAAGGTGGGAGCTGGCCTCCCACAGAAATGAAGAGTGGAAAGAATTTGGAGGATAGAAAAATCACTTCTACCAGAAGTTTTGTCATCATGGGGGGGTGGGGGGAGGAGAAAAAATGGCAGTGTTCTAAGGAAGCAACAGGTTTGAGGAGAAAAGCATTAATTTTTATGCCTTGGTCTTAAGGTAGAAAATAGCTGAGCATACTGTGGACAGAGCAAAAGGGGTCAATGGAAAAGGAGAAGAGGGTGGCTCGGGGAGCCTACTGAGACAGCAAGAATGGAGGACCCAAGAGGAGACAGGTTCCTTGACTTCTCACGGCCTAGTCTGCTCCCTGAAATCCAGCTGAAGTATGGGGTCTGGGAGCCAACTGTCACCCAGACTGAGTTGCTGTAATCACTGCTACAAGGCCCTAAATAATGGATAAACCTTTTGTGCCTTTTTAAATAGCCCTGTATAAAAGGACCTTTGGAAAAAGGTCAATGTGTCTTTCCAAGGTTTATTTTTAAAATGCATAATTAATACAGAAAAGTATCACTGTATGGTAAAAAACCAAAACATCTCATTCTTCTACCAAAGTATGACCTGCAAAGAAAAAGCGGGAAAATATTACTGTTTAGGATTTTGAGGCTTTTTTTTTTTGTTTTGTCCATTTAGATTTGAAGTTTTGTTTGGTTGGTTTTAGAGACATTGTCCCGCACAGCCTAGACTGGCCTCACACTCACCATGTAGCCTGAGTGTGGCCACTCACTTCTGACCCCCTTGCCTCTGCCTCCCAAGGGCACTGGGTTTGGGCAGTGCTAAGGATCCAACTCAGGGCTTCTTACAAGCTACTCAAGTTCTCTACCAATCGAGCTTCAGCCCCAGACAAGGAAAAATGTTATTATAAATAAAGAAATTGGGGCTGGGGAGATGGTTCTGTGGATAAACTGCTTGCTTCATAAGGGTGAGCATTAACTCTCATAAAAGCCAGGCATGCATGACAGCCACCGGGAATCCCAGCACTCAGGAGGTACAGACAGAGGATCCCTAAGCTGGGCAAGCTGGAACTAGTGAGTTCTGGATTCAGTGCGAGACCTTGCTTCAATGAATGAAGTAGAGAGCAATCTAGGAAAAGCATCTGATATCAACTTTGGGCCTACAGCTGCATTCTCATGGGTGTTCGCACACCTGTACACACATACAAGAGAACACACACACACCATATATCCGTGCAATAAGCAAATAAATAAATAAAAAGTAGAAAGCATGTATGGTGGCACATGCCTGTGATCCTAGAATTTGGTAGGCTGAGAGGCCGGAGGGTCACAAGTTCAAGGCCAGACAGGGCCAAATAAGACCCTGACTTAAAAAAAAGTGAGTAAATAAATAATTTAAAAGGTTTTATATGGGGCCCCCAAATCACTATGAAATTACCTACATTAGAGAAAGTCTAAATAGAATAATAATAGCTTAAGATTTAATAAGAACTTACTATGTTAGTCTATGCTAAGCATTTCTAAGATATATAAAATCGTGTTGAATCCCTGTAACACCCTCTGTGACAGATGTCATTATTTCATTACAGGGAAAGGAAGCTGAGGCTGAAGAAAGCCATCACCTCCAACATCCTTCAAATGCACAATTCTATAGCAGTTTCCAATATGTATATATTGTACATATACATATGCATATATACTTATGTATATACTCTGAGGCTGACACTGTTCCAGGAAGAAGCAGGCATCTCCTCGTCTCATGGCTGCCATAAGAAGTGCTTATTTTTATTACCCCTATTACAGATTCAAATACACAGAAAATCAGTCACAACATGTTATCAGTGGCTCTTATCCTTTATGATGCTTCAACCCTTTAATACAGTTTCTCATGTTGTGCTGACCCCCAACTGTAAAATTATTTTTGTTGCTACTTCATAACTGTAATTTTGCTCCTGCTATGAATCATAATGTAAATATCTGATATGCAAGATAGCTGATATGCAACCCCTGTGAAAGGGTCATTTGACCCTCAAAGGGGTCTCGACCCATGGGTTGAAAACCCGCTGTACTAGAATCGAGCCTTTCAACCCATGAGTTCAGGTGCCTACAAAGAATAGAGAATAAAGTCAAGGGAAGGCTCTTTAATTTAAAAACGGCTTATAGGATCATGTGGCATATCCAGCAACTATGAGCTAAATCCCCAATTCCCTGAAAGGAATAAAGTATAGTATAAATTTCCAAGGAGGAACACATTGCCTCTAGCATATAAGCTTGGTGTATGAAGCTAAAACTCCCCTGAGTCNAAACTGAATGCCATTTATGAGATGTTAAAGTAGGATATGTTTAGTCATTTCCCCTTTTTTAAAAGAGGCATAGTTGATGTTCTGAAGTAAAAAATGTGTCTGCTCCATGGCGAAATACACTACCAGCTTCCACGAGCACACTGATGTAGACCTCTAAAAGGCCCCAGCTCCTCAGTCTGCTAAAGCCACAGGCAATAACTAGAATAATGGGATATGGCTCTGCTTAATAGAGAGGAGACACACCACAGGAAACTCTCTCTCTGGAGGCTAGCGATGCAGCTCGGTGGTACAGAGCCGTAAACAAGGGCTTGCCTTCCATCTCCAGTGCCACACACAGACACACACTCCGTTCTGTGGTCACACTGGCTTGGTATGGATCGAAGCGCTGGCTGGCACAAATCTGTATGATTTGTGGTGTGTTTCTTTTTCTTTTTTAAACATTTAGTTATTTGTTAATTTATGTGCATGTGTGTGCCTGTGTGAGTTTATGTGCACCCTGTGTGCTGGGGCCCTTGAAGGCCTTAGAGCCCATTTGGAGCTGGGGTTACAGGTGGTTGTGATGTGGGTGCTGGGAACTGAGCTCATGTCTTTTGCAAGAGCGGTAAGCACTCTTAACTGCTAAGCCACCTCTCCAGATTCTGCCCTTCCCCTCTTTTATGTCACCAAGTTGGCTTGGAACTTACTATATAACATAGGCTAGCCTCAAACTCAAGATTTCCTTATGTCAGGCTCCCAAGTGCTGGAATTCCAAGTACGTGCTACCATACCTAGTTCTGCTTTCTGTGTCTGGTACCCTCAACTGTAGAACAGGACTGCCATGCTTTAGAGAAGAGCAGCCATGCTCAGTAGCACAATGTAAATGCTGGCCATTGTCCAGCACACAGTGGTTGTTAATAGTATTCTCAGCTAACTCTTGCCTGGTTACATAAATAAGAACCCTAACATTTTCTCCCTGGCATGTTCTTAGTACTGAAAACATTCTTCTTCATCTCAGTGAAATTATTTCACCGTTTCACTCTAAGCTCAAGTCTTGAAATCCAGATGTTGGGACAAAGTCCTNTGTCCTCGAACTCCTGATGCAGTCTCTCGGAGAGCATCATCCCTAGGAGACATCTTCCAGGGATGTCCTGGCATCTAGATCCCATTCATCATTTGCAGGACCCAGTGACAAATGGAACTGTAAGAGTCCTTGTCAAAACAATTATCAAATGCCAGTGAGATGGCTCAGCAGATGAAACTCTTTGCAGAATAAGCCTGACAGCCTGAGTTCAATCCCCGGACTCCTTCCTGGAAGGAGAGAATCAACCCTCAAAACCTGTTCTCTGACCTCCACCCATGGGCTGTGGCATGTGTACGCCCTCACACAAACACAACAAAAACAATAACAATAAACAACTTTTTATTAGGGTGTTGAGGACATAGCTCAATGGTAGAGCACTTGACTACTAGTGCGTATGAGATCCTATATTCTATCCACAGCATTGTGGGGCGGGGGGTGGGGGAGGCCTCCCTGATGGCTGATTTTTGAGCGAGGCATGGATACGTTACATATTACAGATTACGAAACTGTAATCCCAGCATTCTTCAGGTGAAGAAGGAGGACCTCAAGCTCAGGGCCATCCTGGGCTACATGGCAAGACTCAGTCTGAAGAAGCAACAAAACCCTATGAGGAATTCTAAGATGACAACTGGAAAACATTAAGTGAAATGCAGAATCCCTCTAGATGAGAGATTCTAAGTAACTTTGAGAGCCACATGCCCTGGAAGCCAGCTCTGGTGCCATCATGTCCCTGTGATCTCTCNAACCTCATCCATTTATTTATTTCTCAAAATATCTATTTTTAACCTAACCTTTTCCAGGAATTTGAGGATGGACACATCAACAGGAATTCCTGTGGTGATATTTTATTTGTCTTCCCTAATAAAATTTATCTGAGGGTCAGAGGAAAAACGGGGCTGCCAGCCACTAGTAGAAAAACAATAGCCATGCAAGTTAGCACACNCCCTTAATCCATTTGGTTCTCTGTGACTCCAAGGTCACATGGGGAACTAGCAGTAGGAGGTGGTGGCACACGCCTTTAATCCCAGCATCAACCTTAGAGTTCTGAAGATCCATGCAGACAAGACAGGAAGTGATGTAGCTTGGGAGGAAAAAGCCAGGTTAGACAGGAAGTCTNTCTCTTTGCTCCGCTTCGCTCCTGGGAAGTAGAGGCAGCGTTGGTGAGTGGTGGCTTGCTCCTAATTCCTCTGATCTCTGTCAGATTTTCACCCTTATTTCTTGTTCCGCGTGTTTATTAATAAGACTGGTTAGAAGTTCTTCTTACAAATTCCGACTTCTTGTGTCAGAGCAAAGATCACAACTGCTCTCCTGGGGTGTGGGAAAATGAGACAATTGTCCTGTTCATTAGGATCCGTGGTGGTCGGTGATAGCACACAAACTTTTTCCTAGACTGGACAGTGCCTGTCGCCTCCCATTGCCTCTCAGCTAGAGAATACCACTCATTGTTTCCCTCCAGGCAAGAGCATGAAGCCTATCCCAACAATGCCAACTTTCCACTCTTGTTATCCATGTCACTGAGAAAACCAAATTGTTTTATGTGAGTATATGCATGTACGTATACCTGTGGGGGGCGGGGACCTGAGCAGAGCTCAACCCTTAGTGCCAGCCTCAGGACCTTGTCCACTTCCTTTGATACNAGGTCCTTCATTGGCATGAAGAGCATCAGTTAGACTAGTCTAGCTTGTCAGGGGGCCCCAGGGCTCCTCCGGCCTCTGCCTCCCCAGCACTGAGGACCACACCGAACATTTTTACTTGGCTTCTAGAGATTAAATTCAATTCTTCATGTTTGCAAAGCAAGCGTTTTACCCACTAAGACCCCTCCAACCTTCAAATGAATGGAGTTTTTTTTTTGCACGTGTGTGGCGTACGTGTGTTCATGTATGTAGGGGTGCGTTGTGTGGGTGATGCACATGCCAGTGGAGGCCAAAGGCTGACACCAGGTGTCTTTCTATATTGCTCTCGACCTTGTGCATTGAGGCACAATCTCTTCAACTCGGAGCTCACCAGTTCCACTAACTTGCTCCAGGAGTCCCTCTCTCTACCCCACATGCACTAGGATTACAGAGGGGCTATCATGCCCACCCAGCATTTGTGTGGGTGCTGGGGTCTGAATTGCCATCCTCATACTTGGCACAGCAAGTACTTTGCCCAGTGAACTATCTCTCAAGACCCCAGGTGAATTTATTGACATACATTTTCCTTTGTAGTGTCTCTAGATTTAATTTCTACATTACTTGCAGCTATTAAACATTGGTTTTGTAACATTAGGTTGCTGGTGTTAATATCTACGGAACATTAAGAGAAATGCTGAAACCTCCTTTCTTAATGAACAGCCTTGCCTTTGATACTGAAATATCAAATGAGTACATTACTCATAAGTGTCTCTCTTTTTTTCAAAAATACACAATTCTCGGTGTAGATTTCACCCATATGTCCTTGCTATGGGGCTGTAGCAAGAGGAAAATCCACCAAGTCTCATATGTACACTTAGTCTCTTGAACCCTTTTCAAACTGATGAGCTAGAATATCATGTATTTAACTTAGTTGTTCCTATTTATTGTAACCTAGACACTTCTCTTTGAAGCCCATGCCTATAATCCTAGCTGACTAGTAAACTGAAGCAGGAGGATCTTGAATTCAAGGTCAGCCTGGGTCATATAGCAAGCTGTCATTTTTAAAAATTTTTTCAGCAGTCTTGAATTGCCAGGAATTGCTTAGAAATAAATAAACCATGGCCTTTGCAACAATTAGCAGATAAGCAATAATAATAATAATAATAATAATAAATAAAAATATAATAATAAACCAATAATATCTTCTTAAATCAGCTAATTTTCTCATGTTTTTAATTATCTGTGTTTGGATTTGAGCTGTGGCTGGTCAGGCCAAAGCCCCACAGCCCAGTCATCAGATCATGGATGAAGGCCAGCTGTCAGCTATGCCCAGTGACACAGAACAAAAAGGACACAGAATTCTGACCCCAAAAGAAGATCCAAAGCAAAAGAAGAAGGAAGTCGCCATGTGCTAGCATCCCAAGTCCACAAGGCAGAACACATGCTCAAGCAAGAGAAAGCAGTGTAGCCTGTGATAGCCCGTATAAGAATAGCCTGCTGCACAGTGCACAATGTCTGCCACTCCATCAACCAACATCAACCAATGGGGACCAAAGCCAGGGTCCCCATTCAGGGGGAAGCTAGTATTCAGGATGAAAACTGCCTGGCCTGGTTACATTGCCAGGAGAGGGCCTGTGGATTAAGGCAGAGTCATGATCACCACAGGAACACAGGACTAGAACAGATAGTAAGAGAGTTAATGAACTTGGTCCTGCTTAGGAGTGAAGTTGGCACAGGAATTGGACTTGACTGACACTGGTACACTTGTACCAACTCAGACCTTCAACTCGACTGTTAAAATTTAAGGAATTTTGGGAGCTGGAGAGATGGCTCAGTGGTTAAGAGTACTAACTGTTCTTCCAGAGGACCCGGATTCAATTCCCAGCACCCACATGGCAGCTCACAACTGTCTGTAACTCCAGTTCTAGGGGACCTGGCACCCATGGCAAAACACCAATGCACATAAAGTAAAAATAAATAAAATTTTTAAAAAATTAAGGAATTTTGAAAGACAGCTATTAGACAGGACTGTTACTAGAATCCATCCTATAAAATTATAACCAACAGTGCATTGTTTTAAAAGGTAATACAAAGACCATGACAGAAAACCACAGTCAATCAAAATGCAGAGTTGTGGGGCCCAAGTCACAACTGCTCCGTCTACATCCCAGCTGCTGCACCCCAGGGTCAGGGGCCTTTGCAGAAGAGGGGCAGGAAGAGTGTAAGAGCCAAAGGACACGGAGTTTGCTGTGAGACGACACTACAAAGTCTTACTAATATGACTGCGCATACGTGAACTGAACAAGGACGACACCAATAGGCACGCTAACACGAAAGGCAAAAAGCTTAGGACGCCTCCCCCACGTAAAGAACCACAGGCGTACTGGAGAACTATGGCGTGCTCCACGCTGAGAGCAGGAGAAGTTAGTCCACCAGTACCAAATGTTCAGCCCTGAAAACACACATACACATAACATTATGCAGACTGAGCAGGATGTCTTTATATATTTAAAAACACATAAAGCACACATACATGTGCATATATCTAATAATAATTAAAGAAAAGGAGGCCATGCATTTGAAAGAGAGCAAGGAGGAGTAGATGGGAGGGCTTGGAGGGAGGAGAGGGAAGTGGGGAATAATGTATTATTTCAAAAAAGACAAAATTTATTTTAAAAAAAACTAATAAACACTCAGAATATGTTTTTAGAATGATGTAACCTAAAATAATAGGCAAGTGGGAATTTGTCACCTATGCCAAAGGGCACAAGGGTGTTGTTTGTGTCATTTTCTGTAACTACCACACCCTATTTCTGAAACCCAAGACTCATCTTAGACTCCTTCCTTCCACCCACCCCTTAGCCACTTCATAATCACCAAGCCCCAGAAACAGCATTTCAGTCAAACACAATGACATGCAGCTAGACTCCCAATCCACACCACCCAACACTTAAATAACACAATAAAAATGAACAACTAGAAAAGCGAAATGGAAAGCAAGGGCTTCAAAACTCAGGCCCGTTTCTTCCATTATTATATTTAACGAACTATAAAATTACTACTTGAACTTGTTACCAAGGTTTTGAAAGTCTTACAAGTTTTGTGTTTATCTAACAAACAGCTGACAGGCACATGTCTGATAAAACCACTGCAAATTGAAAATAGCAAAAGTCAAAAGTGCCTTGATAACCCCAGCCTACCAAGTATGGTGGCTCAGCCACACATTGCACTGCTGCTGTGTCTGTCCTCCCTCAGGATCATGTGATCTACTGGGAGCTGGGCTCATGGCTGCTCCCCAGCATCATATGACATCATTGTACTGCCTTACTAGCTTGGGAAAGATCTGCCTTCAAAATTCTCCTGACTGGGTATTATTTCCCTATCATTGTAAAGTTTAAAAAAAAAAATCATTAGTCGTCAAAGTAAGGGACTGTTTGTACCTTTAACATTTCTAGAACACCCCAATTCTTTCTTTAGTTCAACTCCTGTAGGCCTTCATCAATTCTCCTATAAACAACAACCTGCAAAATGGCCTCCCTGCCTTCCCAGACTTACACCCCTCCAGTCTACCTCTGCTACAGAGCCAACCAGATCTTTTAATCTCAAACTGAATTATGTTATCCAATGTTTGAAATCTATCGGTTATTGTTTATTGCTTTCAGGGAAGAATCTAGAACTGTGCAGTCTGGTGCTTGTTGCTTCATTCCCACGACCACATCCTCATCCTCATGCACAGCCTCATGCCTCCACCACACAGCCCCGCCCACACACTCACCATGCACACATAGTGTGGGTGGTGCTACCCCTGAGCGGGTNGTCCTGGATGGTATAGGCAAGGAAGCTGAGCAAGCCATAGAGAGCAAGCCAGGAAAGAGTGGTCCCTGCTTTGATTCCTGCTTCTAGGTTCCTGCCTTGAGTTCCTGCCTTGAGTTCCTGCCCTGGCTTCCTTTAAGATAGACCATAAGCTGTAAGCTGAAATAAACCCTTTTCTCCAAGTTGCTTTTGGTCATGGTGTTTATCACAGTAACAGAAAAGCAAACTAGGACTACAGCAAACTGAGAAGCAGAAAGGGTAGGGCCAGAAAAAGGGATTAGGAACAATCTTCAAAAGCCTGTTCCCAGCACCGCATAGACCATACTTCCTGGGCTTTCCACAGTTTCCCAAAATGCAACCAGATGGGAAGCAAGCATTCAGAACATGAGCCTGGGGGCTGGAGAGGTGGCTCGGTGGTTCCAGAGGACCTTCCAGAGGACCAGGGCCTGATTCCCAGCACCCACATGGCAGCTCACAGTTCCAGGGACCCTAACACCCTCTTCTGGCCTCCAAGAGCATTTCACACACATAGCGTACAAACACACACGCAGGCAAAACACTGATATTCATAAAAAAATAAATCTCAAAAAAGAGCCTGTGAGAAGCACTGCAGGTTCATGGCATAACACACACGGCCTTGCACACCCTTTTTTGCACACGCCCATGTATACTCCTTCCTGTGACAAAGCTGCACGCTTTTGCTCACTTTAAGCTCTCTATCTGAAGCATCTCTCTCCATCTTTTCTCTAAAAACAGGGTAGAAAAGGAAGAGGAAGAGAAAGAAAAAAAAATGACCTACATCCTTTTCAAGATTCAGTTCAAGGGTCATAGTCTCTGTGAACTTTATCTGACTCCATCTCTCCACCCAACCCCTGCCAGAAAAAAACTGATATTTACTGCTCTGTGCAGTCCCTGTACCCTGTACACACGTCAATAACTGTAACGCTCATTGTGCTGATACCCAAGTCTCTCACTATGTCTTTAAGTTTCTCTTGTACAGATAGAACATACGTGCTTCTTTGTACTACTCTTCCCCCAGCATCTCCAGTTACCTAGCATGCTGTAAGCATTTGCAAATGGAAGGAAGGCAAGAAAGTGGAAGGAGCCAGGCAGTGGTGGTGCACGCCTTTAATCCCAACACTGGGGGGGGGGGAGGATCTCTGTGAGTTCGAGGCCAGCCTGGTCTACAGAGCGAGTTCCAGGACAGGCTCCAAAGTTACACAGAGAAACTCTGTCTCAAAAAACCAAAGGGGGGAGGAGAAAGAAGGTGGAAGGAAGGGAAGAAAGGGAGGGATGTAGAAGTGAATGAGAAAAAAAATAAAGTTGAAAATGCACAAAAATCAGATGAAAGAGTGGCAGTCCATGTACCCTGCCAAGGAATTTGGGTTTATACCTGTGGCAATCATTTAAATGGTGTCATAGCAAACCCCCTAATTAGATTTGGGGAGATGGACCTGGCAGTATAAAGAGCAGTTTTAACAATCCTTCATCTACACAGACAAGGAGATAGAGAAAAGATACCAAGAAGTGATTGACTATAAAATACTTCAGGGGTGAATTAGCAAACCTTTCTTGATCAATAAAAATATGGATGGCTTCAAGGTATCTGTCTTATTAACCTTAGTGTACACAAATAATTATTTGATATATGAAGACTGCTATAAAAATAGTGCAGAAGCCAGATCTTGGGAGAGATAAGGTCTCTGGGCCTCAGCTTCCTTGACAGGAAGTAAAGCTAATGACATTTATCTTACAGGATGTGATAAGGATTCAGTAAGATCATGCAGGAGAATGTTTAGCACATGCTAACATAGTAAGTTCTTGCTAACATTCACTACTATTATTCTATTTAAAATTTCTTGATTCACTGGTGCCAACTGTCGCTGAGAGGAATAAGAATGAGGGGCAGAGTTTGGAGGGAGAGTGGCACCAGAGGGTCTTGCTTTCTGCTCCGTGTCTATTTCAGAGCTTTTCCTGGGGCTCAGGGAAACCCAGCTGTCATCATCAGGGAAGACAGCAGTCACACAGGGATTTCACTACCTCCTCATCTCTGCTCACCGCCTGTCTGCTTCTCCTACCCCAGGCCCTAATAGGCAGAGCACTCGCCTTGGGTCTCCCCGTGCCTGCTCTCCAATCCCTCAGGCCCAAAGGAGAGCCTCACCCTGCATCAGCTTCTGCTTCCTCTTTCCCAAATGTCCCTCAGCCTAAGAACTGTTTACCTGTTCCTTTCTCTTGCTTTTCTAGAGCAGACAGGTTTCTTTAAAAAAAAAAAAAATATGATCAGCAATAGTTCTTCCTGATATATTGGTATATATGTATTATACTGATGGGCTGGGAAGATGGCTCAGTGGTTAAGAGCATGGACTGCTCTTTCAGAGGACCAGAGTTTGATCCCTAGTACCCACATCTGAACGTTCATAACTGCCTGTAACCCCAGTTCTTTTGGAGTCCTGGAGCACCTGTATGTACATGGTACACGTGCAGAGCAGCAGACATACACATAAATAAAATAAATCCATCTTTTTTTGTTTTTTGTTTTTTTGTTTTTTCGAGACAGGGTTTCTCTGTGTAGCTT
>LZPO01066270.1:273829-283882 GCA_001675575.1 Neotoma lepida
TCAGGCTGGGGTATAGGTCAGTGATAAACTGTTTGTCTAACATGATCAGAGTGGGTTCGATCTGCACTACATGGAAAAAAAGAAAGAAAGAACCAACCATTTTAACGTTAGAGCTGGAATTTGCTGGGCACCATCTCTTCCAATGGTTATCATCAGCCAGCGTTGTTATTCCTATTTCACAGAAGGCAATACTGAGACTCAGCAGGGTTGAGTGATTTGCTCAATGCCAGCAGGCTAAAGATGCAGAACCAGATCTCTCTGATTTGAAAGTCAAACTCTGTTTTTCCCTGTCAGGCATTATTATCACNTAGATTGCACCTTGGCGTAATTAGAGTTGAGTTGTTAAAGTACTAAGAGACTGTTAAATTCCTTCCTACCACACCCATTCACCCACTAATGAGTTTTTATAGTCATTCCATAGANTCTGCATGGGACTAGTTCCAGAGTCACATGGACACAAAATCTACAAATTTATTTTTTTATAAAAGGAATATATATAATATAGAGAAGTTTTTAAAATTATGTGATTGGATTATTTTGATTTGTGTTTGATTTTTATTTTTATTTGAGTTGGTTAGATGTAGTGTGGGGTTGGGTTGGGTTGGGTTGGATTGGGATGCGTTGGGATGGGATGGGTTGGAATGGATTGTTTTTGGTATTGAGCCAGGGCCTCATGCAGGCCAGGCTAGCCTTGAACTCCCAATCCCCTTGCAGCAGCCTCTTAAGTACTATAATTAGTTACAGGCATGAGCTACCACACCCAGCCATAAAGTATTTTTGTGTATAGCATCTACATATGCTTCTTAACACTTTAACTCTCAATTGTTTGAACTACCTAATATAACATAAAAAGTTGTAAAATGCTTCATCACTTAGAGAATAATGACAAGAAAAACATCCATATAGACCCAGTTTTCCAATGCAGATATATTTTTTTAAGTCTTCTCCAGTCACAGTCCATTGGATTCTGTGGGATATGTGAACATGCGACTAACTATTCATTTTATTTCTTTTAAATCTCTTTTATCAGATGCTGGTAAATCAATATTGATGTTGGTTGATCAATAAACTTCTGTCTGGTACTTAAGAGAACTAGAAAGCAAATGATGGATTTTTTTTTTAAAGAATCATGATTCCATTCCTAGTCCAGCTCCTCTGAAGTTACCCAAGTGGCAGCAGCTCAGGGGCTTCTGTGAAGCAGCTGGGCCAGAGCTTCCTACGAAATGTTAAGACTAGCACAGAGCGCTGGACACCTCCCAGCATCCCTTGGTGTTCTCATTCTTCCCTTCTCTTCAAACTGTTCTTTCCATTCTGAGGGCCCTTTCAGAAGCATGAAAGTGCAGTCACGTGACTATCATACTGCACATTGCAGGTCTGTGTGAGGTCCTAATCGGTCCTCATTCACTTACCCACTTAGACCATGCTTGCTTCTGACCCTTCTAACATGTCATCCCGGATACTGGACTAAAGAACAAAATCACTTTCTAGATTGCCTAGATCATCTAATTTTATTAATAAAATTCATCTCTGAGGGGGCTAGGGCTCCCTCAGTGGTAGAACTGTTTGCCTGGCCTTTTCAGGGTCCTAGAGGCAATCCCCAGTACTGCTAAAATTTATCTGTGAGCCAGGCATAGTGGCTCACGCCTATACACACAGCACTCAAGAGATAGAGACAGCCTATCAGGAGTTGAAGGCCAGCCTCTGCTACTTAAGGAGATCAAGGCCAGCCTGGGCTACATAGATCCTGTCTCAAAAAAAAAAAAAAAAAAAAAAAAAGAGCAAAAACAAAACCAAAACCACTCAAGAGGTGGAGGCAGGAGGATCAGGATTTGAAAATCATCATCAACTACATGATGAGTTTGAGGCCAGCCTGGACCACAAAAGATCCAAGAAGAAAGAAAGAGGGATGGGGGAGGAGGGGGGCGCAGAGAACCCTATGTGAAAAACACAAAGAGGAAACAGGTTTGGTCACNGTTACGCTGGTATAAAATGTATGGCACTAATGGTCAGATCATACAAAGAACATTGTATAAGGAAAAAAAACAAAACCACACTCCAGTAGTTTTTTTTTTTTTATTATTAACAGTCCCCCATATTATGCCCATAAGTTGCAAATATCTGCAATTAGTTTTTTTAAAGGAATATATCTACAGTTGAAAGGTAAATTGAGAGACAAGAGCACTTCATTTACATTGACTCCAAGAAAGTTAAAAGTATGCCTTCTGTAATTTAAAACAATTTTAACTCAACATTAAAGCTGCTGCATTAAAAACCCCTTTGTAGTAAGATGGCTTTTAGTGTGTGAGGCTTTCTAGCCACTCTTCTGATCATTCAAGGTCAAATGCAAAGAGTAAAAGCACCTGTCCCACTTGCACTAGAGTCACACGTTTCGTTTCTGTCTCTTTTCTACCTCCTAGATGTTGGTCCCACTGGGTGAGAATAAGACCACTATCACAATTTTTGAGACAAATTTGAAGCAAGCTTTATTAAATACTAGCCAGGACAATGGACATGGGCCAGGTCCATTCCCAGAGAATGGCTGAGAATTATGTTAGTCTGGTGCTCATAAAGGCAAAACCCTGTGACTACATACCCAGCCCCTGCATCCAATGAGAGACAAGCATACATCCTGACGTACTTCCTGCCTACGCTGCGTACAGCCCACCTCTGTGTGATCAAGCCCGTCCTGTGCAGTTGGGGCAACCCACCTTGTTTACAGAAGTGGAAACACATGGCTTGTCATCTTACATGAACAACAGCCCCCAGCATTCCAGGAAGTTATCTGTCCCTGTGCAAGTGGGGCTTGCAGGTTGGAAGTATGTTTGTTTTTATAGATCTCTTAAGCATAATCATTTAAACTTAAAGCATACTCAAAGCTGGATCACAATCTGAGCCTTTCCCCAGCTTGGGTCTGTGTAACCACCGTCTCTAAGGTTAGATCTATTGCAACTTAAAAATTTGGAGTTTCTGGCTAGTTTGTTCCCTACTAGACATTCAACTCAAACCTTCACAGGACTTCTGCAACTTCAAATTACTTATCTTAGCATGTGAGCCCAAAGTGATGTCAATTTTATACACAAGTAGAGGTACTAATAGTGATCTAAGGGACACTAGAAAAATTTCTCTTTGTCCATAAAACCCAGGGACTCCACTACCAAAAGATATGCACTTGGAGGGTCACGATATTGCCATCTATTAAAACGTGAATATTCACTTCCCATGCCACAGCGGGGTCACCTGGAAGGGCTTTAATTTATTAAGACAGATTGCTAGACCCCATGAATATTCCAATGTAAGGCCCCAAATTTACAAACAAGTTCCCAGGTGGACCTGACGACGTTTTGTCTTCAGACCACACTGCAAGAACTTACTGTATGTCAGAGACCCACAGCTGGCTATGGCGCAGAGAATAAGAGGCTCGGCTCTAAACGGAACATANAGACTTCACTGTCCCCCAAAGGCTCAGGGGTTGTTGCAGAAGAGGGAATGGAAAGAGTGTAAGAGCCAGAGGTGGTGGGTGAGTCCAAGGAAACTGTCATCCGGACACAACAGCGCAGCTGCACATAGGAACTTCCAGGAGTTATGATGGCTTACAAAAGACCTGTGCAAACCCAAGCCACACCAATCCCAGCATGGAGATGGGAGGTGGGTATGAACTCCTGCCAGTGGCTGAAGAGCTGTTGGCAACTGAGAGATGCTGGGAGAGGGTCAATTTTCTCTAAGAGTGAGGCCTCTAATTAAGTCGATCATGCATCAGTAGAAGGCCACATATCCAAAAATATTTGGGCAACACAAACTAGCCTTAACAGTGGGGGAGAGATAGGGTCACAAAGTCAAGTGGGAAGGGAAGGATGATGGAGCTAGAAAAAGTTGGGAGAGGAAAGGTAAATATGATCAGAACATATTGAGGGAAATTTTCAAATGTATCTATCTATAGATAGATGGATAGATAGATAGATAGATAGATAGATAGATAGATAGATAGATAGATATTTCTTAGTGTATTAGTTAGAGTTTCTATTGCTGTGAAGGGACACCATGACCATGGTAACTCTTATAAAGGAAAACATTGAATTGCGGTGGCTTACAGTTCAGAGATTCAGTCCATTATCTTCATGGTGGCATGCAGGTAGACATGGTGCTAGAGAAGAAACTGAAAGTTCTACATCTTGATCTGCAGGCAGCAGAAGCAACTCTGTTACTGGGTGTAGCTTGAGCATAGGAGACCTCAAATCCCACCCCCACAGTGACACACTTCCTCCAACAAGGCCACACCTACTCCAACAAAGCCACACCTCCTAATAGTGCCACTCCCTATGGTGGCCATTTTCTTTCAAACCACAATACTTAATGTTTGTCAGTGTTGAGATCCAGTGAGCAGCAGGCTCAGAGTGGGTTCTGTGGGCCTGGGGCCACTAACATATATAAGGATGGACTCAGGAATCAGAGCAGCACATTGTCATGGGCACAAGAAAAAACAGGAAATAGCATTAGGAAAGAAATAAGGGAGACACCAGTCAGAAAAACCCATCTGTAGCTTACTATCGGATACTGGTGCAGCCTTTACCAGAGGAAAAATACCTCTCTTGTTTAGTGGCTGTGGTGGTTTGAAAGAAAATGGTCACCATAGACTNACAGGCACTATTAGGAGGTGTGGTCTTGCTGGAGTAGGTGTGGCGCTGTTGGAGAAAGTATGTCAGGAGGGGCGAGCTTTGAGGTTTCAAAAGTTCAAGCCAGGCCCAGTGTGGCTCACTGTCTGTTTCTGCTGTGTGGAGGCCCACAGAGGTTTCCTAGTGAGATCTGAGCTTGCTTTACCCAGCAGAGCTGCATTAGAGGATTGCGTGGTTACCAGGTGTCTGGAAGGGTCTGCACTTGAATGTGCNGTATGNTTTGATCTAGCAAGGGGAGATCTTTTGCCCTGCCCCTTAGCTTTCCTTTAAAAAGCCCTTTTGAAGAGACAGAAGGGGCCAGTGGATAAGGATCCAGGCCCTCCCAAGGCTATCCTGTGTTTCTATCTGTTTCTCTCCCCTCTGTCCTTCTATCTAAATCTCTTATCCCTCACTCCTCAAGAGTACCCTGGGATAAAAGGTAGAGGTGGGTCCCCCGCACAGCGGCCTGCAGATTCAGATGTAGAACTCTCAGCTACCTCTCCATCACCATGCCTGTCTGTGCGCCCCCATGCTTCCTGACATGATGGCAATGGACTAAACCTCTGAATCTGCTATCCAGCCCCAATTAAATGTTTTCCTTTAAGAGTTGCCATGGTCATGGTGTCTCTTCACAGCAATAAAACCCTAACGAAGTCAGGGACCAAACATAACAGTGTCTGTGTTTTGCTTAAAGAGAGAATTCTCAAGTTTAAACAAGAGAGTAACCTAAGTAAAAGTCCCAATCCAGGGCATAGAGAATGAGAAGAGAACAGTTCCTGGATCATGGCGGCTGTGTCCACACTTTATTGTTTCAACCTCTTTTCTCCTTCTCAGTCTTTGTTTTCCTTCTGATTCGTCCTCCTCCCTCCTCCTCTTCCTCCTTATTCTGCTTATCTGTACACTTCTTTCCCTCCGCCCTGGTTACTAAGTAAAACTCCTTAAATCTGACTTCACTCCTGAAAACACAGTATTTCTAGGAAAAAATCACTTAAGTTCTCACATTTGTATGTATTCTCAAAGCCTCTCAGAGATCAAGAAAGAACACCATTTATTTGGGGGGGGGGTTGTTTGTTTGTTTTTTTATTTGTAGTTTCAGCTTCTCATCTTATTAAAAATGGAACACCTCCTGGGCAGTGGTGGTGCATAGCTTTAGGCAGATTTCCCAAGTTCGAGGCCAGCCCAAACTACAGAGTGAGTTCCAGGACAGCCAAAACTACACAGAGAATCCCTGTCTCAAAAAACAAAACAAAACAAAACAACAACAAAAAGTGGAACACCTGAATGGGATTACCAAAAGTACCCACATGTTAACATTTGCCAACGTCCTGCTTCTTGCTGTCTCCCCACCTGCCCATCCCCCACTCCAAACACTGTTCCATTCACAAGATAATTGCAAAGTTTATTATGAAATGGTAATCCTTAGTGATTCACTCATAATGAGATGCACATTTCGGGTTCAGAAGGCCTCCTACCACAGACACTGCACATGACTACATTTGGAAATGGGCACACACATCTCAAGTGTGTGGTGCACCTAAAATCCAAATTGTATGCCATTTTGAGAGTATGACTACTCCCATCCAAATCATTATCTTGTTCACTAGCCAAAAGGTAGATTTCTATTTTGAATTTCTTTTTTGGCCATCCAAATCGGCCTTTAAAACAGTGGTTCTCAACCTGTGGGTCGTGACCCCTTCAGTGTACAGGACCCTTTCACGGGGGTCACCTAAGACCACCAGAAAACACAGATATTTCCATTATGATTCATAACAGTGGCAAAATTACAGTTATGAAGTAGCAACAAAAATAATTTATTGTTGAGGGTCACCGCAACATGAGGAACTGTATTAAAGGGTCGAAGCATTAGGAAGGGTGAGAACCACTGCAAAAGAAAAGGAGGAGGAGGAGAAGGAGGGAGGAAGAGGAGGAGGAGGAGGGGGAGGAGATAAGTCTGCCACGCCAACCACATCAACAGCAGAAGCAGAGACATACTCACGTCTCCTTCAGGTCATGAACAATTCAGATCATTGTTCACCTAATGTTACAACAGTAAGAACGCAGAAATGTCCTGACCTCAGTGATTGTCCTTCTTAAACTGTTATCAGAGTACAAGGGTGGCTTAGCACTAACTATCCTCGGTGCACATTTCCAAGATGGAAAAAATGCCAAGTTCTATGGTTCCGGATGATTTCTCATCCTAGCTATCGCATTACCAGAGTTAACCTATCTCCATACTGCTTGAATGTTTACAAAACTCATGGTTCATTTTTCTTCAACCTTTCAGTGTTGCTATAAGCGCTAGGCAACCGGAAAGAAGGGGCCCGTGGCGCACCGGCTTCCGAGGCCCCTCTTAGCAGTGACCACAGATGCTGCCACCAGCCTTGGTTTTTATGGCGCTGATAAAGGAAGGAAACCTGTGTAAAGCAGTTAGTTAAATGATCCAAAATGTCATTGCAAAATGCTGCAAATGCATTAATTTGTAGTCCTATAATTGGGACACAGGATATGAAGCCTTTAGAGGCTGGTTGGCCAGCTGGTCAACCAAATAGCAAAACCATTATGGAAGCAAAAGGAAATGTCACACTGCTCTTCCCTGAGTGCGTGTGGGGGTTATTTCACAAATGTTTTTCTCTCTCTCTTTTTTTTTCCTCCCTCTGGTTCATTTGCAGCTTTTATTTCCTTTCACTTCCTGCTAAAGCATGTTTGGTGATGACTGAGGCCTTATAAAAATTGTCTGTGTTGTGGTTTGTCTGTTTGGCGTTAGGAAGTAATGTCTGTGCATACTCCAGAAAGCAACACAGTTAATGAGTTTGCAGATAGCTCGATGACACAGTGAAATGCAAAGGGACTCTAGATCCCTGTGCGTTGTCCCTTTGACACTACTGGACATTCTATGGTCACTATTCCAAATAGCTTCACAAAACATCCTAAACACAGAACACTAAATATGTTGGGGGAATCAACATCCATACTTAAGGATTAAGGTAAGGAATATCTCTTTTGTAAAATTACAAAAGTGATATTGAACTATGACTTAAGGAAGGTACTAAAGGTGAGACTTTTTCTGCATATAATAATCATCATAACTACAAAAATACTATAAGGACAGAACCAGCTCCAAGTTACCTTCTGACCACCACACACACTCAATTGGTACATGTGGACTCCTATATGCATACACATAAAAAAATAAGTAAATAAGCTCAATTTCTTAAAATAAGTGTAACTTACAGGGTGGTAGTGGCACACACCTTTAATCCCACACTTGGGAGGCAGAGGCAGGTGGATCTCTGAGTTTGAGGCCAGCCTGGTCTACAGAACGAGTTCCAGGACAACCAGGGCTGTACCGAGAAACCCTGTCTCGAAAACACACAAAAAAGGAGGGGGGACAGTAAGAGTAACTTTACATTTTCTTAAAGAATGCATATGTAAGATCTAAAACAATGTTCAAATATTGGTGCATAGAAAACCATACGATTAAATTCTAAGAGTTTTAAAAGCACCCTGAAAATAATAACAACCCCCAAAACTGAGAGTCATTCTCTCAGGGAAAAACAGAAGAAGTTTTGTGATTTTATGATGCTGGAGATGGAATTCAGACTTCAATTTTGCTAGACAANTACTCTATCCACTAAGCCCCACCACAGCCCGAGAAGCAGGATCCAGAAAGAGGGCTTTTCTCATGGGTCCGTTGTCCCGTGGTCCTCCTTCCCTTGTTCCTTTGTCCAGTAAGCCTGATGATCAGTCTTTAGAAGAGTCAGTCGCATCCTCCCACCCATTGGCCATCTTAATCTACTTCCCCAGTGTACCAACCAGGATGAGGTCATGGATCCATGGCTAAAGGAAGTCCTGCATTATCAGGCTGGGATTCTGCCCTTCTCAGAATTTGGCAGACAACAACCAATCTATCTTAACTCTAATACANTGTCCTCTATATTTTTTTTNAAAAAAACCTAAGAACCTTTTCTGTGACTCTAACTTGTGCTTTTTGTTCCCCCCTTCATGTTTTATATTTTATTTGCCAAGCTGTTCAAGTGGAAAGATGAATTCTGGGAACTCTCCCAGTCAATAAAATTTCATTAGGTCATCTCTGCTCATGTTGAACTTTAATTATTGTGCTTTCATCACAATGTGTAAACACATTAAAATGAGTAAGTTATTCTGGTCCCAATCAATGGACGCAAGCAGAAATTTATATAGATGAGCAAATAATATTCTTAATGAAATAGCCACAGGCCTAACTTGGCATGCTATTGAATGTACTAACATATGTGAGCATGAATACCCTCTTTGTTTTCCAGCTCTTCTCCGGTCAATCCATATTTGAGTCAAATAGGCATCCTTGCCCTGATGATATTATGTCATGTTGCAATCGTCTCGTTCCTGAGATCCATTCCCATTGTTCTCGAACTTCAAAGAACACTTTCCATTCCTTAGGTGCACTCCAGAATCCTTCTGGCAGATACTGTGGATTGACACACACAGCAGCTATTCCAATACATTTCTAGCAGAGATTAAGACAAAGGCAATATATACATATATTCTTGAAACGGCTCGGGATGAATTGAGGTTTCAACTCTCAGATGCAATCAAGGGGAACTTGGTTTGGGAGAAAAGTTAAATACATGAGAAAGGAGGGAAGACCCCTGCTTGTGGGTGTAGATAGAGCTGGATCAGGCTACTGCAGAGTAGCTCTGGAGCCCAGCCCCCAGGCAACACTCCCGATTGAACACGTGACTTCCTGATCATGTAGCTGCTTTGGAAGTTAACCTGATGTATTCGTTGCTTTCCCTGTTGCTGTCATGAAACAGTCTGGCAATGGCAAGTTCAGGGAGAAAGGGTTTGTATTGGCTCGCAGTTCAAGGGTGGAGTCCATCATGATGGAGAAATGGCAACAGGAACCTAGGCAGCTGGTCGTTTTGCGTCACCAGTCAGAAAACAGAGAGTGGTGAATACTTGGCGTTTAACCCACTTTCCTTTTTATTTAGTTCAGGGTCTCAGGATGGTCCATCTCACCTCAATTACCCTAATCTAGATAACCTCTCACAGGTATTCCTGGATGCCTGTCGTCTCCCAGCTGATTCTAGACCCTGTCAAGTAGACAAAATTAACCTTCGCACCTGAGGAAGTAGAGCCTGGGGGCTCGTTCTTCCGCTCTCCGCCCCCAGTGACTCTACAAGCCACTGTAAATTCTACAGGACAACCTTTTCCGTTTCTGCTGTCTACAGCTGATTCTGTCCCCTCAGTGATGAGCACGTCTTCCACTTGAGACATTGGCCATCAGATATAATACTGTGTTGGTTGGTTTTCATCTGTCAACTTGACACAACCTAGAACCCCCAGGAAGAGAGTCTTAATGAAAAATTATCTAGATCAGCCTGTGGGAATATCATAGGGACTTTCT
>LZPO01066270.1:284112-295157 GCA_001675575.1 Neotoma lepida
CTCCTTACTTCTTTGAAATGATGGGCTGTGTCTTGGAATTGTAAGCTGGGGAAGGAAGAAAAAAGTCCTTTACTTCTCTATGTTGCTCTTTGTCCTGGTGTTTTATCACAGCAACAGAAAGGAAACTGGAACAGATTCTATATTTACTATATATTTACCGTAACGCAGTGTTAGTGCATATATCTGGCATCATTAAACGGTCTGGTGGCATAATTTATCTTCCATCTAAGCTTAGAAAACACTTTATCCAAAGTTGATAAGTCAGTATGGAGCTGGCAATTGTTGCTGGCTTAAGGTTTTAGGTGTTCCGATTTCCGGGGAGATGGACTGAGCAGATCCTTTTCTGATTACGGCATCTGCATTGCAGAGAAGAAAAAGCCTTGCATTTATCCAAAGCTTTTAGAGTTTTAAAAGTGCTTTTGCATGCATCGCCATCATTATGAGTCACAACTGAAGAGCAGAAAGGGAAAGAACTGTCCACATTAAAAATGAAAGAACTGAACTTCAAAGACGCTACATAGTTGGTTCATTGTGTCAGAGATAAAAGGCAGAGGCAAGTCTAGGACCTAGGGCACCTGTAGCTACCCCAGCTCTCATCCTTGAGGATGCCTCCAAAGCATACACAGACTTTATTGACAATCCCCCTGAGTACACAGGATCCTAAGTCGCCTCTCATGATTCTCTTCTTTAAAAACAGATCCTCAGTTTCATTGGCAATACACCCAATTACGAGATAGTATTTCACATTCTCTCTTGAGGATAGGTAGGGCTGTGTTCCCATCAAGGATGTATAGGCTAAAGTGTTAAATGGGACCTCCAGGGAAGGTGCTAGAAAGAAAATTGTTCAGCTGGAAGACGACTTCCTTTAACCTTCTATGGTTCTTCCTTTATGCTGCTTGGAGTGCAGAAGCCACGGCAAAAGCTCATTTAGCCCTAGTAAAGCATGGGGCAACCTGGAGGCTTAGCCTCACATCCTAAGGACAGAGTGGCAAACAAACAAACAAACAAACAAATAAAAGGGATTGGACTCAGTGACACTAAGAGATGGAATGCTATTCCTGGGATTTCTGCCGCCAGACCTTTTTTCTTTCCATGTGAGAAGATAAATAGCTATTTTGTTTAAGCACTGAGATTTGGTGTTTCCCATTATACGTGGCAAATTTTAATCTGAAAGGTGTACATGCTTTCCCCCAAATTATGTCTATTTTAATGTGACACCTTTAAAAGTAAATACTAGCATTAATGCATAATCAAAGAATAGAATGATGATCTCACAACAGCAGCCCCTCATCACAGTCAGCTTCTGAACATGCTATCAGATCCATATTAATTTTTGAAGGTTGAAGCTTGATGCTCCTATCTTCATGAAGGAGGGCTTAAGTTGAGTCTGTATGTTTCTTGTGTTGCCTGTCCTCTCAAACTGAATACAGAAGTGCCTGGCGGCTCAGGCAGACTTATGGGACAACCACCCACCTAGGCCCACCTCGGCTCCATGTCTGACACGACACGGATAGAAGCCCCATTTTCTGTGGCCCCTGGAATCTGCTCACATCCCTGGCTATGGACTGGCTGAGTTTTTTGGTGTTTTAAGGTTTCTGATTCAGAACCATTAGACTGAAGATGCAGCATCTTTGCTGAAACCTGTAAGAGGCAACATGCCTCTCTCGTACGATGCTCTGGACATCCCACTGTATTGGTCCAGAGTTACCTCTGCCCACACATCTTTCTATCAACTTCTTGGGGTTTTATAACTTATTCTGCTCTGTGCTTCCCTTCGGCAGTCTGGTGATTCCCCTGCAAAAATAAAACACTTGACATTGCAAACCAATTATATTGAAATACACCTTTCAAAATATCTTTGGAATATATTTAATATGTCCTTTCTTATTAAGGCATTCAATTTCAAGATGTCATGGTAGGTCTAATAATTACCATGATTTTAAAGTAGAAATGAGGATAAATGATATTTTGAGGCATGTAATGACTGTCATGTTAAAGGAAAATGCCTGTGATTTCTACTAAAGATAGAATCAGAGATACAAAGTTAATTCGACTGTGGTTTGCAGTCAACATTTTTAATGAAGGGAAACACTAAATTTCAAGCGGAGATTATGAAAATAAATCTGTGTTTTTTTTTCTTTCTCATTGGTCTTCTGGACCTCTCAACTCTAAGTGCAGATTGACAGGTTCCCAAGTTAAGACCCCTGCTTAAATCATCAAAGAATCCCCATGATTCCTGCATTCCATCAGAGACCTCATAGGAATTCTGTCTAGGACATAATTAGATGCCAAGCAAGATTGGACCTCAATTTAGCACATTTCAGAGTGTAGGGATCTGGCAAAAGCTATGATGTGCTGGATCTCTGATTCCAATTATTGTCATCCAGAAAGACCTGTGCTGTGAGATGAACTTGAAAAGTAGCACAAGAATGCAGCTATAGGCCAGAGTACAGGTTAAGAAAAAAGTGAAAAGTAGGTGTGGTGGCTCATGCCTGTAACTCCAGTTCTCATGCAGCTAAGGCAGAGGGATTGCCATGAGTTTGAGGCTAGGCTGAACTACATTGTGAGATCCTGTCTCAAACTGAATAGGAGAATAGAACAGAGCAAAGGGGGAAATGAACCGTTAACGTGAACATCTTTTCAGAGGAATGAGACCCAGGGAAACTTCCATGTATTGACTCTGTACATATTAGATTTTGACCAGTNTGGAGATAAAAGGCTTCAGTCCCAAAGGCCCTATATAGGACATCTCTCTGAACACTAAAATCCAATATGAAATTAAAAAATAATAAAAACCAAATTCCTTTGAAATTTCCCCATAAACATTAAGCTCTAAGCTCTCCCCCAAATCCAATTTAGTGAAAGACATTTGTACAATAAAATAGTGTTTGATAAGAACAATTTAAGGAAATAGGTCTGGTGTCATTGTCTACTATTAAAGAGACATGCACAAAGAAAATAAGATGAAGAATTTTTCACATGGAACATGTTTTGAATTGTTTTCAAAGATGTTAAAAGACAGCCTGATAGTTATTCATAACAATGGGCTGTAAACCAGCCTTGGAGCCGTTTTTGAAGCCTATCTTCAAATCAGATCAGTGAAATTAAGAAAAAGTAAAATAATCCTGAATTTAAAAATACACTTTCAAGTTAAATTTGAGGATAAGATTATCTTTCCATAGAAAGATACATTCTAAGCCTAGGCATGGTGATAAATACCTGTAATCCTAGCACTTGGAAGGGAGAGGCTGAAGCACCCATCCTTGGCTACGTGAGACCCCGTCATAGAGTAAAACAAAACAAAAAAGATACATTCTGTTAAGACAGTTTACTCGCAGAATTTTCACCAACAGATGTAGAAATCATATGGAAGGTTTATAACTGCAGTCTGAACACATATTACACCAGAGTGGGGGAGTGGGGGGCGGCTACTTTAAACCTTTGCTCTGCACATGCTCAACTGTGTGAGGCTGGCCTAGTTACTTAGCCTCTCTGTTCTTCTATCTGTATCAATTCTCTTATTATAAGAATTTAAGGTGGCCAGGTGGTGGTGGCACATGCCTTTAATCCCAGCACTGGGGAGGCAGAGGCTGGTGAATCTCTGTGAGTTCAAGGCCAGTCTGGTCTACAGAGTTCCAGGAGAGCCAGGGCTACAGAAAGAAACCCTATCTCTTAAAAAGAAGGAGGAAGAGGAGGAAGAGGAGGAGGAGGAGAATTTAGGGAAATGACTATATAATACCTGATAGATACTAAACACTTCATCTTTTGTCATCAAAGAATTCTTATAAGGGCTAGACATGATATGACCTACAAAGTTCTTGGCGTTGTGCTGGGTCTATACTTAATAAATGATAGCATCAAAAATAGCAGCATCAATACTGACTAACGTCTAAGAATATTGAAAGTGGTGCTGATGATAGCATTAACATAATGTTGATTTTAGTACTTGGATATTGCTTTGTGGATTTCGGGATTGGTATCACTATGGTATTATGGCTTTAGGCATGCCCAGATGAAGAGCCTGTCTTAAAAATGCTGTTATTCTGAGAAACCTCTGTCCTATATTGTTAAGAAGGTAAGAGGCCTGGGGTGTAGCTCAGAGGTATTAGGGCTTAGATTCAAGCCTCACTTCTACCAGGAAGAGGACAAGAAGAAGGAAGTAATGAGGACTGGGAACCAACGTATTTGTCTGAGCACATGACAGTCTTAAAAGTGGAACATGAATCAGCATTNGCAATGCTGTGTGGTCATAGCCACAGNCCTAGTTCCATCTCTCAACATTCANGGCCTTGCCTACTGGCAATGCAAAATTCTACCTGACAGTCACACTGCCATCCTTTGATCCCTGCCACCAGATTGAATTCTTGTAATAAGAGGAAAGAAACACAAGTACTTCTGCAGCCATGTTAGGTTCACTAGAAAAGGGGAGCTAGAGAGATGGCTTAGCCGTTAAGAGAGTTCTAGTCTTCCAGGAGATTCAACTTCTGTTCCCAGCACCCACATCAGGTGGCTCATAACTACTTGTAACTGCAGCTCTGGGAGATCTGATGCCCTATTCTAGGCACCCTCCCACATGTGGCAGAGACTTACACACACACACATATACACACACAAAATAACATTTTTTTTAAAGAAAATCCAAAGTTTCGGCTATTTGTAATAAAGAAAAAAGTTTTCAATAAAATCCATTGTATAGGATGCCGGTGATAAGGTCTCCAACTTGTTATATCCCTGGAATGGAGAGTATCCTCGAAGTCACTCATAAGCCACCAGTCAGCTATAAGAAGGTCATGAGAAGTGCTCTAGTTTCCACACCCACACTAATTTCCACACTAGTTTCTGAGCTCGCTATCTCATGGTAGCCAAAAGCATCACGGCTGTATAAACAATGAACTCAGTCACCATAACTAAATGCTTGGCACATGCCAGGTATCTTTCACAAAATATCCCTGTGTCTTATAACAACTGTGTGAAGAAGGCACTGTCATCTCCAACTCATACGTAAACAAACACCAAATTTTAAGTAAACTCACCCAAAGTCAGCGGGTGACTAAGCAGGAAAGCTAGGAATGAACGAAGCTCAAGCAAACCCAAGTCCTCTCTGCTCCAGGCCACTTTTCTGTCCCCCTACTTCAACTCTGGCTCCACACGCTGTGTTCCACACACATGAACTGGTGGGTTTGATTCCTAGTACACACACACTGACCTGTCTCTTATACACATCTAGATGTGTATAAGAGACAGCACACACACACACACACACACACACACACACACAAAAGCCATGGACCATAGAGCTGGTGGTGACGAGAAAAAGAGAAATAAAAGATGGCCACCTGAGTGACAGAAAAATCTGGATAGATCTGGATAGCTGGGAGAGTATGAGAATAAGGACAGCTGTGAGAAAGATGTGCTTGTCACTGGAGTAGTGCAGAGTAGGGAGGGGTACAGGCCAGAACAAANGCCAGCTCCCCATCCCCCACCTCCCACTTAGGTACACACACTAGTAGTGACTTGGATAAAGAAGACACATCTATCAGTGATAAGTGCCAATTAGACCCGAGCATCAACGCACAGAGGCTGTGTCACTGGTGGCTGGGCACCAACTCAGCTGTCCCAGGCACAGGCAGTATCCATGCACACTTTATGAAGNGTACCCTCTGCCCCAAGGTAATTGGAACTGTCCCTGCAAAGACATCTGCGTAGATCATCCACACATGAGCAATCTGTACAGTCTCCCCTCCAGGAAAGAGGCGTGCCTAAGACTTGAGCACGTTTAAGCACCAGCTTTTATTGAGATGCAATAGGGAGAGAACCAAAGAAGGGACAGAAAGGTTGAGGTCCAAGAAAGACTCAGGGCACCCGTGAAGTTTCTCNTTAGAATCTTACCTCCTCTTAGGGCTAACAAAGGAGCTCATTTGGTAAAGCGTTTGCCTAGCATGCACAAAGCTGTAGGTTCAGTTCCCAGCGCCACATGAACCTGAGACAGTGGCACATGCCTATAATCCAAACTCTTTGGAGGATGGATTTAGGAAGAAGATTTGAAGTTCAAGGTCATTGTCAGCCACACAGTGAATTCGAGGCCAGCCTGGAACACAAGAGACTAGGTCTCAGAAGAGAGAGAGAGAGAGAGAGTTACCTCCTCTTGCATCTCACTTTGTCTTCTCANGGCGCATTTTCTGTTTCCTCCTATTAAACCAAACCCTGCAACAGGGATCCAGTAAGAGAGACCTTAGAACTCCCACCACTCACCTCTTTACACTTCTCACCCCTCCCCCTCTCCCCTTCCTCATCAGGGCCTTTTCCCTTCAGCTTAAATATTAAAAAAAAGAGATCTAGCTAATCTAACCTATACATATTATAAATGAAAGGTTTTCTATTTTGGGGAACTCACCAGATGAAAATCCCATAATGTGTGAAGTCCCCCCTTTACACATTTGAGCTGCTCCTGAAGAAGTCTCGATAAATAAATAAATAATAAATAGAAAAGAGCTCCTAGTGGCTCCTGCTGGGAGCAAAAGGAACCAGAAACCTAGGATTTTCTTCAAAGACAAAAGGAGCAATTATGTAGCCCGTCTCTGCACCTGCCTAGAGTAAGGAGGGGTACTGTGAGCCANCTGTTCTCTGTCCTCCTGTACCAGGCCAGTGGCCACAAAGTATTAGAAATCAGAACACAGTGACAGTAGAAAACAGGGCNTCGGTTCTACTAAAAGCAAAGCTATTCTTACTCTGCTCTGGGTGTCACCTCTGGCTTTGTCTGCTGAGGACTGGATTCTAGTTGCTGGAATTGCTTGGTCCAGGCAACAATTTGATGGAGAAAGAGACAGCATCCAAATCCTCCCTTCGAGGGGGAGGAGGTGAGCAGTAACCACCTTCCCCACCAAAAACACTTCTCAGCCTTTTATTTCTTGCAGAAAAACACAGCTCTCCCAATACACACACACACACACACACACACACACACACACACACGAATGTGAACATCATTGCATAGCAGCTTCAAGAGCCTTAAAGGAAGCCTCCAGAGACATCTACTCCTCTTCGATTTATTTTTCCCGTTCTTGACTTTGTCGTAAAAAATAATTACAATGACGNTGACTTGTACCACTGAACCGCTTATAGTGCATAGTCCTTATTATACAGCACAATGAAGAGAGAGGCCATCAACTATAATGTCTGATTTTATAATGTATGTCATTTGACTGGAACCCTGAACTCTGCTCATAGATACTCACACTTTGTTGTTGAAGCAGCCTAGACATGTGCAATTTTTTCAAAATGAGGGGAATCGTTAGCAGGCTGAGTTCTAGTCCAAGCTCTTATTATATAATTAGCTGTGTGACTCTGGCCAATCCCCTTAGCCTCTTTGCATCTCAGTTTCCTCTAACACAAGATGAAGTTATTGAACTAGAAAGCTCTCCAGTTTGTCCTCCGTCTCTAAAATTCCACAACGTTATGATGATGCTAATGCTGAAGGTTCTTNGGCGTTATTAAAAAGACCCTTGGAAACTTACACAACCTCAAAAACTTGTCACACAAGCTAGTTCTGCTAGTCTTTCTTGCACCAGCCTCCAGACTTATCCTAAGCATTTCATAATCATGGTATGGTTTCGTCTCTGAACAAGGGAAACATCGCTAAAGTAGATAATGCTATACTAGTGTTACATGAAAGGACACTGAGGCTTAGGGTTCCCGCTCCTCAGAGCTGGAATTCAAATAGCTAGGCCCTATTCAATTCCACTGTTTGGGTTCTCTTACTTTAAAAACATATTTATTTTTATTATTCTTAACTATATGTGTGTGTGTGAGAGAGAGAGGGGGGTTGTGTATATGTGTGTGTGAGGATGTGTGTGTGTGTGTATGAGGGTGTCTGTGTGTGAGGGTGGGTCTGTGTATGTGTGAGAGGGTGTGTGTTCTATATGAAAGCATGCATCTGTGTGTGAGATAGTTTGTCTGTGTGCATATGTATGAGGGTGTGTGTGTATGTATATGAGGGTGTGGGGGGTATTGTGTGTATGTGTGGATGCGTGTGTATGAGGGTATGTTGTGAGGGTGTGTATGTGAGGGTGTGTGTATATGAATGTGTGTGTGTATGTATGTGGGTATGTGTGTATATGAAGGTATAAGGTATGTGTGGTATGTGTGTGTGTATATGAGGGTGTGTATATGAGGGTGTGTGTGAGGGGGTGTGTGAGGGTGTGTGTGTGTGTGAGCGTGTGTGTGTGTGTATGAGGATGTTTGTGTGTCTGTGTGTGTTTCATCTTCACATTCCTCCTCATTTTTCTTCTGCTTCTCTTCCTCCTTCAGCTAAGCTTCCTTATCAAGATTTTTAATAATCTCTTTCTCATGAAATAAAAATGTAAACGGCTACCAATATTTCTGTTACTAAAATTAANTGGCTATTTTAATACCTGATAAATTGAAGTTTTCTGATTTATTCTGAAAGTCAAAGATCTTATAGAAATACTCTGGAACGATTTATCATCTCCATACAGAGANGTCAGTAGAGTGCGGTGTGTGGGCGTTGGGTCTGAGCAGATGGTGTCATGCCTCGGCTGCTGCTGCAAACTCGGTAGCCTGGGCCTTAGTTAGCAAACTTCACCATTAATGGGCTGGCNTGCACCTTAGCACCGGGCTTTTTGTGTGAGTGTGGGAGNTGCTGCTCTGGTCCTTATTCTTGTGTGCCAAACACTTTACCAGCTGAGCCATCATCCCAGCCCAAAGATGGTTTATCTTCATCACAGTCTTGAGTCGATTTAGAATCACCATGGAAACATATCTCCGGGTATATCTAGGAGGGTTTCCAGAGAGGTGTAATTGAGGAGGAAAGACCCACCCTAAAGGTGGACAGACCCTGTTCCACAGACCCGGGTCCTGGACTTGAAGAAAAAGGAGAACGTGAACTGAGCACCCACTCCACCTCTCTCTGCTCCTGACTGCAGGTCACTGTGACAGCTGCCTCAGACTCCTGCCACCACACTGTCCCCACCACAAACGACTATGTCCCTCCTTTAATTGTGAATCGAAATGACCACTGCTTCCTTATGCTGCTTTTTGTCGGGTGTTTGCTCAGGGAGAAAGTGACTAACCCATGGGTTTACTCATCAGTTAAACAGAGGCAACAACAGCTGGCTCAAAGGGTAAACCAAAAAGGACCTAAGGTACATGTGGAGAGCTAGAAGAGTGAGAGGTGACATTTATAAAACGCTGACTCGGAATCAGGGAGTATACTGAATACTTCTTCCATTATCTGACCAACTGCCTGGGAACTAAGTCCTGGCATGATTTCCATTTTACAGATGATAGAACTATATAGAACAAGATTTAGTGACAGGTCACAAGTGCCTGTGCAGTCTNGCTTCNGGGTGCAGTCTCTGTTGTCTCAAAGGAACGTCCCCAGCATGGAAGCCAAACTCCAGAAGGAGGTATTTCCTTCACCTCTATNAATGTTTTAAGAGATTTGTGATGAGATGGAGTGATGGTCCACGCCNTTACTTGCTGAGGTGAGTTTAATTTTCAACTTTGGAAGTCGTAAATTTTGTTCAGAACACTGTATCTGAACGCTGGGAAGTGAGCAATGACCCACTTCCCACTGCGAAGTTTTAAATAAGGTCTGTCTTAAATAGCATGCCCTAGAGTGTTTGCCACAAAAATTGCTAACCATTTGTCAAGTGAGCTATGAGTGAGGGGAAGAGGCATCTCACTGACCGGTTTGTTCTTCTGACATCTGGTAAATAGGGCACCGCCGATGCCTTTATCTTCAATATCAAATAATTTTCCGTAAACTTGACTATGTAGCTTGAGAGTACNCTGTCTGAAGTCAGATTAGTCCTATTTTTAGGGGGAAGTGTTTAGGCCTTGGAGACCCTGACTGACTTTCTTTCTTTGTCATTTGATATTTATCAGAAGATGTTAATCTCACAACTGAAAGAAAGGGAGAAGGTATGAAGAAGAAAGGAGAGGAAAGAAGGAAGGAAAAAAGGAGGGGAAAGGTGAGAGGGGGGTGGGGACATGATGTCATGGGAAGGGAAGGAGAAAGAAAAAGGCTCCCAGCTAAAGCAAAGGGTTAGAGCCACTAATATCAAATGCTGTTAAAAAACATTCATCNCCTCATGCGATGGCCTGGGCCCATAATTCCAGCACTCAGGAGGCTAAAATAGAAAGATCTCAAGTTCAAGATCAACCTAAGCTACAGAACAAGACTCTTCCTACAAGCTGGTGTGGGGGGGGAGATAAAAAGAAATGAAACATCTTACTGAAGGAAGAACGCACTGTTCACACATTTGCTCTAAGTATTGAGTCTCATGGGGATACTCCGCAGCTCTCGGGATGAAGGAATAAACCAGTCTAGTTCTGCAAATGACAGTGGGAAATGAGTGGCTTGGCTGGAGATAAAGTGTATCACTTAAGTAGGAAATAGGGAGGGAGTCCGCAAGTTTGTGGAGGTGGAAAACCAGATAAGCAGTATGACGTAATGGCACACATGGTGAGACAGGGCTGTCCCTCCTAGGTAGGAGTTGTCAGNGCTGGGCTTAGTTTCAGCCTGCTACTCAAGTGCCTATGTGGTTTCAGACAAATTAAGTTAACTCTTTGCTGCTTTGGTGAGCTATCCTCAAGAAGGTCCACNCCCACTTTCAGTTCTCCAGGACAAGTGAAATCACCCAGCTCCANAGCAAGCCTCGCCCTGCCAGGCAAGCCTNGGGAAGGGACGGATGCCACATCTCCCCGCTGGAAAAGACTATTGAGCAAAAGACTAAAGAAAGCAATGNGCTGGACGGACTCTGTAATGACGTCATTGCTGCCCGAGAAGGCTGCTCACCCTCCCCCATCTGCCGAATGCTGTCTCTTAGGTTTTCTGTCAGTTCTTTTTCCTTTAACTAGATTGTTTTAAAATGAAGATGGGCTGGAGATGTAGCTCAGCTGGTAGAATACCAGCTTAGATGCGGGAAGCCTTGGCTTGGATCCCCACTACTACATCAAAACCAGGCGATAGCCGGGCAGTGGTGGCGCACGCCTCTAATCCCAGCGCTCAGGAGGAGAGGCAG
>LZPO01066270.1:344439-357544 GCA_001675575.1 Neotoma lepida
ACAGTTCAGAGGTTTAGTCCATTATCATCATGGTGGGACATGGCAGCATGCAGGCAGACGTGGTGCTGGAGAAGGATCTAAGAGTCCTACATCTTTGATCCACAGGCAACAGGAAGTGAACTGAGACACTGGGCGTAGCTTGAGCATAGGAAACCTCAAAGCCGACCCCNAAAGTGATACACTTCCTCCAAAAAGGCCACACCTCTTAGTAGTGCCACTCACTATGAGATTATGGGGGCCAGTTACAATCAAACTACCACAGTGGGTCTGTGTCACCCTGGTTGGCTTGGAACTCTCTGTGTAGACCCATAGGCTTACTTTTAAATAAAAAGAGAATGAACAAATTATTGATAGGCTCAATAATGTGGATAAACCTAACTTATACCAACAAGCATTGATGACTAAAGAATTGAAACGTGGTGGGCTCATGCCTATCATCAGCTGAGGCAGTAGGATCATGAGTTCNGAGCTAGCCTGGCCTACATAGCAAGGTCATTTTTGTTTACAGTTTTGAATTGTGACCAGTGTATCCCTAAGGAAGATTTCTTAATAGGTTTCAGTTTGGGGAATATGTTGGGTTATTTACATCTCTTCATGTCTATCCCCTATCTTGGTGCCTTTAATGGCTTTCTTATATAAGGGGCTAGCTAAGTTGGTATACCCTGTAGTGTTGTAGAACATGTCTCAACAGATTCCTAAAGTCTGCAGCCCATTTCTGAGGTCTTTGGCGGTGTGCTCATGACATGAAAACATGACCACATTCAAGAGACCACATTCAAGAAAAAGTGCTTTATAATAATTGAATGCTTTGAATCCTAATGGGGGTGTGGGCTTCGTGGATGTTGGCATATAGCAAAACTTATTTAATACTTAAGATCTACAGGTTTAGCTGGACATAATATATTCCCATAAATTAAAATGTTTTGAATACTTTAAAAATAAATGTTTTCCTTGAGCCAGGCATAGTGGATCACACCTCTAATCCACCCAGTATTAAGGAAGCTGAGAATCACTGAGAGTTCAAGGCCATCCTGGGCTGGAATGAGGCCTTACTGCTAACAACCAAAAGGGGAAAAAATGTTTCCTAACAAATTGTGAGGCTCCTTGACAGAGCAGATGTTAGAAGACAAACTGATTATAAACTGATAAAACGATTGTCATCTTCAGANTTTTGTAGGTGACCAGGTGGAGTTTGAGCATAACTCCTCACGTTTGCCTGAATTGCTTATTGGTGTTACTACTCATCTTCACCCTTAGTGGATCAGCTTGAGTAGCACTGAAGGTTGTGGAGTCTTGTCTCCATCCATTCTCTCTAGAGTAGCGAGACAGTCCAGGCCACAACAAAACATGGAAGATAAAACTTCTCACAAGTAGATGAACAGAAGTTAAAGTAGCTACAGAATCAAGCTAATGACAGAAATACTAACCAGGTCGTACAATTCAAAGAGATAATCAGAAGGCCAGTTGTCTTCTACAAAGGCCTGTTGGGTTACATGTCCTCAGACAGCTGTCCGGGGAGGTGAGCCCAAGGAGTCAGATGGAAGTCTCCAACAGTGTTGCTACAGATTGCAGGAAGTTGGATCTGAGGAGCTTTTTGAGATGATGCCGTGAGAGTGCAGGAAGCATCTGAAACAGGAAACACAAACATGGAGTTATTGGTTACTTAAGCACAAAAACTGACCATATCAGNAAATTGCCTCCCCTGGGCAGAGCAAACTGCTGAGTTTATGATTTGAGGGGAATTGTGAAACTTAAAGATTGACAAACTTCCAGAGGTAGGAGTAAGTAAGCGTGGGCTAAAGAAGCACTGTGACTCAAGTGAAACAGTTGTTGATTAATTAGCATTCAGATGTTTGCTGTTAAGTGCCCCCTGGGAGGCTTATTTACAGTTACCCATTCCCCTGTTTTCATGATTGACAAGACAGTAAATATTTACCTGTTTATTAACTCTGTTNCTGTGGCATGAAATAACCAGGACAGTACACAAATGAAGTTGTTCTGAGTTCTGAGATTGCAGGGCTGCACTGTCATACCTGGCTGGTATGTTTCCAGTCCCTATCCATTCTTCTCAAACATTGTCTCAAATGAGAACAGGGATCAAAACTCTATTTTTATATTGAGTATATCCCTATACACAACTACTTCTAGGTGGCTTGGGATGTTTGCCTCCTCTTGTCTTAAGATGGCTTGAGAAAAGAGGGGTAGATATGCCATGTTATCTTGTAGATGGTAGAAAGCCCTTAGTGAGGTTTCTCAACTCTTACCCTTTTTTTCTTTGGATATTCTAATTGAAATTACTTACTGTTATTGATGCTTCCAGATTCTTGGGTCTTAATCAATGAATTGAAGAAAGTGCACACAGATTGCAAAGCAGCAGGTACAGGTCAGATGTGCTGCCAGAGACGAGTGGACTCTGAGTTACGAGGACTGCAGCCTTGCTTTATGGGATCTTGGAGGAAGAGAAAGAGTTGGACCGCAGAGGGGTCCATGGGTGGTTTCTCTGTTTTGCTTGACAAACTCTGCTCACTGCCCATGTCTGTTCCTGTGATGCACCAGATTTTAACCATATGCAATGCCCAGTATTAGGTAGGCATAAGATAGTATTATAGGAATTCTCTAATAAAAGTTCACTCAGCACAGTGTGCCTTACCACACATGTACCAAAACTAGTTCAGGCCAGATCTGCCCCCTCATTTCCATTCCTGTGTATTTGAATAGAAGCTATCCAGGAAGCAGGACTTCTTCTTGATAGTTGTTAATTTGTTTGTGGAGAAGTGTGCATGTAGTTGTATGCAAACAGGGTCCTAGAATGCTAGGGCTTATTAGGGGAGGGGTCTGTGTGTCTAGTACCTGGTGGGGAGGATCTAGAAGGGCATGTTTATTGCCCAAACAGTGTAGTGTCACAAGTGGATAAGCCGTTCCCTATGCTTCTCGGCCTCATTAAGAGAGCTAAAAGTATTATCTGTAACTCTTTATATTTTACTTCATCACTGTTGTGTGTGTGACATGCATGTGTGGGCACACGTACCATGCGGGACACGTGTGAACGAGAGGGAAACTTTGTGGTGGTGGCTCTTAGCTCTACCTTCACATGGATTCAGAGACTCAAACTCAGGTTGCCAGGCATCATGGGAAGTACATACTGAGCCAGCACACTTACCCTTAACTTTAATTCTGTAGTAGATTTATACTGTATTCTCTTAGCAGTCTAGTCTAGTAATCATTTCATGTCTGTCTGCTGCTCTGTCTTATAAAAAGTGGATAAATACCAAGACTTACGGTTTGTTTGTTTGTTTTTTCTTCCTCTTTAACAAGGTACTAAGTGTAACAAGTTTGCATCATGCGTGAATATAAGCTGGTGGTTCTTGGCTCAGGAGGTGTTGGAAAGTCGGCTCTGGTAAGTCATTCTTTCTCAGNATGAGCTTTTTACTCTAAGATGTTCTTTTTCTGCTGAGGTATTTTTTGTTTTGTTCTCCTACTTCGTGTGTAGCCGACGGAAGCCTTGACTTTGAATTCCTAATTCTCCTGCCTCCACCTCCAGGAACTCTAAGGCTACAGCTTTACAAGGCCACATCCCGTTTTATGTAGTGACGGGGACAGAGCACAGGGCTCCATGCAGGTGGCAAAGCTCTCCACCACCTGAACTGCCGCTTAGCTTTTGTTAATCTTTTGCCAGGTAGATTAGGCTGGTCCTGAACATGTGACAGTCCTCACTTAAGCTGGGATTATAGGTGTATACCTCAACACCTAGCTAGCTCTTCTAAAATATGCTTGTGATTATTTGTGTTTATCTGATTAAGTTATCCCAGAACTTTATGAGCANTATAAAAATTTTCTTGTTATTTTTGCAATTGTTAATTGTATTTGGATGGGTAGTGTTTAAGTTACATGAGGATGTAGTTTAGGCTTTCCAGAGTAACAGCCTATATACATGTATATGTTTGCGTTTTTAGTACCATACAGAAATTAACATTTTAATTTATAGATAGGCATGTACTGTATATTTGCAATTAGTCCTTTTTAAAATCTTTGACTATCTAGTTTTGTATTATTTTAAGGGCAAGGGTTAGTTTTAGCAAGAAAGAAGAAACAGGTTAATACGATAAGGGTTGGGGAATGGAGAAAGACAGAATCACCTTAAATAGTTGAGAATTTAGCAAACTACTAAAAGAACATAGATGAAGATAAAGGTGATAGTGCGTGGCTGCAGTCTCAGATTGAAGGCTGAAGTGAGATCCAGAGTTAAAGGCCAGCCTGGGCTACATATGACCTTGTTTCAAAACAAACATAGATTGACTTTCTGTTTACTTCTAATAAGAGAAACCATCTTACTTGGTCATTTAAAATGGCCACCTATCACAGAACTTGACCATGCTTAGATCAAACTGAGAAGTGTACATAATATGACATTTGCTTTTTCCATTTGTATCTACAGTGATGGGAAGATGTTAACTGTGTTTATGGGTTAAAATTACAATGCCAAAGTGGGCGGTGGTGGTACATGGCTTTAATCCCAGCACTCTGGGGGGCAGAGGCAGGCAGATCTCTGTGAAGCTAGCCTGGTCTATAGAGCAAGTTCCAGGACAGCCAAGGCTACACAGAGAAGCCTTATCTCCGAAAAACAAAAAACAACAACAAAAAAAAAGTACAATGCCACCACCACTACATAAGTGCTATTTGAGTAGCTATTGTACTGTATACTATAGTGAATAGTTGTTATACTGTATAGTTAACAATGACAAAATGTGTATGTGCTTAGTACACACACACTCTGATTTGTCCTTACCCCCCAAATATTTTCTATCCATAGTTGTTTAAATCTGAAGTTATAGAACCCACAGATACAAATAGTTAATAGTTTAAAACTACAGATTTAGTGGTATAGACCTGTAATCTAGTACTTGGATGGGAGAGGCCAAAGGGTCACTGCAAGTTCAAGGCCAGCCTGGTCTACATACTGAGTTCCAGACTAACCAGAGATANATAACCTGTCTCAAAAAAATAAAAATAAAATTACAGATTTAGGTTTAGTTTTTTTTTTCTTTAGAAATGTAAATGCTATGTTAATTTTTTTCCAGACTGTACAATTTGTTCAAGGAATTTTTGTTGAAAAATATGATCCTACGATAGAAGATTCTTATAGAAAGGTATGTTACTTTTTAAACGTCTTGATTTTAATACAAATGTAAATACTTAATTTTTAGTTTGCATCAAATGTTTTATATAAAGTATGATGAGGAGATGTTTGTTAGTTGGAAAATACATGTGCTAGTTCTTGGCATTACTTGTCTACTAGGCNCAGAGGCTCGTGAGCATTTATACACACGTGTTTGTGGAACTTTTCAGTTTATTCTGACCCCAGAATTGTAATTTGACTGTCACTTCAGGTGGCAGTCCCATATACCTAGCCCTCACTCACTGGAAAGACTGGCTTCCAGCTCTCTTCTCTCTAGAGACAGCCTGCAGTGGTATCCTGTCCTCACTACTTTAAACCTCCTGGAGACTGCTGCAACAGAGGAGAGTGAATCGCTGTGTGCGAACACAGCATGTGTTGATGAGAACAGTGTACAGACATCTTTAATGGACTAGTGGGAGAGCTGTCTCTACTTTTCTGTAGCATCTGGCCCTCTGATGGGGAAGTTACTGTGTTTCTGTCTTTTCCATTTGCACCGCAAAACCAGCAACGCCTTCCTGCACCCCAGCTGTGGAGCAGAAGTACTCTCTTTCCTTCTGGATCTAATTCTAAACAAATTTCATTCCTAGGAAATATTAGAAGGAATAACAGGGATATATGCTGTATTTCATACTTATGACACTGCCTCCTTCCACCAGAAATTGTGTTCCATTGTGATGAGAAAACGTGTCTAGGGAAGTAAAGGCATGCCCAAAGTGTTATGGGAAAACTGATAGGCAAAGTCATGCTGACGTTGTTCGAACCATTGCTTCTCTGCTTAAACTATTTTGAAGGCATTTCTATTCTAAAATTAAGTGTTGAGTATGTCACACTTGGCTGAATCTTAGTGACTTATCAGTACATGCAGTTTGCACCTGACTGCAATTTGGGGGGCTTTGAAGCGTGATGACTGTATACGGTACTTTTCAATGTACCGTATTCAATGTTCAATGATGAACACTATGAACAAGGCAACTTGTAGAAGGAATTTATTTGGTAGAGTCCATCAAGGTAGCAGGTGGCAGTCATAGCATCAGAGGCAGAGAGCAAACTGGAAACGACACGTGGCTTTGAAACTTCAAAGCTAGTCCTCAGTATTGTCCTTCCACCACTCCAAACCTCCCAAAGAGCAACACGGAGTGGGAACAAGTGCGTATGNACCATAATGTATGGCTGTTCTCATTCAGCCACCACAGTAACCAAGCTGGTGTGAAGTATCGTTCGATATCGCCCTGTAAAGTTGCTGTAACTTGTATTGAACAGATAGTCTTAACTGTTGTGGGTATTTTAACATAGTTTTACAGACAGAAAAAGTAAAGAAATAATCTTCTTTTTCCTCAGCAAGTTGAAGTAGATGCACAGCAGTGTATGCTTGAGATCTTGGATACTGCAGGAACGGTATGTGAGTTAAAATTATAAAGGATATGCGTCTGGAACAGTTTAAATGTTGCACTTTCTAAATGCACTGGATCAGTTATTGAAGAAATTTTTTAAATGCCAGAGTGGAAAATTTCTTTGTCTGTGATTGTACTAGTCCCTTTAAAACAGTNTATTATGTATNTCAGATAATGTTGACAATGATTGATTATACATTTATTCTTTGATGGCTGTGTGAAATGTTTCGATTGGTAGTTGCCCTTCTTGAAGGTACTTTTAAGTATCTGTATCAACTCTGTTACTGTAATGAAATGCCTAAGGCTAGCTAACT
This sequence comes from Neotoma lepida, assembly GCA_001675575.1. Classification (NCBI taxonomy): domain Eukaryota; kingdom Metazoa; phylum Chordata; class Mammalia; order Rodentia; family Cricetidae; genus Neotoma; species Neotoma lepida. Next base: position 351,321 of record LZPO01066270.1, read on the forward strand.
TTAAGAATNGAGACTTGTTTTGGTTTGTTCTGGAGATGCAAGGTCTAAGAGCTGGATCTGGTGGTGGCTTGTTCCTGACAGAGCAATGCTCATCAAGTGGCAAGACACAGGAACATACATGTCTGTCCCTGTAAGAAGCCACTGTATTCAATCGTAACTGCTTCCCAGTGGCCTCACCTCTTAAGTTCATAGAATCAAGTTTCTGCCCACTGGATACCTCAGAATGAGGNTTATTGGGCACATGAAGCCTTTGGGACTACTCAGTCTATATCCAGACCATAACAACCCATTAGGTTTGTAGGTATCCAAAAGTAAGGGAAAGAGTCTGGCTGTGCGGTAGACGGCAGCAATGTTTTAAAAACCAGAATATGCCAGACACTGTTCTTCCCCACAGATGCCCACACCCTAGTGAAGAAGTGTGGAAAAGTGATAAGATACAGACATGCATGCTGATGTCCCCAAAGAATGATGGCTTTATGATCAGCTTTACCTCTGGTATAAGACTCGTGCTCAACACTTTATGATAGGTTAAAAAGTTGCTTGTAATGCTGGATGGTGGTTGTTCACACCAGCACTCGGGAGGCAGAGGCAGGTGGATCTGTCTGTGAGTTCGAGGCCAGCCTGGTCTACAGAGTGAGTTCCAGGACAGCCAGGACTACACAGAGAAAACCTGTTTGGAAAACCAAAAAAAAAAAGGTGCTTTAGAGCAACTTTGGAGACACAGTGTCTTTGTGCCAGTTGAACATGTGTTGTCTATAAATCTGTGGTGTCATTTTAAAAGAACTTTCTTATAATGCAATTTTTCAGACAGTNTCTTGCTACAGTCTATAATTTTAAGAAATGTTATCTAATACTACAATATTCTTCATTAAGCTGTTAAGTTAGGTTTTGAGAATTGTCTAATTTGGTATCAAAACACATCCTTGTCTTTGAATCTTTCTNCTATAGGAACAATTTACAGCAATGAGAGATTTGTACATGAAGAACGGACAGGGCTTTGCTTTGGTTTACTCCATCACAGCACAGTCCACGTTTAACGACTTACAGGATCTGAGAGAGCAGATTCTCCGGGTTAAAGACACCGATGATGTAAGCAGGCCTCTGTGGTAGAGGCCCTCATTTTCACACTGCTCTAACTGAGAGTTTGTGAGGATCTGCTTTCTATCAATTGGATTAAAGTATTTGTAAAAAATTTTAAATTTCTCTTAAAAGCCTAGATTCCCGTTTTTCTTGTTTGAATTTCTTCCCTCCAAATCACTTTAGAAACTGATTTTTAAATGGCCATTAGTGGTTTGGTAAAATACGCATTACTTTCCCTATACTGCTCTTTTAAAATTCCAAACATTAGATATATCCAAACATGCGATGCCATTAATAAATATGTTGACTTGTACTAAGTTGATTTATTTCTTCATCGCATACAGAAAGTGAGAGGTTCCAGCTGAGACTGTGAGAAGCTGAAGTTGCTGCTTTAGGGGCCTCTTAATTTCTCCTTTGTGTGTTGTGCANTTCATTAAATATGTGTCAGAAACCAAAAAAACGTGAAGTAGATTCACACCCTTAAACATTTTAAAGTGTTGAAATATGCTGGCTTTTCACGGTAACACCCTTTGTACTTCCTTTTTAAAAGGTAGTTTTGATCACTGTGATTAAGTCCATTGTGGTACAATTTTTCCCTCTTTTGTAAGCAGTTTATAGCTTGGTCTTTATTGTTTGTATCTGTTTGTTCTTACCCTCACAAATGTCTTTGTAGGTTCCAATGATTCTGGTCGGTAACAAATGTGACTTGGAAGACGAGAGAGTTGTAGGGAAGGAGCAAGGTCAGAACCTGGCAAGGCAGTGGAGCAACTGTGCGTTCCTAGAGTCGTCTGCAAAATCAAAAATAAACGTTAATGAGGTATGTTCCCATGTACTTAGGGAGCTTTTTATATTGAATATAACATTTTAAATTAATGGAAAGGGGCTGGAGAGGTGGCTGAGCATTTGAGAGAGCTTACTATTACAGAGAAATCTGGGTTCAATTCCCAGCACCTACATGGCAACTCATAACCATCTGGAACTCTTGTTCCTAGGAATCCAGCGCCCTCTTTTGACTTCTGTGGGCCTCTGCATGCACATAAACTCCTGAGGACACACACACATAAATAACGAAATCTTAAAGAATCTTCAATTAGTGGGAAAGTACTGCAATAGAACTCCAAGTTAATATGTGCTCTTATAAGCAAAAAACAGTCTTGTTGAGTATATGCATGTAAATAAGTAACANTATTTCAGTTTCTTTGTAATGCTTATACAATGGAGTTACTGTTACAGGGAAAGTTGGGCAGAAGGCCAGTGTGGGAAAACATTAATTTCATTGAGTGGTGGAGGGAAAAGTATTTGTTTTTCTGAAACTCAGAATGATAAGCATGGTTCTTGAAGGGGGCGGAGCCGTGTAGAGCAGAGGCATACAGAAAGATCTGAGGCAGTCAAGGAGCTTTTTTTCTTTTCTTTCTTTCTTTTTTGGGGGGAGGGGATGGGTAGGATAGAGATCTACCTGAATTGAGTAGAATTCTGCAGCTCCTCAACTAAGTACTTACTTTAAGGAAAATAGTTTTAAACTTCTCAAAAAATAAAAAGAGGTTGNTACTTGTAAGAACACTGGCTTTACCCATTTTGCAGAAGAATATATTGGCTGTCTAGGTTTTCTTTATAGCTGGGAACCCCCAGGAGCTTTTCGTTTGTTTTTGCTTCACTTTTTCATTTCTGGGTTTTGAGCTTGTTTTTCTTCTTAACAATAACAATAATAATAATAATGTATTTGCAGATCTTTTATGACCTAGTGCGGCAAATCAACAGAAAAACTCCAGTGCCTGGGAAGGCCCGCAAAAAGTCATCATGTCAACTGCTTTAATGTCCTGGGTGCATTGTAGCTCTGAGCCAGGTATGATACCTTCATCTTAACCGATAACTTCATTCCAAGGACTGCCAGNAAAGCAAGCAAATGATGTTAGTCCTTAAAAATAGATACCATGACTTAGTGTGACAATACTAGGAACTAAAGTATTAATTAGATATTTCATTTACTTATCATCAGAAGTAAGGTAATTGAGTTATAAAAGAAGAAAGACAAACAGTTTTAAAACCCTCATGGTGTTGGCAACTTAAGCTACTGATGCCTCTACTTATCCAGGAGCAGGGAGGACACTTGAAAACAAGCCTTTGAGGCAAGGTGACAGACGAGGAGACTGGGCAAAAAACAGGCACTCCATCTGTACTTAATTCNAATTAATGAGCAATTCCTGGTCCTACAGTTAGTGGCACCAGCAGAGCCAGAATTTCAGGAGATTGCCTAGCTTCTGAGTCCATGGTTTCCACCATGCTGTTAAGGGTTCTGTNGAGGCCCATGATGGGGCCCCAAACTGGTATATTAACTAAGAGTTTAGGGAAACTATGTCAGAATTGGAAGCATTAAGGTGAGAGATAGAAGGAAGAGCAAGTAGAAATCCTCCGCAGAGAGAATGACCCACACAGCCTTGGGGTCTAACAAAGGAGGAGTAAGGGTACATTCCATTTTTACAGTTTATAAAGACAGGCACTGAGGAAGATGAGTGCTTCTAAAGTTAGGTCAGTGTCCGGCACACAGCAAACATTTANCTGTCTACTAGTATTGTGTGCCGGTGGTAAGTATCTCCTAGTTAGTTAGCATTCAAGCACTGTGTCATTCTGTCGGTGCCTTGAGAGCTGTTTTTCTTTTGAGACAAGCTTTCTCTTTCCCTGTTACATAGCTCTGCTGTTCTGGAGCTGGCTTTGCAGACCAGTCTGGCCTCCAACTCCCACAGATCCGCCTACCTGGGAGGGATTAAAGGCTTGTGCCGTCACACCCTGAGTAACTCCAGCACTCAGGATGCTGAGGCAGGAAGGTTGCCAAGTTCAAGGGCAGCCTGTGCTATATATCAAGTGCTCATCTCAAGTGGGTAAAAGAAAAAGTATTTCAGCATAGGCATGTGTCTATAAAGTCACACAAAGTAAGCAGATTTTGGCCTGACAATTAAGATTTTGTTCCTCCAGATTACTCAAATATTTTTAAGTTTTAATTTTCCCTCAAAAAACAAGATTACATGTAATTTTACTGTAGAACCAGCTTTTTATTTTTTACATCTAAAAGTTGATTGAATCTGTATAAATGTGGATTTAGGAAATATAACTTATCAACTATAAAGTAGCATAGAACTGTCATGAAATAAATTCAATTTGTTGAGTTCACTGAACCAGCTGATAGGTGCCAGAAATCCTGGTTAGACGTACATTTTGTATTTCACATGTAATTCTAGGATCATAAACAATTTTTTTAAAGATTTTTTTTCTGTTTTTTTGTGTATAAGTGTTTGGTGTGCATGCATGTATGAGTATCATGTGTGTCTGGTGGCCAAGGAGACTAGAAGAGGTGTTGGGTGCCCTGGAACTGGAGTTACAGGCAGTGGTAAGCAGCCATGTCGGTGCTGGGGATGGAGCCGAGGTCCCTGGAAGAGCAGCCACTGTTCTTTACCATTAAGCTGTCTCCCTAGCCTCCACTTTCTTCTTCTTTTCAATCTTTGGAAAGTGGTATGCAGAAATTTACACAGAGCTGCTTTCCTTCTTTTGGCTTAGAGTGTTTTTTTTTTGTTTTTTTTTCTGGCTTCCAGGAGGGCAGCAGTATAGACTGCCATCTTTTTTGGAATAAAAATATAAAAATGTCTTAGCTGTCACTAATGTAATGACTAACTAGAACAAGAGCTTTGTTCCTTGTTGTACAGTGATGTGTTTTCTCCCCTTCCACAGGTCTGAAGAACTGTTGCCCAATTCAACAGTGCCAGCATTCCAACTTTGTTAAACCTACCAACATCTTAAACGGACTTTCCTGTGGTGGTACCCTAAGAGGCGNATGAAAGCTACTTACCAGTTTGCACATTCTAATCACTTTCCAGTATCACGAGAGATTTTTACTTATATAATAGTTCTAGAGTATGCAGCTGGTCAAACCAGAGGCTACATCCAGTATTACTGCTAAGAGACATTCTTCATCCACCAATGTTGTACATGTATGAAAATGGTGTACTGTATACTTTAACACATCCCATACTTTGTATTGGAGAGTACAATAATGTAAATCCTAAAAGCACCACTATTTTAGCATAATAAAAGAAAGTCCAAAGAGCTCCTATATAGACTACTCCAGATAACTTCGCTTCTTTGATACTTGTAGCTTATTGTAATTTTTTTTAAATTCAAGGTCATTATCATTGTATTATACAAAATAAGCGCTTTGATTAACACAGCTATATAGTTTTTTTAATTTTTCAAAAACCTGTGGAGACAGTGATCTTGTCTTTAAAATATGATAGTCCTTTCAGTATAATGTCTTAGATTAAAGACGTTGCCTTTAATATCTGTTGGGAAGGAAATGTCCAGGCTTTTCAAATCTCCTTATTATATGTTTCCTTTTTTGTTTACATAGGGAACAATGTTTATAGTTGTGTGTACAGTGGGGGTCTACAACAAGAAGTGTATATTTTCAAACGATTTTTTAATGATTTCACAATTTTTGTAAATCATTTTCAGGCTTCTGCAGCTGTAGATTCTCACTGTGACTCCCTTGCTTGCTCATGCATACGTGTGTCTGCAATACCAAATATACAGGTTTAGTCCCTTTGCCTGTTAGTGATTGTCTCACGTGTGTAACGTTTCGGTTGACGAGTACTGTGGACGTGAGTGTGGGAAGTAACTCTAATCATGTGTAATTGGTCACAAGGCCTAATTGCAGTAACTGTTGCTGTTTTATTTAACAATGCCTTGTTGCTTTGTATGCATTAACGTTTGGGTGTAAAGATTGTGTGTCCATCCAACAGGGAGCCACAGTATTGAAATTGACCAACCTGATGTTACAACAACTTTGAGGTGGCCAAATGTAAACTAAAAGCCTTAATTAAAGTGGTGCAATTTTGTATAACTTAGCATCCGTAGTTCAATAAATCTGGATTGCCGTGCAAGGGCTTGCATTGTAATTACTTGCCACTTGAATGTGTTTTGTGTAATGTTTTAACAGTGCTAGTAAATAAATATGGGTTTACCTTTTTAAATGTGATAGGTGTTATTTTACACAGTGTGACTTCATAATTTGTAACATACAGGTAAACCAGACTCCTAATTAATTCCAAGAATGATGAATGAAAGATGTCAGGATTTGGTTTGTTTCTTGTTTCTTT
>LZPO01066270.1:408166-420402 GCA_001675575.1 Neotoma lepida
TTTAATTCTTTTTAGGTGTGTATTGTATAAAACAATGAGTTTTGTTATGGCATTTTCAAATGAATATTTATAGGTCTTTCCAACATATTTATCCCCTATATCTATTCACATAAAAAAATTGTGTTTGTGTATATAAGAAAGGGAAGGGAGGATACCCACGTGCCAGGACATGAACATGCCAGAGCACGGGTGTGAGGTCAGAGAACAACTTAAGATATTGGTCCCCACCTTCCACCCTGCTGTGAGGCAGGTTCTGTTGTTTTCCTGCTGTATAAGCCAGCTCCCTGATTGGCCTTCTGCTGCATAAGCCAGCTCCCTGATTGGCCTTTGGGCAGATTTTCATTGTGGCATTTGTCTTAGTATTAAGTCTTACTTTTTTTGAGGAAGAGAGGGAAGAAAACAGAAGTAAAAGTCTCAGTAAGATTNTTTTGGAAAATGAAAATAACTTTAACTTGGATAAAAATTTTGTTTCTGTTTTTGCTTTTGCTTTTTAGGGGAAAAAAGTTCTCACTGTATAGCCCAGGTTGGCTTGGAACTTGCCCAGGCTAGCCTCAGATTCAGTAGTCCTGGAACTTGCCCAGGCCAGCCTCAGATTCAGTAGCTCTCCTGACTCATCCATCACGTGCTAAGATTACAGGCATAAGTCACCTAAAATATCTTTAAATTATGATATTTCCTATAATGTTTTTCAAATGTATGTATTGTATTTAAAATAAATTTTTAGGAGTGCATGCATGTTCAGGTTCCATGGTCCTCATGTGGAGATGAGAAGGCAGCCTGCTGTGGGTCTCCTTGTACTGCATCCTGGGAGTTGAACTCAGGTCATCAGACTTGGTGGCATGCGCCTTTACTTGCTGGGCCTCCTCACTGGCCCTATGTATTACATCTTTAAGAAGCTGTTTTAGAGCCTGGGGACGTAACTCAGCGGCAGAATGCTTATCTAACGTCTGTAAAGCCATTGGTTCAATCCCCAATGCCAAAAATATGAAAAAGAATTGTTCCAAATTTACCAAGTTGTTGTGACTGCTTAGAGAATATTCATATTAATAATAACTCTTTGGTTTTTGTTTTGTCATTTTCAAAAATTCCTTAGATTTGGATGTTGCAACAATAACAAAAACTGTAGTTGAGAATATTCGCAAGAAAGATAATGGTGAATTTAGTCACCATGACCTGGCTCCATCCCTCGACACTGGCACTACTGAGGTAATGTGGGTGAGGAGGGGATGAGACTTTGATGTAATTTATAATCTATCTTCTTGTTCNTTGGTGAACTCCTTCCTTAAAATACACTGGCTTCTCACTGTCTTTTTTAAAAAACCGTATGTCAATAAAGGCCTTTAAATTTTTTTTTAATATTTATTTTCTTTAAAAAATATTTATTTTTATTTTATGTTCATGGGTGTTTTGNATGCCTGTATATCTGTGCACCATGTGCATGTCTGGTGCCNAAGAAGGCCAGAAGAGGGTGCTGAATCCTTTGGAACTGGAGTTATAGACAGTTGTGAGCCACCATGTGGATTCTGGGAATCGAACCCATGACCTCTGGAGAAGTAACCAGTGATCTTAACCACTGAGCCATCTCCAGGTCCCAAGGCCTTTTAAATGACAAAAATTGGCAGCAATTTTAAGGTTTTATTGAAACAAATTATGTTCAAGAAGGGCTATAGGCAGAGTTTTCCTGTGCAGGCAGCCACTCCCAAATAATCACTCAGAGACTTACTATTACTTATAAATGCTAGGCCAATGGCTCAGGCTTGTTACTAGCTAACTCTTATAACTTAAATTAACCCATTTCTATTAATTTATGTGCTGCCCTGAGGCTCGTGACTTTCACCTCTCCTGCATGTCCTGCTTCTTCTCCATCTAGCTGGCGACTCCTCTGACTCCACCCTTCTTCCCAGAGTCCTTAGTCTGGTTCTCTCGCCTAACCTTAGCCTGTCCAGCTATTGGCCAGTCATCTTCTTAAACCAATCACTGCGATGTATATTCATACAGTGTAAAGGAATCTTCTACAAAGGGTTCTCTTATAGAGCAGACCTGTGTGTTGGCTTTTTGCTCATCAAGTTCTGCCAGATGCTTTAAAAGCTGCTGACTTCTGTCTTTAGGAAGAAAGATGAAATCTCAGAAGGGCATCAGCATGGGGCTGGGAGTGTGGCTCAGTGATGGAGTGCTCACCTAGCATTGTGACCCCTAGGNTTATTTCCTGCATCCCACATCTGATGAGTTAGGTTGGTGGACATGCAGTGAATAATTCCACATTCATAAGCCAGTGAGTTTTCTCCAATAATTTAGTAGAGAGCTGTTAAGTAGAATAAACTCAGGAAAGTCGGCTTCTTTCATAATTTTGTATAATGTGGGAAAACGTTTTCCATTTAGAGTGCATTGTAAGTTCCATTCACTTGTGAAACAGCTTTGAAATAAAACGGATTTTCTCTGTTTCCAATGACTAGGAGGATCGTGTAAAGGTAGATGTGATTGACTGGCTGGTGTTCGACCCGGCACAGAGGGCAGAGGCACTGAAGCAAGGCAACGCCATCATGAGGAAGTTCTTAGGTGGGTCGTCTCTTACATTGTTTTATCAGATCTATCCATAAGTTCTTAACTGTTGTTTTTGCAGAACATTTCATCATTTCACAAATAAATGGGAAAGTGGGACACTTGGTGAGGACTCTAAGCTTACGTCGGTACCAGGAAACAGGGTGCTCTTGGGCAGTCAGTTGCCTCCACCTGTGCGCCCTCAGTGATCCAGTGACCCATTGAGAAACCATCTGAGTTGACTCTATAGCACCAAGCAATCTCTCGTTCATTCAATAACTGTTTACTGGGGCTGAAGAGATGGCTCTCAGTTAAAAGAGCTTGCTGCTCTTTATAGAGGAACCAAGTTCAATTCCCAGCACCTATGTGGCAGCTCACAACCATCCATAATTCCAGGTCCAGGGGATCTTCTGGCCCCTGTGAGTACCAGGTCCGTACATGGTACGGATACATACATGGAGGCAGAACACTCATACATGTGATAGAAAATAAATAAGCAATAAACACGGAGTAGCCTGGTAATGANAGGCCTATGCTAATTGTCTCCAGCATACTCAGTCCATGATCCAAAAGTTACAGCTCTGACCTTTGTCCATCACCAGTGACAGGTGCTTGTTCTGGCTGTATCTATTTAGGTTTTGTTTTTGTTTTTGAGCTGGGGAGTATGTATGCACCATGGTGCATGTATGGAGGTAGGGGACAACCTACTCTTCTTACAGTTTCTCTCCTTCCACTATGTTGGTCCCAGNGATGAACTCGGTCTTCGGGCTTTGCAATAAGCACCGTTACCTACTGAGACGTTTCCTCAGCTAGGTCCTCACTCTTACGAAGCACAAGTTACCTTGGTCTCTCAAGTCAGTAGTTCTTTTTTTAGATTTGTTTTTTTTTATATGTATGGGTATTTTGCCTGCCTGCATACATATGTGCACCACATGCGTTCCTGTTGCCATGGATCCTCTGCAACTGCAGTTACAGACAATTGTGAGCTGCCATTGGTGCTGGGTATTGAACCTGGATCCTCTAGACGAGCAGCCAGTGCTCCCAACTGCTGAGCCACTTCCACAGCCTCAAGTCAGTAGTTCTTTAGCAAAAACTTTGAAGCATATATCCAGACAGAAACAGTTGACCAANGGACCAAACTGCATGTGCATGTGAAAGGCTGCGAGTTCCCACGAAGAGGTGCATAGCATTGGACCCCAGGTAGCAGGCCATGTGCTAGCACAAACAGCTGAGCAGAGCTCTGCAGGAACCCGTCTAGATACTCTTCATAAAGGTTTCCTCATGTCATTCAGTCTCAAAGTGAATTTACTTTATCAACAATTAAGGAATCCCTTATTTAGTAATGTCCTAAAACTGCATCTTACAAACAAAACTGTGTTTTATAAACCATGATACCAAATTTTGTGACGACCTGGAAACAGGAACTAAGAAGAGACAAACATAATGCTTCGAGATCCAGAAGCAGTTACATAGTTGACCTTTTAAAAGTAGTTCACCNTTCCCTAGACAGGGCTCCAGAACTGTACTGGAGAGAGAAATGAGCTGAGTGCAAGCAAGCAGAGTATGCATGCTTTCGTTTCTCTGCACCTCTGACTGCATNTGATGCATGCACTCGTTTCTCTGGGTCCCTGACCGGACATGATGCATGCATTTGTTTCTCTGCTCCCATGATGGTGGATGTGATGCATGCATTCGTTTCTCTGGCCCCTGACTGGATGTGTTGCATGCATTCGTTTGTTTTCACCTCTGACTGTGGATATGATGCGTGCATTCATTTCTCTGTACCCCTGACTGTGGACGTGATGCATGCATTTGTTTCTCTGCACCATGTCTGTGGATATGATGCATGCATTCGTTTCTCTGGGCCCCTGACTGTAGATGTAGTGTGACCAGCTGTTCTGAGGTTTGCTGCCTTGACTTTTCTACTGTCATATGGATTGTAATTTGGAACTGTGAGCTAAAGTAGACATTTCTTCCCTGTGTTGCCTTCTGTTGGACTGTTTTATCATTGCAACAGAAAAGAAATTAGGACACTTTCCAACATGGTTTGCAATATGAAAATCACAGGCCCTTGTTTACACTCATCTTAAAAATAGTTCCTTCAGCCAAGAAAGCCTTCCTTGTTCACACAGATGACTCCTCCTTTTCTGTTTCTCTGACAGGCTGCAGCTCTGTGTGCTTCCCCACATACATTAACAGGTCGACTTGAGCTCTAGGTTGCACAGATCAAAAGATATTTGAACAGATCCATAAGCAGAATAAAAACTTGTTCTGGTCCTGTTCTTAAAAGATGTTCTAGGGGGCTGGAGAGATGGCTCAGCGGTTAAGAGCACTGGCTGCTCTTCCAGAGGTCCAATTCCCAGCAACCACATGGTGGCTCAAACCATCAGCAATGAGATCCTGTGCCCTCTTCTGGTCTGCAGGCATATGTGCAGACAGAACACTGTATACATAATTAATAAATCTTTAAAAAGAATGAGATGAAAAAAAAAAGGATGTTCTAGATAGGAACTCTGGCTTTGACATATCACTAGCTAAGCCTTGAGAGGACTGGCTTCCCCAGTGCTGGGAGGGCTTATGTAGCAGGGCATATGTCCGGGAGAAGACACAGCCCACAGTTTCTAGTCAGCTGCCTGACAAGGCCAGTGCCTCAGACAGAATGCACCACCTACTCGTTTTTGTTTTTGATGTTCCCACCAAAGGGGACAGAACCTGATCTACATGGCGAGCTCCAGGACAGCAGTACGTAGAAGTCCAAATGTTTTGAATGTTATTTTTTTTTACAGCATCAAAGAAACATGAAGCTGCAAAAGAAGTGTTTGTGAAAATTCCCCAGGATTCCATCGCAGAAATCTATAATCAGTGGGAGGAGCAAGGCATGGAGAGCCCACTTCCCGCTGAGGATGACAANGCTATCCGGGAGCACCTGTGTATCAGAGCCTATCTGGTGAGAACTACAGTCTTCGTCATTTTCCCCGGGCCACTCTTNGAACTTGAACTATATATGTAATTTTTAGTTATGTGTAGGTGTGTATGTCTGCAAGTGGGTGTGCACGTGTGACTACAGGTGCCTGTGGAGGCCAGAGGCATCTGAATCCCTGGAGCTGGAGTCACAGACAGTTGTGAGCTGCCTGATGTGGGTGCTGGGAACTGAACTCGGGGCCTCTAGAAGAGCAGCAAATGTTCTTAACCAGTGTACCGTCTCTCCGAACTTTTTCCAAAAGTAGTGATTGATTCATCTAAGGTCCCCCCGCTGACTTACTCACAGGGGTTGATGTCATGACCTGTCATCGGCATGCATCTGTCTGTTGCTGACTAGGCAGGAATAGACTGTGTGATGCCTGGAACTTTAAAATTGTGTGTGTGTTTGTGTTAGCCTTAGTGCTTCTGCTCTTGGCAATGACTTTTTTAAAAAGGTAAGATGTTCCATATGTATTAGAATAAATTAACAGCATCCTCAGTCAAGGTTTATTCAGTGAACAAGTGATTGCTGTGGACACCTAGTAGGGCCAAGTTTGAGGATAGAGTTCTGTCTTTGACTGTAAAAGCCAATCGGCTGATCAAGAAGATAAGTAAGCATGCCTACCTCACAGAGTGACCGTGACAAGATACGCCTGAGCAAGGTGCTGGGCTAAGAGGAGTTGCCAGAAACAACACAGGAGGCTTTGTCGGTGTTTGTCACTTCATAGGACATTTGCCTATTCATGATGTTTGACTAAGAATTAGAACTTTTAAATGCCTTTTGAGTAATAAAAGTGAAAACTTTCTGTAATATCAGCACTTAGAAAACTGAGGCAGGAGGATTGTCATGAATCTGAGGCCAGTCTGGGCTTCCAGACTAATCTGATCTAGAGAATAAGACCCTGTGTCTCAAAAAAAAAAAAGCAAACTGTAAAAACATGTATTTTGCTTGTTTAACTCCGTGTTTTAGGAAGCCCATGAAACCTTCAATGANTGGTTTAAGCACATGAACTCAGCTCCACAAAAACCTACGTTGATATCTCAACCAACTTTTACAGAGAAAGTGGCTTTTGAACACAAAGAAAAGAAATACGAGGTAAGTTAATGTGAGGCTGAGATGAGCCTCTAATCATAAAAATATGGTGTTTACAGGGGCCTGAGCATCTATGTTCTGGTTCGAATGGGATTTCATGTTCCACATTCTGTTTTGAATCATGTTTACTTTTCTGTGGGTAATTAATCTCGAGAATTGCTGCTAGGCATGGTGGCGCACACCTTTAATCCCAGGATTTGGGAGCCAGAGCCAGGCAGATCTCTGTGAGTTCAAGGCCAGCCTGTTTTATATACGAATTCCAGGCCAGCCAGAGCTGTACATAGTGAGATTCTGTCTCAGAAAAACAAAATAAGAAGGAAGGAAGGAATGCCTTTAGACAGTAGTATTCATTTACTAAATTAATATTTTAGTACTTCATCTATCTCCTATTTGTTAATAGTTTTTCTTTATATTCATGTCTGGCTGAATTATCAACTCTTAGGCTGATGTTCTTGTCGCTGGGTGGTGGTGGCGCACGCCTTTAATCCCAGCACTCAGGAGGCAGCGGCAGGCGGATCTCTGTGAGTTTGAGACCAGCCTGGGCTACCAAGTGAGTTCCAGGACAGCCAGGGCTGTTACACAGAGAAACCCTGTCTCGAAAAGACCAATGATGAATGAATGAATGAATGAACGAATGAATGAATGAATGAATATTGTCTGGTCCATGATAGCCGCTTCTGTTTGTTCTGCAGATGGATTATAATATCTGGAAAGGACATTTGGATGCCCTAACCGCTGACGTAAAGGAGAAAATGTACAATGTCTTGTTGTTTGTTGATGGAGGATGGATGGTAGATGTCAGAGAGGTAAGTTATGTGCTTTGTTTACAGCTTTAAAATAATCAGTATTAACAAACGGTGAGGTGGCCCAGCCAGCAAAGGCACTTGCCACCAAGCCTGGCAACGTGAGTTTAATCCTCAGAAACGACTTCTGCACTCCACATGCAGGCCCACATGTGAGTACACACACATGTGTGTATAAACACACACACACATAAATTAATTTATTAAATATTTTATTTCATGTGTATGAGTGTTTTGCCTGCATGTATGTCTATGTACCGTGTGTGCCTGGTGTCCATGGAGGCCAGAAAAGGGCATCTAATCCCCTGAAACTAGAGTTACAGATGGTTGAGAGCAGTCATGTGAGTGCTGGGAGTCCAACTCAGGTCTTTTGGAAAAGCAGCAAGTGTTCTTTTTTAATTAATTTATTTTTATCTTATGTGCATTGGTGTTTTACCATGGGTGTCGGGTCTCCTGAATATGGTCTCAAGGTGTTGAGATTACATTTTAAGTCTATCTGAAGATAGTCATACCTTATCTTGAAAAACTATAAGTGCTTCCATTTTAAAGCTAAAATGTATATAAAGTATGCATTTTAATATTTGTTTTTATGTATTTGTACCTCAGAACAGTATTAAAGGGTTGACAGGCAGTGATTCTGTGTGGAAACCTAGCCCAGGTTGGCTGTTAGTGGTGGAACCACCACATCCTTTGTGTTGCTTCATTACTCCAGTATCTGCCCTTGAGAAACGTTTCATAATGTAGTTTAGTAGCCTTACACAAGAAGGGAACCCCCGCCCCCGACACACACACACACACACACACACACAGACAGACAGACAGACAGACAGACACACACACACACAGGGTCTTTCTGCAGCCAAGTCAGGTCTTGATATCACAGTCTTCTTGCCTGCCTCTGTCTTTGGGGTGCTGCCATTTCGGCCCTTACACTGCACCTGCCCTAAATTTGTTAATTAGGATGTGTTGGCCGCTGCTGTTCTGTTACCATTTGCATTGTACGTGCTGTGGATCTCCTTGCTTTACTTGCTGCGCTGCTGAGGGTTAAACTCAGGGCCTTGNACACGGTAGGCAAGTGCTCTATCCCTGAATTAACGCCCAGTGCTTCCTTTAAAAAAATGTTTCTTTTTTTTTTTTCATTTAAATTATGTGTGTGTGTGTTTCTGTCTGATGGTNCTGTGTCCATTTGAGTGCAATTGTCCCTGCAGCCAGTGGAGGGCGTTGGTTCTCCTGGAGCTGGAGTGCTTGTGAGCCACCGATCATGGGTCCTCCAACAGCAGTATGTGTTCTCTTCCTCTGAGACATCTTGTTTTAAGGGTTATTTCAGGAATTTTAGTGTGTTTGGGTACCTTATAAAATTATTTTAATGAGTTTAGTTTTCCCACTTGTTATAAGAAAATGTAGTGGGAATAGAAAGACTGTTTTGCCGGGCGGTGGTGGCGCACGCCTTTAATCCCAGCACTCGGGAGGCAGAGGAAGGCGGATCTCTGTGAGTTCGAGGCCAGCCTGGTCTACAGAGTGAGTTCCAGGACAGCCAGGACTACACAAAGAAACCCTGTCTCGAAAAACAAAAAAAAAGAAAGACTGTATTTTACTGTCCAGATAATTCTTTAGAAAGATTCCATTCATATTTGGAGACACTTTTTGCTATAGCAAGGTGTCTTTAGATCTCTCTCTCTCTCTCTCTGTCTTCTTTGTTTTGAGACAAGTTTTTCTGTAGATCAGGCTGGTCTCTAACTCAGAGGTCCACCTGCCTCTGCCACCTGAGTGCTGGGATTAAAGGCATGTGCCACCATGCCCTGCTAAAATTAGTTTTTATATTTAATTTTACATGTATGAATGTGTTGCCTGCATGTATGTCTGTGCATCATGTACATGCAGTGCTGAGTGGAGGCCAGAAGAGGGCATTGGATCCCCAGCACTGGAGTTAAAGACAGTTGTTAGCCACCGTGTGGGTGTTGGGAATCAGAGCAGGGCCCTCTGGAAGAGCTGCCAGTACTCCTAACAGCTAAGCCATTATCTCTCTTCTCTTATTAACTGTTTTTCAAGTCCGCAAGTTCTTTTAATCCCACCCCCCCTTTTTTTTAACTATACAAAGAAATAATCATTTTCCTACAAGCTTACAAGTCCTTACTCTGCCCTCCCCGTTTTGACCCTCCTTGCTGGCCTGACTGCAGTCAGGTTGGTATGTCCTCTCAGGTCTTAGATACATCTGTGGTTACCATGTGTTGAGGGAAATANACNGTAATTGTTTACTCTTACGGTGTTCAGTCTGATTCTTTTTTGTGAGTTGTTGGTCTAGATGCATTAGAAACACACTCAGCAGCGTCTTATTTCTATACCGCCTCCTCTAGTATATTTTAAAAGTTCATCTTCATGTCTTTGGCCATAAAATCCTATTTCCAAAAAAACCAAATCTAGTTTGATAGACTAGATAATATTATGATTGAAGCTAGCTTGATGAGGGCTCATGTGACGGCTCAGTCCTGTGTTTGATCCCCAGAAGCTAGCCTTATGATCCTGGCACTGAGGAGGGAAAGACAGGAGGAGCCTTGGCTCTTGTCAGCCAGGCAGTCAAGCCTAGTGGTGAGCTCCAGACCAAGGAGAGACCCCGTCTAGAAGGAGCTGGTGTTCCTGGGGATGATGCCTACGGTTATTCTCTGGACTCAGTACTTGGGTACACACTCATGCCTGNACCTGTACACACATGGACCTGCACCTGTACACACATGGACCTGCACCTGTANACACATGGACCTGCACACTTACAAACATGTACACATACAGTTTTTTAACATAGGAATGATAAGCTTTAGAAAAAGAAATTTAGTGTTTTCCTGTCCTGGTTTTGACTCAGTAGTCAACCCTCAACATGCCTGGGGCATTNATTCTAGGACCTGGTAGAGACAAGATTGCTCCCTTCCATTATATAAAATGGCATGCATGGTATTTTCATATAACCCTCACACACCATCCTGGTCTGTAAATATTCGTCAGATCACCTAACCCATTTTAGTATAAATGCTGTCTAAACAGTTGTTTTACTNTACTGCTTAGCAAATCAAAACAAGAACCAAAAGTATACATGTTGATTACAGATGCAACTTTCCCTGAAAGTATTTCCCATTTTGTTGGTTAAATCTATAGGTTACTNTTTGGTTTTGGTGGTGGTGGTGTTTTATATTTTTGAGACAGGGTCTCTGTAGCAGGCTAGCACACTGTGTAGATCAGGCTTGCCCTGAACTTGCACTTGCCCTCCTGCCTTGGCATCCTAAGTGCTGGGGTTTGGGGCAGCAGGTGTGAGCCACCATACCTTGATGTAGTTGACTTTTCTGTCTGTAAGGGTATGCCGCTTAAAGTTGTTCACGTGGTGACCTGCTGGCTGTCTGTAGGATGCTGAGGAAGACCCTGAAAGAACCCATCAGATGGTCTTACTAAGAAAGCTCTGTCTGCCCATGCTGTGCTTCCTGCTTCACACCATACTGCACAGCACCGGCCAGTATCAGGAGTGCCTGCAGCTGGCCGACATGGTGTCCTCCGAGCGCCACAAGCTGTACCTGGTGAGTTCTAGGCCATTTGCAGTTTTAAGTTTTACCAATTTGATATGCTTGCATGATAATATTTGTGAATACTTGTTTACATTTTTTAGTTCTTGCATTTTCTGAAAATAATGTTCCAGTTTTAGTGTACTTTTTAAAAAAAAAATGTGTCTCTATGTATGAATGGAAGTATATAGTCTGCCCTGAAAACCAGCACAAGGTCTGTGAGCCACATAGATCTTCAAGGAAAATTTCTTCGTAAAGTTGATTGGGTTTTTAAAAAGGTGATATTCGCATTTAAATTTTTTTTTTTAAATGTCAGGTATTTTCTAAGGAAGAACTGAGGAAGCTGCTGCAGAAGTTAAGGGAATCCTCTCTGATGCTTCTAGACCAAGGCCTTGACCCGCTNGGGTATGAAGTTCAGTCATAACTCATCCACTCCCTGGTGCCTGTGACACAGGCGGTTGCTTGGTTGCTTAGTTTGATCANATATACATATTTGTAATTATTGGGTTTTTTCCTTTGGCATTCTGGGGGAAAATGTAAAATTTTAAGCATTTGAATTTTGTATTATATCAGTATTTCTTTAAGTATTTTTTATTGAAATTATACAAAATAAACATTTTGTTCCATAAATACTCGTTTTCTCTTATGTAATAGAATAGATATTATTTTCCCTGTAATCATAAGTTCCTGACATATTAAAATTTAAAGAGAATAGAGAATAAATAATAGCTTAATTTTCAAGCCAGGTAAGTAATTTCTCATTTATCATAAAATTTAGTGTTTTTCTGAATAGTAAAGTTAAGATGACTCTCGCAAGAGTATTTTAAAATGGGGCTGGAGAGATGGCTCAGCAGTTAAGAGCACTGGCTGCCCTTCCAGAGGACCAGGATTCATTTTCNAGCATACATATGGTGGCTCACAACCATCTGTATGTATGTAATTCCAGTTCCAGAAGATCTAGTGTCCTCTTTTGGCCTCTGTGGGCACCAGGCACACACATGATGAACAGAGATACAATCAAGCAAAATATCCACATAAAAATTAGCCTAGACCCACATGGGCAGAAAACACAATCACNTGTAACTCCATCTTCAGATGATCTGNCCCCTCTGGCAAGAGCACCTGCCCTTATGTGCACATACCCACACACATACATGTGATTAGAAACAAATCTTTTCTTATTCTAGAAAGAGGTTATATGCTAGTATTGTTGAACAAATACTAGTTTTCTTAGGTGTGATCACTGGAGTTGTGGCAGTGTAGGGAAGTGCCCCCTCTCATCCTTAGGAGATGCAC
>LZPO01066270.1:518229-528961 GCA_001675575.1 Neotoma lepida
ACACACACACACACACACACACAGAGCCTCTTGAGTTCTCCATGGTAGAATCTGGAATCTGGTCACCATTCAGAGTGGGAGCCAGACAGTCCCCAGAAAAGTGCTCCTTCAAGCCTGCTGAGCATGCGGGACCCTGTTCTGGATCTGATGAAAGATCCATCTCTTGGCCCAACATGATTCTGGAGCTCAGTACCGCTCCAATTTCTTAGAGCCTGGTTGCTTAGTTACCGGAGGGTGGCCGGGGATGCTGGCTGGCGGGGTGAGCCATTCCTCAGCCTCTAGGTTCAGATCTGCCTTAAGAGTGCAGGGGAGAGCCAGGGCCGCAGCTGGTCACACTGTGCTTTGCCTCCCAGGCCGGGACACTGCAGGTACCGTCGGAGCTACCTCGGTCCTAGCATCTCTAGATATTTTTCCCAGCCCACATCAAGTACATCCTCTAATATAACCACACGAAGCCACGGAGCCCAGGTTCAGACTGAGGTCTCCTGTGAGTCCCAGCAGCCCCTCTGGAGCTGTACAACAGGCTGGCGCGAAGCAGGGCCAGACGTCTTATTCGAAAGTCTAGTGCTTTCTTGAGTGTTCAAACAGGCCACGTGACCGAACCGTGTGGCGTCTACACTGGCTCCTGTCCTCCAGGCCAGGCCCCTGTGCTACAGCGGAGGCTTTTCTATCCCAGATAGGGAAGGTCAGAGACTTCCAGATGAGTCACCNTCTCAGAAGCCTCCTAGCATGTGGTGAACTGAATCGGTGGATGAATACAGTGTGATAAAGACCAGGGAGTGCCAATAAAGGGGCACTTGCNNTCATCACCTACAAATANAAGTGCCCTTTGACTTAAGGCAGGGCACTAATAGGGACCGAGACTTTCTATTAGGTAGTAACAACCACACATCAGTAATTTTAAAGTTTCATTTTTTTTTGTCATTAAAAAAACATTCCGGTCTTAAACCACTAGGGGGCAGGGTTGATATGCTAATAACACACTGGTGAGTTCCCATCTGGTTACAGGCACAGTCAAACAGACAAATATCCTGCATACAACACAATTAAATGGGCTTGTATTACTACTTCTGCGTTAATACTAACAATACTTATGCTACAATTTGTGTGGTATTTTTCGGGCTGTACAGCTCCTTCACAGTCCTATCCTATTAACATGGCAAGCAAGCCCGCCCTGATTCGACACCCTGTGAGTCATCTGTCAGCTAGATTAACAGTCTACAGGGAAAGCAGTGAGGTGCAGAGACATCTCATGTCACACTTCCCCAATGATACTGACAAAGGGTGAGTTTCACAAAAGAATTCAGAGTAACACAATAAAGGATCGATATTGGGAGAACTCCACAGGAANGGTTAAATTATTACAGGACTCACGGGGACTCTGTGAAAACTGAAATGTCAGAATAACAGCAGAGGAAACAACAGAGTNATTACATAAGAGGGAAGGGAAAGAGCCAATGAATATGTTTGCAATGTTACACAGATGCTGGTAAGATTTGGTTTTGTGTAAAAATTTTACATTTGTTTATTTACTTGGTGTAGGAGGCANGCGTGTGCTATGGTATAAGTGTGTGGAGGTCAGAGGACAAGTTGCAGGAGTCAAGTCTCTCCTTCCACCCTGTGGGTTCCCTGGCCAACCTCAGGTCACCAGGCATGGTGCAGGCACCCTTACCTGCTGAGCCATCTAGGGGGCTCAAATTAGGCTTCTGATTGGAGATGCTGCAAAAGAGTACCATCTGGCCTTTCTGCTCTTTGGCAGATTTACATATCATCCCATATGTAAAGTTAGGGGTACTCTGGGCTTTTACACCCTCAAATCAAGTGCACANGACTCATCCTGTCTTAGGAACAGCTGGGCACAGCATCTCTCACACACACAGCAGTGTGGGAGCCCACAAAAGTTTCCTGGTGAGATCTGAGCTTGCTTTACCCAGCAGGGCTGCATTAGGGGATGGCTGGACCACGAGCATGGTCACCAGGTGTTTGGGATGGTCTGCACTTGGCTGTGCTGGGGGGAGGTCTTTTACTGCACCCCTTGGCATTCCTTTAAAAACCCTCTAGTAGAGACAGAAGGGGCTGGNGGGTTTTGACCCAGGCCCTCCTGAGCTATCCTGTGTTTCTGTCTCTCTCCTCTATACTTCTATCTACATATTCCTTATTTCTCCCTGCTCAAGAGTACCTTGGGGGGAAAAAGTGGGGGCAGGTCCCCCACACTGCGGATAAAATATATGTAGGGAATCCAAACGCTTATTCATGGTACTGAAAATGAAGTGCTGTCCCAAGCCCCCAAGAAGTTTTGTATATGCTTAACGCAAAGGGTCTACGCATGCTGTGTGGGTTAACAAGTAGTAGTAGACACGAACCTAGGTGCACCTGTCTTATATATTCGATCAAGGAGGCTTTGTTATCATTCCAAAACAATGGCAGCTTCTCTTCTCGAGGATATTTGCAGCAGGACAGCTCCAACGTAATTTCAAAACACTGGGCCCAGATGTAGTTGTAGTCTTGCATTCCACCTAAAAGCAAGCACATTTCATTTCTGTCGAGGTCAAACGCTGGAGGGGAGCCAAGTAGCGCATGCCTAGGAAATGTGGTGAGTGAGACAGTTGAAAGGACACACTTAGAAATGGAAAAAGAGTCACTGGCTGTGTTAACTAACACGTCACATCAGGGCTTCACATTTTATCATCACATGACCAGACACAAAGCATCCCATGAGGTAACTGGGTTGGAGCTGACTGAAGTTCAATTATGCACCAAAATGAAGTGAGAGGTGCAGAAAGAGCCCTTTTTATGTTTTGAAATCCTACATTTCTAACAGTTTTTCCTTAAATTACATTTTAAGTGGAAAGTACTAGGGATATGGCCAAGGGGCAGAAGTTATATTTTATATGGATACAAGCTAGAATAGGAATTCTTTCTTTTTCTTTTTAAGGGTAGCTTATTTGGGAGAGGGAGGAGTGGAGATGATGGAAATACAGTACTCATGTTCTCANAAACATTTCACAATTAAAAACATCGCACAAAAAGAAAAAAAAGAACACTTTATTGACTATACCACAAAAAGGCAGTGGGGTAAGCAGTCATACTGCCTGCAGTAGAGGGCAAAGGGCTGCCCAGGACAGTAGAATAAGATTATTCTTAAAAATATTTCTGTAGGGCTGGAGAGAATGCATAGCAGTTAAGAATATTTGGTACTTTTCCGGAAGACCTGAGTTCAGTTCCCAGCACCCATATCACGTGGCTCAAAACCACCTATAACTCCAAGGATCTGACCCCTCCTTCTGGCCTCCTCAGACACCTGCACACATGTGGCATACGCTCACACAAACACATACATGCACACACACATAAATAAAAAGAAATTCTTTAAAAAATATTTCTGTAAGCTATAAAATCAATTAACCAAATCCAAGAACACTAGTTTTAGAGGAAATAACAATGTCTAATATTTACTGAATATTCAGTGTTTTAGGGTCTTTCCAAAGACCTCTGTATCACCTCATCGAATTCGGACAGCAGTCCCTTCTTTAGAGAGGCAGTCATAGATATTACATCACNCAGGTCAAGGGACTCTTGCCTGTGGGTGCCAGACACCAGGGTGCAGCCATCTTGCAGGAGCCCTGTGGCTTTGGCCCTTGTTGTGACAAAACGTTTTTGAAGCTCAGAGAAAGGACACTGTTGGTTCTAGGAGAGCTCAGTCTCCGGTCCCTGTGGCTTCCAGCTGTCACTGCTCATGTTCCCTTTCCAATTTTTGGACAAGAGGAGACCCTACTTTCATGGGTTATAATTTGTTTGGCGTGAAGTTTCATATGTGACATCTGTGGATTTATGTCTTATAAATTTTATGCCTGAGAAACATGTATTTAACTGAGGCGATTTTAGAACTGTCTTCCCTGGTGGCATGTTGTATTTTATAGGAACAACATCTTAGATTTGATGAAATGCAGTACATTTTCTTTTTCTTCTTTTTCTCCTGTCCTGTACAGAGGTCTCATCATCCAAAGTGGCCCACCACTGAGCCACATCACCAGCCCTCCAGTAGCTTTGAAGGTAGTGGATTTTACCTTCTTACCCTTGAGAACTGGTCTGATTTGAATATGAAATGTCCTCCCACAGGCTCGTGTCTGAGTGCTTGGTCCTTGGTTGGTCATGGCAGAGGCAGGGTGACAGTGACAGGGCTAGGAGTGGCATCTGTCCCAGGTCTGGCCAGTGGCCTCTGCTTCCTGATCTGCCAATGGCCCCACCCCCCGCCTCAACCCATCATGCCAGTGTGAGGAGAAGGAAAGCCTCCTCTCTAAGTTACATCTGTTATTCTCAGCCATGACAAGAGTGAACGATACAGTACCAGCCTGAGAAAATGCAAAAGTGNACTAGGTACCGGAGAAGTTCAGTTCAACAAAATAGTCAAGAGGTGGAGAGATGGCTGGGTGTATGTGCGGTGGGGAGTGTGGTAAGAGCACTGTCTGCAATTACACAGGACCCAGGTTTGGGTCCCAGCACCCACACAGCAGCTTACAACCCTCTGTAACTCCAGCTCAAGGGGAGCTGACGCCCTCTTCTGGCCTCTGTGGCACAGCACACACGTGGTTCACAGACATGCATGTAGGGAAAACACTCACATACATAAAATGAATAAATAAATAAATCTTTTTAAAAACTCACAGAGAAAACGTCAAAATGTTAAGTAATCTATATAGACCCAGATTCTAGTGACAAAGAATTCCTCTGTCCTTTCAATTTCCTTGTTTTACCTTATGGATTTTTTATTCCTCTCTAAATCCATTTTCACACACACACACGCACACACACACACACACTTGCAAATAACTTGCAACAGCTTTGGGAACTTCCACACATCTGGATTTTCGTCTTGGCAGTCACAGTGACCATGGAGGACAGTTGTGCCACGGAACAGAAGGTCCTTTGTAGAGACGAAGAGGGAGGTCCAGGACTCTGCTGGCAACCTGGGGTGGGTGGGAGCAGATCTCGAACAGCAGGATGAATTTTAGGGTGCCTCCGTGTCTAGCTGGGCCCACTTGCCTGAACACCATCAATTGTGGTCAATGCTTATTTACTTCATCTGGAAAATTGGCAGTGGGCCACCCAGACACAAAAGTACCAGTTTGTGCTAGATTACTAGACAGCCCGTGCACCCAAAGTGACAGCTGGGGAAGGCGCCGGTGGAAATGGCCTGTGTGCAGAAATGCAGACTGCAGCTTGCTGTCGGTGGACCAGGCTGACTAGTCTGGGAGGAAAGACTGCTTCTCTCTAGCACGAGGTCGCTCCTCTTGCCCTCTCTCCCTACATCCTTCCTCATGTTTTTCAGTATCTGGCCTAGTCCCAGTTTCTCTACACCCCTGGGCTTCTGTTGACCTTACTCTTTCTGATAAGTGTGAGCTAAGCCTTAGGGTGCAGGCCTGTAAATCCCAGCTACCTGGGAGGCTGAGGCAGGGGATTTGAAAGTTCAAAGCCAGCCTGGGCAATTTAGTAAGCCCCTGTCTCCAAATAAAAGTAAAAAGAGGGCTGGGGATAGTTCAACGACAGAGCACTTCAAATTTGCACTTGCATGTGCAAAGCCCTGGCTTCACTCCCCAATACTGTCAAGAAGACAACAAAACAAAACAAAACAACAAAGGAATAGCCTTCCTTCTGAGTCTCTCCCTCCCTCCATCATCACCTCTCCTTTGTCTGGCCATCTTATTCAAGAGTGGGAAACCANAACGCCACTCCTTGGTCCTGCCTGAAGAGTATTTCTTCACGAGATCCAACTTCGTTTATAAAAGTTGGAAGGAGACTAGCCACATGGCCTCCACTACTGCATGGTCTTAATCAGTGGCAGCTGGGTGGCAACTGTCCTTGTAGGAGGGACTTAAGTACCACTTTCCTCCAAGGTCTGCACTGCACCCTGCTGGTGTCAGCTATGGCTGTAGACCCCTTGGAAAGACCTGTACCTGTTTTTAAATTTTACTTACTATGCATAGTGTTCTGTCTGCATGTATGCCTGCAGGCCAGAAGAGGGCGCCAGATCTCACTACAGCTGGATGTGAGCCACCATGTGGTTGCTGGGAATTGAACTCAGGGCCTCTGGAAGAACAGTCAGTGCTCTTAACTGGTGAGCCATCTCTCCAGCCCCCAACCTGTACCTTTTCTAAACCTCTCTTGCAACTCTCAAGGCACTATAACCCAATTCCTTCTTTTCATCCCACTGGAGGGTGAGAGGTCTTTCATCTTTCTTGGCACCATCCATGGATGCAGTAAGCACACACAGAGTAAACAAACAGATATATGAGTGAATACAGAAGCCCATGGGCAGTGAGGCCCGTGTCTGCACATCCTCCAAAACTACCAGTCACCTCCACTGCTCTTGTGATATTACGNCATGGAGATCGACTGAGGGACTGCCTTGTGCCNTGAAGATCTTTTGACATTAGCTGGTACTTCCAGGTNAAGGCACCACNGCAGAGATAGGGAAGACAGCTCACCTTGCAGCGGATACCAGGAGTACCCATTAGTGATCCCATTGGGGAAGTTCCTTTTGTTTGTACACTGATCTCCTTTCGTCATGTTGGGGTTCCGGGAAGCGTAGGTGTACGCGAGGTGTTGAAAAACGTCATCATCCGGAGTTAGGCTTCGGGACAACAGTGTCCCCGTAGCTGCGTTGGAAAGACAAAGGGACACGTACAACACANGTCAGCTGACATAATCACAGCACGTGAACGACAGCCTCGTTCTCCACTTCTGAACACCCCCTGTGGTAGTTTGAATGTAATTGGCCTCTGTTAGCCCATAGGGAGTGGCACTATTTGGAGGTGTGGCCTTGTTGGAGGAAGTGTGTCACTTCGTGGGGTGGGCTTTGAGGTTTCTTTTGCTCAAGCTATGCTCAGTGTGACACTCAGTTCACTTCCTGTTGCCTGTAGGTCAAGATGTTGAACTCTCGGCTCCTTCTCTAGCACCGTGTCTGCCTGCATACCTCCATGCTTCCCGCCATGATCATAATGGACTAAACCTCTGACACTGTAAGCCACCCACAATGAAATGTTTTCCCTTATAAGAGTTGCTGTGGTCATGGTGTCTCTTCACAGCAATAGGAACCCTAACTAAGATATGCCACCCCCATCTTCTTTCTAATTTTTAATCAACAAGGGTGTCATGAAGTCACCTCTTCATCATACACGTCATTTTCTGGAGTTCAGCTACTTCCTTTAGGTGCTGCTAGGGGTTGATGGATGCCCCTTGCATACTTTTGGTTCTTTTTTACTTGTTTGTTTGTTTTTTGACACAAGTCTCTCTATGTAGTCCTGGCTGTCCTGGAACTTGCTATGTACACAGGCTGGCCTCGACCTCACAAAGATCAGCCTGCCTCTGCCTCCCAAGTGCTAAGATTAGAGGCATGTACCACCATGGCCTTATACTTAAGCACATCTCATTCAACAGACTCTAAGGTAGGGCTCTCAACCTCCCTAATGCTGTGACCCTTGAATACAGTTCCTCATGCTATGATGACCCCCAAGCATAAAATTATATTTGTTGCTACTTCATAACCGTAATTTTGCTACTGTTATGAATCATAATGTGAATATTTGATATGCAGGGTGTCTGCTATGCAACCCCATGAAAAGGTCATTGAACCTGCAAAGGGGTCGCCACCCACAGATTGAGAACCACTAGAGTCAACATTGTTCATGAGATTAAAAAAAAAAGGTAAACCATTCTGGTTTTATTTCCTTTCAGCCACTTAACCTAACTCTGTGATACAATCTACATCTGGCTGTAGGATTTCACCCATGGCTATCTTATTACTGGCTGTCATTTCAGCCACACTGCCCATCCACTGTTTAAGAATTATAGGATGAGCTGGCCATGTAGTTCAGGCTGCACAGTGCTTGCCTGGCACGCACGAAGCCCTGGGTTTGATCCCCCGTGTTTCATAAATCAGGCCTGGTGGTGCATGCCTGTGAGGATCAGAAGTTCAAGGTCACGCTGAGCTACACAGTCTGTTTCAGGTGCCCTGGTACACAAGAGATTCATTCTTACTCCTTTTCTTCCACAAACAAACAAACAACAACAACGACAACCCAATGACGGGAAGGATTGCTCAGGGTTGGGGAAAGCGAGGCTCTTTTTCTGGCCAGCCAGAGAAAGTTAGGGTGGGTTGCAGGGTTCATTCTGCTCCGGGGCTGGAGTGCTTGCAGTCAGGTCTGCCAGAGCGGAGCGGGGCCACATCACCTACCTTGCACACCATTATCGAAGGGGTAGCTGGCCACCAGGGCACCCCCATGGAGATTAGCAGAGAGGACAAAAGTCTCGGTTTTCAGCCACTTCATGACTGCCAGAGTCTCAGGCTGCTTTGACACGTTATTGTTTTCAAAGGCATCAGGGAAGTTTCTGTTCAGATCATAATTGTTGTAATTTTCCCTTTAAAAGAAAGGATTNTGTTTATTAGGGTGTGTGGGTGTGGGGAGTTGCTCTTGCTGTGCACAGACCTGAGACTTAGGTTCCAGGTGTTTCCCAGATGTGAATACAAGTGCAGTGGGTAATTGATGTGGGGACCTCTCAGGACTCATACCTAACGTTCCCATCCCCTACTGTGTGATTTGCTTTCCCGATGGGACATGAGCTACTGTGGCACAAGCAAAAAGGTTGGACAATTGTTTGCATTCTGGGACTTTTTGTCCTTGGAACACTGCCTTTTAGACACNGAGGCACCACTGGTAGCCACATGTGGGCTCTGCAGGACAATGAGGAACACAGGTGACAGCCAGAATTCGANGCCAGACATATGGCCCCAGGCTAACTGTCTCAGACAGACCTGAGCTGAGGCCCCAGATGAAGCAGGGACTGACATCCATCCTGCTTTGCCCCTCTTAAATCCGGAACTTCTAGAACTGACAGTCAATAAAAAGGCTCCGGTCACCATGCTTGGCAGTGGCACCTTACCCAGCACCCAAGGGCAGAAATAGGTCACTTCATATAAACATGCCTCAGAACGCTGGNGTGNCCNTGCTTAGCTAAGCTAGAAAAGTTAAAGATGAAGGGAATCCAGTAGTGAGAGTTTACTTATTTATTTTTGGCAAACTCAACAAATTTATAAACTATGCAGATACATGTNTCTATTAAGCACAGAGAAACTCTAAACTCCCTGGGGCGCTTTGAAACAAAATACACTATTAGACCGCGCCGTAACACACACTTTTTAGGGTATTGGATTAATAAACCAATGGGTAATTTTGGAGGGTCTGTGTATGATGCTTAGGCCATTGGTTCTCAACCTGTGGGTCACGACACACTTGGGGGGGTGGAACAACCTTTTCACAGAGGTGGCATGTCAGATATCCTGAATATCAGATATTTACATTATGATTCATAACAGTAGCAAAATTACAGTTGTGAAGTAGCAATGAAATAATTTTATGGTTGGGGGGGTCACCACAAGATGAGGAACTGTATTAAGGGGTTCAGCATTAGGAAGGTTGAGAACCACTGTGCTTGGCCAATGCTGAGCTAACGATGATAAACACAATGGTAAATGGCCCTTAGTAGCTTGCAGGTTAGTGAAGAGAAAGATATTAAAGAAGAAATTAGACATTAGGGGCCCGTGAGATGGGTTAACAGGTAAAGGTACCTGATGCCAAGCCNNGTGACCTGAATTTGATCCCCANGACCCACCTACATGGTGAAAGGGAGAATCAACTCCCACAAGATATTCTCTGATCTCTACATGCCCACCATGGCAGGCCCCAGATCATACCTCACAAATAAATTAATAAACATAATATATTAAAAACTGTGCCATGGAGGTATAGTGTCAGAGGGTCAGAAGGCACACAGGGGACTGAATACATGCTACATGTTTGGGGAAAGAGTCTTTGTAGGAATGCTATTTGGGCAGTTGATGGGGACGAAGAATGGACATAGTACTTGAGCTGAGAAAGCGCCCGACAGTTCCAGGAGAAGGGTCAGAGAGGCAGAACGAAGCAGGGAGGGTGAGGAGTGGTCAGTAGAGGCCGAGGGACTAGGTAGGCACCATGTATTGTCCTACAAGATGAAGGCCTGAAGAGCCTCGGGGCACCTGTGCCAAGCACGGGCTCTGGCGCGCATCACTGGGAGGTGACTCCCCTTGCCAGGGCCCATGGGTGCCTGACGAGAGGCCAAGCCCTCTTTACCTTCCGTTACTGTAGTAACAGTCGGGCTTCTTGACGGCTTCAAATCCATCCGGGTTCATGGAAGGCATGACATGGATCCGGGTGCTGTTGACCAGATGTGTGATTTCGGCATCTTTCCCGTAACTGCTCACCAGATAGTCGATCAGGTGGAGTAGCAACTCTCGACCCACAGTCTGTGTGCAAAAGAGGAACGGGGCTATTGTTATGAAGTCAGAAATAATAAAGAAAATGTTCCCTAAAGCACAGCTCCACCTGGAGGGATCTCCACATTCGCTATCTTAGATCAAAATTCACTGGTGAGATCACTGGTTTTCTTTTCTTTTCTCTCTTTTTTTCTTTTTTTTTTCTTTTGGTTTTTTGAGACAGGGTCTTTTGTGTAACAGTCTTGGCTGTCCTGAGCTCACTTTGTAGACCAGGCTGGCCTCAAACTCACAGAGGTCAGCCTGCCTCTGCTTCCCACGCCTCACCTGGTGGGGGCGCACCACTGAATTTCAAGCATTCGGACAGTGACAAGTGTCAGCTCCCAGCGGAAGGCGGAAAAGGATTCCTCTGTGACAGCTCAGGCA
>LZPO01066270.1:530761-541097 GCA_001675575.1 Neotoma lepida
GCAGCAATAAGTCTGTCAGTCTGGGTTGTTACAGGGTTAATCCATTTGTCTGATTGCTTAGTACTCTTGTTCAAATGTTGGAGATGTGTATAAGAGACAGCAATAAGTCTGTCAGTCTGGGTTGTTACAGGGTTAATCCATTTGTCTGATTGCTTAGTACTCTTGTTCAAATGTTGGCCTAAGTATTACATTATCTAGCATGCTTTCTCTGGCCTTCACATCTAGGTTGTGGCCCCATTACATTTGACATATCTGTTACTAAAACAGGCTANAGTCCCTGAACTAACCACCCCTTCCCATTCCNCTGAAGCCTTCAGAGTAGGGATCCTAACTGTTTTCCTCTAGACCCATGGTTCCTCTGGACTGTCTTACCTAGCTTCTGGCATAGCAGGCATCCAATAAACAACTGCTAATAAATTGCCATTGGCAAACACATTACAAGATCAGGACTATTCTAAGGAAGAAGCTAGAGGGCCTAAGACACAGCAGAGAGATGTACACGTGACAAATGTAGTCAAAAGACTTTCAGTGTTGAGCAGATTCTGCAGAGTGAGAGCTGATAGTTCTGCTATAGCAAGCACTCAGGATACCTAGTCACATTAGCCCAAAGGGAGACAGAGAACAGGCTGATCAGATGAGCAGTCTAACTAACACATACTTCAAATCAGTTAGCTACTTCCCCTGGAATAATTGTTCTGCCTAAATCCCCAAACAAAGAATTGAATTATCCAAAGCCACACTGCCTACATGAGAACGCAGAACAGTAATAGCAAGAAAAAAGAAATCTGAGAAGTGACATTTGGAAGGACAAATTTGACTGTTTGGTTTTGTCTTTATAAATGTGGAACACTGACCATTGAACTACACTTCCTCCAGCCTGCCTTAGTCTATTTCCTATTGTCATGATAGACCCCGTGACCAAAAGCAACTTGGGGAAGAAGAAAGGTTTGACCTCATCTTACAGCTTGTAGTCCATTAGGAAGGAAGCCAGGGCAGGAACCTGGAGGCAAGGACGGAAGCAGAGGCCATGGGCAAGTGCAGCTTACTGGCCTGCTTATACAACCCAGGTCCACNTGACAGCGTCACAGTGGGCTGGACCCTCCCAAACTGATCATTAATAACATAAATAATGCTGCTAAATGTGATGGGGTTTTCAAAGTTTATAGCAAACAAACAACAAGAGTAAAAAAAAATTCATTGCTATAAATTATGGGAAGAAATGAAAAATATGATACAAAGCTTTAGGGGGAAAAAACCAAAAAACTTAGCGCCCCACCACTATAAAAAAGCAATTCAGTTAAACTTAACAAATAGTCTCTGAGTATTTATTTCTCCAGTAATCAGGACATCGGCTCTGAGGCCAAGGGAACCTGAGCTAGCGCCCCGGCTCCGACCTCTTCCTTGTTGCTGGGTTAGCAGAAGGCTTGGCACTGGCTTCTTCAGCACAGTTGTGACTTCCTCCAAAGAACAAGTAGGGATGGTTTATGAAACTAGAGATTGTGTGTGTCAATTTTTTTTTCTACAAAAATTTAAAAAGCACGGGATAGAAAATGGGTCCAAAACAGTGAGAAGAGCTTGTGGGAGAACAGGGATCCCTCCCCATGCTTCTCTCTGGCAATCCCACTGAGGCTGAGGATGTTAAACATCCTGGTGTCAGGGTGTGGCCGTGGCTTTCGGTCAAGCTTGATTTTAATTGGTTATATTTTTCTCCAAAGAAAGCCANAAGCAGAATGAAGTGCATGCATGCACATGTGCGCATGNGCGCATGTGTGCGTGTGNGCGTGCGTGGTAATGGTAGTAAAAGTCCCACCCCTGCCATGCCATGCGTGCACCTCATGCCGTGTGCGTGCGTGCGTGCATGGTAATGGTGGCAAAAGTCCCACCTCTGACAGTCTCAAGGTGCTAGGAGAGTAGAGACTGGAGAAAGCTACATCCAGAATAACATCTGGAAGAAGCCAGTTGGCAGGAAAAAACAGGAAGTCCTTCCCCATCTGGGCTTCATAAAAGAAACGAACAAAACCCACCCTCTGCAGAGGCAACCAGAGATCTTAGTGTGGCCCATGCCCAGTAAGCATTAGCTACTGCTGCCTTTGTAAAGATCCGTAAAGAGCTAACTGGTTANAGCAGCACACTGAGCCAACGTCACAGAAAAGACGGGAGACAATGGCAAAGCCACTGAAGACAAGAGAAACACCCATGCTCTGGGCTCATCCGGAGTACCTCAATCTGAACTTTGTAAGGAGAGACGTGAAAATGTACAAATAAGAATGGGTTTTATAAAAGTCTTAGGTCTTGCCGGGCGGTGGTGCCACACGCCTTTAATCCCAGCACTCGGGAGGCAGAGGTAGGCGGATCATTGTGAGTTCGAGGCCAGCATGGTCTACAGAGTGAGTTCCAGGACAGGCTCCAAAGCTACACAGAGAAACCCTGTCTCGGGAAATAAAAAAAAAAAAAAAAAAAAAGTCTTACTTCTTATGTAGCAACACTTGCCTGCAAATGGCCATTTTAAGTTTGTTTTTGCCCCCTATAGTTTGCTTTTTATAGTCCTGAGTGCGAGCTAGCTCAGCTCGGCAGCAACCAAACTAGCCCTGAACAGTTCCCAAGATGTGCCTTAGCCAAACATATTTCACCTATGTTGGCAAACGCTTGTGTTTTAGTTTCATTTCATTGCTCTGATAAAACATCCCAATAAGAAGCAACTTAGGGGAGACGGGGTTCAGGAGGCCTACAGTTCTAGGCTACATACAGTCCATCATTTTGGAGAAGACAAAGCAAAGAACCCAAGGAGGCTCATCACATCCCATCCACAGTCAGGAGCAGAAAGCAAGCATGTATACANACTCACTTGCTGTTTGCTTGTGCTTAACTTGGTCCCTTCCTGCTTTTGAGATGGAGGTCTCACTGTGTAGCCTAGCTGGGCTGGAACTCAGAGATCAGAGATCTGCCTCCTGGGTGCTGGGGTTAAAGGTGTGAGCCATCATGCCAGTGATTTCTCCATTCTTACATAGTTCAAGACTCCCTGCCTAAGGAATGGTGCCACCCACAGTGGACAAAGTCCTCCCTTATTAACTTGATTAACACAATCCTTAAAGACATGCCCACAGGCCAAACCAATGTACCNAGTCCTTCACTGAGACTCTTTCCGGGTGGCTCTAGGTTGTGACAGGTTGACAATTAAAGCTAACCATTACACCTTGAATCTTGCTTCTAGAATTAAGTAACCAGATGACAAGGGCCGTAGTAATACTGTAAGGGAGCAATCCCAGAACGTGGGTTCTGCACAGGAGACCACTGAACTGGCCTCTTCTTTAAGCCTAGTATCATAAAAAGATTCTTCAAGTGCTGTTTGGAAGAAGAATGAAGGACATGCCATGAAGATGTGACTCATGGTTCTGGACTGGATCCTGATTTGGACAATTCTGAAGACAACCTGAGACTCTCTAGAAGGCGGGAATAAAGTAAAGATAGGACAAACATTTGTTGACATGAAAGGGTAGCTAGTTCTAAAATGTTGCGAAGGGTGAATGTGGTAAAAGCACACACTCTACACATCTATCTGAAAGGAGAAGAATGATAGGGAATTAAAGTTCTTGTTCTCAGAATGTCAATAGACAATGGTTCCTGTTGTAGTTTAAAAGGCACATATATGTTGAATTTGTAATAATGGAATTTTTTTTTGAGAGCCCCTGGCTTTCTTTTAGTTTTTTTTTAATAGGTTGTAATTTTTGTCTTTAATATTTTTAGAAGGCAGTATTTTTCCAATACCTTTTAAAGACAGGGTCCCGTGTATCACAGGGTGGCTTTGAACTCGCTATGTAGCTTAGGATAATCTCAAGCTTCTGATCCTCCTGCCTTCTCCACCCCAGTACTGGGATTGTGGGCTTGGGCCTCCATGTATAATTTAGTTAGTGTGGTGCTGGGGATTGAACCTAGGGCTTCAGGAGTGGTAAGCAAATGTTCTACAGACTGAGCTACACCCCAGCCAGGCAGTACTTGCATCAATCGAAGAAAATCTAACATTATTATTATTTTAAATGTACATTTATTTATTTACTTAATTGTGTGTGTCTGTCTGTCTGTCTGTCCGTGTAGGTGCACATGTCCCAGGGCGTGTGGAGGTCAGAGGACATCTTNTGGAAGTCGGATCTCTCCTTCCACCACCCNGATNCTGGGGATCAAACTCAGGTCATCGGCCTTGGCAGCAGGTGCCTTTACTCCCTGACCCAACTCATTGGTCCGTAACATTATTATTTTAATGTAAAGATACATGGTTTTAAAATAAGGTGTTAAAGAGACAAAGTGCAAATTCACGAGGGGACAGAAATGGGCCCTGATGCTGCAACTAATCTCATCAAGCTCACAGAACCAATTGTGGACCTCCACACTCAACCCACCCATTTTCCCTACCCCTCACCCCCACCATGTGGTGGTGTCTAGGGGAGAGAGGAAATGTCCTCAAAAAAATTGTGTGGTACATTTGGTCTGCCATGCCACTCAGTGCATATGCCTCCTACAGGAATTCACCACGAAGTCCTAAACTTCCGGAAGGGCTAAAGATCCTAGGGTCAGAGGTCCAACTTTATATCAAGAAAGTAAGAAATACTTCTAAAGAAGGGACAGAGCCACTGCCCAAGATGTTAGCTACGGTGCTGTTTAGGAGGACTGAAATCGTCAAGAATTGAAGATACTTTTAGTTCCCAAAGACCTAAGAGGAACGTGGTGGGGCTCAGATTTTATGCTCAGAGTAATTCCTCTGCTTCTAGATAGGTCATTCCTGTCTCCAGCTCCTGGAGGCACNGGTAGGNGGGCAGAATACACCAGACCTCAGGTTCAGAATAAGGCATTTAACAGGCCCGTGGAGCCCACAGCCACAGCNGTGAGCGGGGACATAGAAGGCATTCCCCGTTCTTCAGATCCCCATTCAGAGCACCAGAAGGGTTCCTCCACCATCCCTCCACCCCAAATCAGCGTTCTTTAAAGACTTGGGGTGAAGCAGAGAGNCTGGGTTTGATGGGACACAGTGACGCCCCGGAGAGAGGAGACCAAGAGTTTGTGGAAGGACACAGAAAGAACAAGCATAGCTAGGCAGGGAGAGCAGAGACCACACTCCTCTCTGAAAGTTTCATTTCTGAGGATTAATTTCTGGGCAGCAGCCTGTGACCTCTGAATCCCCGGGGAGTCAATAAATAACTTCCTGAAGACAATGAGTGCCACCTGTCTCACATTAAAAATGGATTCCAGGGACCCTTGATCAATAGACTAGATAGGCAAAGGGAGTCTGGGCTGCTGTGTGGAACAGACAGCCGTTCATTAAAAGCAATTTTGGGCAGACTCCCAGCAACATAAAGTCTTTTAAAGAAACAGCCCATTATGATTTAAAAAACAAACAAACAAAATAGTTGTATTGTTCTTTACCCACCCCAAATCAGGTTCCTTTCTTGCAAGCATGTATTTGCATTTTAACTCTGGNTGCAAGAAACATCCTCTCAGCAGGACGGGTTGGGTGAGATGCTTGGCAAGGGCTGGCCGAGTGTGTCATAAAGGGTGGAGCCCAGGTCCTATGGAACCAGAGCTTGAGGAGGTTAAATCGGGTCACAAGGTTCAGCATTGATGGGAGCATCCCACCCCAGCTATTGCAAATTGAGAATGATTTGGTAACCAGCANGCTGTGCTTCCTGCCATGTGCACCGACTCTGAAANTCCTAAAGGCTAAATATGCGCTTTATATAGGGTACCTCATACATCCCCTATCAATTTCCCTTACTGTGGTAACTGGGCGCTACCATTCCTTCCTCAGCTGGGTGGAGTCCTGGTATACAGAAAACAAAGTATCCAGAGGAGGCAAGGTGGGAAAGAGGTAGACATCTTCAACAGCCTTACTGTNCTGGTTGGTTTTCTGTCAACTTGATACAAGCGAGGGTCACATGGGCAGAGGGAACCTGAGTTGAGCAAATGCCTCCATTAGATTGGCCCGTAGGCAAGTCTTCAGGGGGTTTTCTTGAGATATGATTGATGTGGGAGAGCCAGCTCCCNGTGGGCGGTGCNAANCCCTAGNCAGGTGGTCTTGGGACATACGAGAAAGGAAGCTGACCCTAAGCTAGAGAAAGAAGCTGTAAGNAGCTTTCCTTCATGATCTCTGCTTCCAGTTGGCATCCTGAGCTCCTGCCCTGACTTCCCTCAATGACCTGGAAATAAAGCTTTTTCCCCTCCAAATCGCTTTTGGTCATGGTTTTCATCACTGCAAAAGAAAGCAAACTGGGGCGCCAGCNATCCTTNTAAGAGTGGTAAAAAGGTATATTTGTGGAACAAAATAAAAACAGTGNTCATGAATNTAAGTGTGATGATGGTATGGTGGTTAGAAGGAAGGCCGTGNGCTTGCACCCTGAAGGCACCGGAGCTGTGACAGCTCCAAATGCCATGTTCATGGGCTGGAGGAACAGCTCAGGGATGAAGTACTTGCTTGGAAAGCATGAGACCTGGTTTCAATCCCCAGCACCATAAATGAATAAATAAAGATTAAAATTAAAAATTAAAAATGCCAGATGCTGGGAGTCTNGATGGCTGTTTGGTNTCTTCTCATTGCTTTGAGTTCAAGTACAACAGAACTCCTGTGCTGGGTTTTCTAAATGTTGACAGGAGATAGGANACCAACCCAGAAAGGAGCCGCTGGACAGGGCTGGAGGCAGCTCAGAGTGCCAACACAAAAGCAGCTCTGGTTGCTCTCTCAAGGGACCAAACATACGGCCACATTGTCTGATGCTGCTCGAGCTGGCTCCCTCANTTTCNTCCCAGNCCTCCCAGGGAAGACCTCTCNGGCCCTTGCTGCTTGNCTACGATGCATGATNCTCATCCAGGCTTTCTCGTCAGTGTTGACACAGACCATGAGAAACCTGAGGGGAAATTTCCACAGGGTACATACCTCATCCCCGTGCATATTAGCCACGTATTTGAATTCTGGAATTCCAACTCTGTGTTCCTTTGGAGACTGCCCCACAACGAGAACCCACAGGTTTCTACCTTCACAGAGAAGAAGGAGAGAAAAATAAGAGAAAAAATAAGTTATCTCATAAAATGACAACTGAACTCTGAGGGAATGAGAAGGGAAGCAAGCTTCTCNCTCCTGGCGACTTTACAATTTCACGGTGACTTATGTTCATGTGACGAAGGTTTCCATGCTTCAAATGCTCGTTATTTTCTGTCAGAATGAAAAGAAACTTAATAGAAACATTTATTATTCTAGAATGTAATTTAAAAAGCCGTATATTAAGTTACACTGATCTTATTTTTCCAAATGTTTATATACTGTGTTCTGGGATCCTAGAGCCTTGTAGCAACAATCTTGCTAAAACACACAATTGCACAGTGAAATCACAGTTGATGGTTGACTGGAGGAAGGGTGCCCATAGCTTATAAGCAAGAAAGTNAAAACAGAAAGAGCAGTAAAACTTGTAATTCAGGAGAAAGATTTGTTTTTTTTAAGTAAGAAAGGTCTTGTATTCTTGTCTTGTTTTGTAGGTCTTATATTTGAGTGCTGATGTGGCCTTGGCTGTACCTTTGTACCTTCTGTGTTGTGTTTTGTTTTTTCTAGTGCTGGAGAAGTCAACCCAAGGCTCAGCACACCAGCAAGGCATGTCCTTTGCCCACTGATGTATATCCCTTCTCACCCTCTCCTTGTTTTTGTTTTTTTAAAGCTTTATTTATTTTTATTTTATGTGTATGAGTGTTTGCTTGTATGCTTGTATGTATACACATTGCATGCATGTATGTATACCTCATGTACTGTCTCTTATACACATCTAGATGTGTATAAGAGACAGATGTATACCTCTTGTATGTGTACACATCGCATGCATGTAGGTATACCTCTTGTATGTATACACATGCATGCATTGTCTATGAATACCTCGTGTGTGCCTGGTGCCCAGGAAGTCAGAAGAGGGTGTTGGATCACCTGGAACTGGAGTTACAGATGGCTGTGAGCTGCCATGTGGGTGATAGGAATTGAACCCTGGTCTTCTGGAGGAGCAGCCAGTGTTCTTAACTGCTGAGCCATCTCTCCAGCCCCTTTCTTTGGTGCTGTCTCTTATACACATCTAGATGTGTATAAGAGACAGCTATTATACAAACTGCTATGATCGCACAGTAAGAGACTATGACTTGATTCCCAGAGTGAAGAATTGAATCCTGGCCTATTTGACTTCAATTCTAGTACTGCTCCTGCCAACCAAAAAGACTCCTCTTCAAGGGGAGCTTAACTTCCAAGCTGGTAACACAATTAAGAAGTCAAGCCAGGCATGGTGGTGCACGCCTGTAATCCCAGAACTCAAGAGGCTGAGGTAGGAGAATTGCCATGAGTTCAAGGCCAGCCTGAGCTACATAAGCTGTCTCTTATACACATCTAGATGTGTATAAGAGACAGTATATTAAGTTACACTGATCTTATTTTTCCAAATGTTTATATACTGTGTTCTGGGATCCTAGAGCCTTGTAGCAACAATCTTGCTAAAACACACATGTGCACCTGTCTCTTATACACATCTAGATGTGTATAAGAGACAGGCCCCACAACGAGAACCCACAGGTTTCTACCTTCACAGAGAAGAAGGAGAGAAAAATAAGAGAAAAAATAAGTTATCTCATAAAATGACAACTGAACTCTGAGGGAATGAGAAGGGAAGCAAGCTTCTCCCTCCTGGCGACTTTACAATTTCACGGTGACTTATGTTCATGTGACGAAGGTTTCCATGCTTCAAATGCTCGTTATTTTCTGTCAGAATGAAAAGAAACTTAATAGAAACATTTATTATTCTAGAATGTAATTTAAAAAGCCGTATATTAAGTTACACTGATCTTATTTTTCCAAATGTTTATATACTGTGTTCTGGGATCCTAGAGCCTTGTAGCAACAATCTTGCTAAAACACACAATTGCACAGTGAAATCACCTGTCTCTTATACACATCTAGATGTGTATAAGAGACAGGTTCTTAACTGCTGAGCCATCTCTCCAGCCCCTTTCTTTGGTGTTTTTGAGACCAGATTGGCCTCAAACTAACAAGTCTTCTACGTAGGTCTCCCAAGTGCCAGGATGACAGGCATGNGTTGCCGTGCCTGGCTTTGGCTNTGCCTTTGAGTCTTTTGANTTCTGTCAAGTAAGCCAGAAACCACAGCCCAAGCTAATAATGCCAAGGACAGCTTGCAAGTCCCCTTTTGGCCACAGACTGCGATTCAGGCAAGCAAGGGCAGAAACAGAGTCACGGAGGCTATGCGTGTGGCAGGCATTACAGCTGGCACTCTGCCTTAAGTAATCTTAAATGCTTTCTTGTCATGAACCACTGAGCTAGACTGCCAATCAAACTTTACACAGGAGAAGCTATTATGCAAACTGCTATGATCACACAGTAAGAGACTATGACTTGATTCCCAGAGTGAAGACTTGAATCCTGGCCTATTTGACTTCAATTCTAGTACTGCTCCTGCCAACCAAAAAGACTCCTCTTCAAGGGGAGCTTAACTTCCAAGCTGGTAACACAATTAAGAAGTCAAGCCAGGCATGGTGGTNCACGCCTGTAATCCCAGAACTCAAGAGGCTGAGGTAGGAGAATTGCCATGAGTTCAAGGCCAGCCTGAGCTACATAAGCAAGTACCAGGCAAGCCATGGTCATATAGCAAAACACTGCCTTAATCCCCTTTCCTANCAATAAACCTAGATTAAGAAGTCTCTTTTGATTTTAAAATTGTCTCTTTTAATACAATTTCAGAGATTCATATAAATATATAAACATATATATAATCATATATGTGTATATATATCATGCATAGATATGTAAATACAAATACATATATATACATATACATACATAATTCATATATCTGTGGTAACTGTGCTCTATGTGGAATTTAATAACCTAGGAAAGGAGCTAAGCAGCAACAAATGGGCTAATGCTGCGCAGGCGTCTGCAGATCTTCAGATCTAGTTCCTTCAGTCAGGGACACCTAGGGGCTGAGGAATGCTCACTGTCCTGAGGGACCAAGGGGAAGCACACACTGGACTCATCTTTTTCAGNATTTATTCATAATTAACTGGAATAAAACTTTAGGGAACACTGCCATGACAGGGCGATGTTTTAAACTCGGCAAAACCACAAGAACTCTTAGAAACTGCCTAGAATGTGGTTTAGCTGATTAATAGTCTCTGCCCTATGCAGAGTTCTCATTCATTCATTCATTCATTCATTCATTCATTCATTCACTCATTCACTCATTCCTCATCTTATTGAAGACCACTATATCCAGTCATCCCTCTACCCTAATTCAGAGTGTACAAATAAGTCATG
>LZPO01066270.1:574951-596836 GCA_001675575.1 Neotoma lepida
GATTCCTCAGGCCAATTCTGGCGCTTCTTCCTAAAGTGCTGCTTTCTGGGAGGATGGGGTGGGCTGTGTTTGCACTAAACAGAACCCAAATCATGACTGGTGGGAAGTGCATCGTGACACGGGCCATCCTGCTGAACACAGACCGTGACTAATGATGATAGTTCGTGACACGGACTATGGTGCTCTCCCACATACATACACTGTCCCACTATCCGGTGGATTTGCAGGATCCTGTTAGAGAAATACCGACTCCTGCAAGGGTCTGGGGAAAACAAATTTCAAAAGCTACTAATTAGTTATAACACTCGTGAACAGATTTTTAAAATACTGANGACAGGGACCATNCCAAACTGATGGGGTGCAATTTCCTTCCCAGAGCACAAAAGGAGGAGGTTATTCTTAAAAGGGCCGTTGAGGGTGGGAGAGATGATGGCTCAGAGGGTAAAGATTGCTCGGGTTGCAAAACTGGCCACCGGAATTTGAGTCTCAGAACCCATGTAAAGGTAGAAGGAGAGACCAGACTCCACTAAATTGTCCTCTGACCTCCACAGGTGCAATGTGATCCTTGCCGCACCCCCACGCCCCATGCACATACATAATAACAAAAGAATTAATGGTTTAAAGTGGTGGTTCTCAACATGTGGGTCATGACCCCTTGGGGTCGCACATCAGATAGCCTGCTTATCAGATATTTACATTATGATTCATAACAGTAGCAAAATTACAGTTATGAAGTAGCAACAAAAATAATTTTACAGTTTCGGGTCAGCCTAACATGAGGAACTGTATTAAAGGGTCGCCTCGTTAGGAGTGGCTCTGTGGCTGGAGATGGTGGCTTCATCAGTACTGATATAGATTGCCCTCCCAATTCCAGGAAAATGAAGGGGTGAGAAAAAGTTGCAATCGATGCCCTGGAGGTTCACACCAGATAAGAAGGACCAGTCAGAGGATGGGGGAGGGAATCAGAGGCCTGAGGGCCTGAAGATTTAGCATTTAGTGGCCCTATGTGTGGTCTTAAGGACATTGATGTCACCTGGATCTCGCATCCCATTGCAAGCCTTAACAGAGTTCTGGGATCCATCCTGCATTCAGATTTGAGGTACATTGTTTTAGAGGAAGAAAGAGAGAAAAAGAGAAAAAGAAGAGGTTCAGTGTCAGAATATGAAAGCTGTGGAAAAATGAAAGTTTAAGCTAATAGAGAAAAAAAAACCCCAAGTTTATGGTTTCAGAGATGATCTTCCTTATGAAATAATCAAAGCAAAACCACAGTGTAATGGCTCATAATTTGGCAATACAAAAGCATATGGTTTCCGTATAGGTAAACCCGGCATAAAGCTTACCAAANAAAAGACAAACCGGATGTTATGGTCTGCATAGGAATGTCCGCCACAGGCTCCTGTGTTGAAGGCTGGGTCATGATTGGATCATGAGGGCTGACTTCATCAGTGGATCGATCCACTGGTGTGTGCATAATTGATGGCATTATTTCAAGATGATGAAAACTAAGAGGTTGGTTGGAGGACGTAGGTCACTGGGCCCATGCCTTTCAAGGACATACCTTGTTTCTAGCTTTTTCAGNTACTGTCTGCTTCCTGCCTCTGAGTGGCTNNGTGGCTTCGTTCTGTCGTATGTTCCCACTGTGACCTGCCTCAGGACAGCCAAGAGTCTATGTCCTGAACTCTCTGAACCTTTGAACCCAAATAAATCTTTCTTCCTGGAAGTTGTTTTCCTCGGCTGTTTTGCCATGGCAACAAAGGCTGATTGACATACCAGAAGGCAGAATTAACAGCTCTTACAAAATCAAGAGTGGGCAACGGACAATAGGCAGGTCCTTAAGCAGCAATATAAATGGCCAATAAACAGCGGGAATGTTACCAACCTGGCTNGACGTCAAAGAGTCACATATTGTCAAAGAGTCACATATCTAAAGGGAAAGGTAATATTTTGTTTTGCTAATCGCTAGGCATGATTTTTAAAAGACTGACAATGCCAGAAAATGGTGTTTATGTTCTTTCAATTGCGTTATAAGCAGTTACACTTGCTGGGAAAAGATAGCACCATTTCGAGCGTGCGATCTCTTCTTTAAAGGTGATTTTAAAATGTGTTGTATTGACCGTGAAGATTAGAGCTTCAAAATCAGTGTTTGCAAATCCTGACAAAGTAAATAAAACCTAAATGTCTAACATAAGCAGTGATTCCTTCTGGAGCAATACTTCCCAAAGGGACCCTTGGCAATACCTGGAGCTATTTTTGATGGTTATGACTTGGGGAAAGTGTTCTTGGCATCTAGTCCTGAGGCAGTGGGTGGGGAAGGGGGTTTCTGTTGAAGACTCTNTAGCTGTGGTTCTCACCCTTCCTAACACTAGGACCCGTTAATATAGTTCCTCATGCTGTGGTGACCCCCAACCATAAAATTGTTTTTGTTGCTACTTTATAACTGTAATTTTGCTACTGTTATTAATCATAATGTAAATATCTGTGTTTTCCGATGGTCTTAGGCAACCCCTGTGAAAGGGTCATTCGACCCCCAAAGGGAGTTACAACCCACAGGTTGAGAACCGTTGTTCTATAGTGTATAGCACTGCCTGCCTCAGCAAAGGACCATCCAGGCAGAAATGTCAATCATACTGGGGGTGAGGCATCTTAAGTCAGGTGAAGAATAGCATGACCACTCTGCAAGTTATTTTTCAGTCATAACAATGAGGATATAGTTACAGCTTATTGCCTGGGGAAGACAGATCATTCAGTGAAAAAAAGGCAGATAAAAGTAAAANGTAGGAACTTTGCAGGTACAACNGATAAAAACGATTCCTGGCAAAATGCTGAACAGTTTTCAAACAGGCTGACTGGTAATCCTTGGGCCCCAGTGTTTTAACTTTCCTTTNTTTAAAAAGAAAGCAAAACCATTTGTTTGTGTATGGGTGTGTGTGCATGCACACGTCATCACACTAGTGGGGACCAAAGGGCAGACAACTGGTGAGGAATCTTTGCCATCTTTCTACCATATGGAACCTAAGAATGAACTGTGGTCAACATTGGGCTTGGCAGCAAGTGGCAAGTGCCTCTTCCCACTGAGCCACCTCATTGGTTGTTTTTTTTTTTTTTAAATGATGTATTTTCTGAACAACTTTTTTCTTACTTCTTTTAATTGAAAATGGGCATTTTATATAAAAATCAAAGCTGAGTAGAAAGCACAGAAGCATTAGTGATGAACAGTTCCGAAGGAAGATGACATCTAAATGTCACTGGAATGAGTCACAGGACCGGAGAGGAAGTAAAAGGTCACTGGAAAAGTGGCATAGTAAGGAACTGAAAAGCTAAGGTGTTGGAGAGTTCATGCAGAGGACATTGAGTCCCCCAAAATAGTAGCGGAATTGGAGCAGAGAGAAAAACTACAGCCAGTGGTTAAACATCCCAGCAGATGCTGGCAAGAAGGGAAAGAACAGTGTGACTAGACTTTGTGACCTTCCCACCTCCATCCCTTCCTCCCTGCATTTTACACTCAATTAATTACATGTTTTGTGTGTGCCTGTGTAGGTGTGTACATGCAGAGGCCACAGGACAACTTGCAGGAGTTAGCGCTCTCCTTTCATCACGTGGGGCCTGGAGATCAAACTCAGGTCATTATTTTTGGTGACAAGCACCTTTAACTGCTGGGCTACCTCCCTGGTGGTCTTTTCCAGTATTTTTGAAAGGTCACAAGAAAATGTGACTATAAGTAAAAAGGGATTCTTAAAAGAGTTTTCACCTGCTTTGAACCAACCATTCTAGAACACATGTAGACGCTACCCAGCAACCAACATGGACATGTCCTGCTAGGATTTCATTATCATACACAGCACAGCAATTGGTATTCTTGGGGCAAACTCTTTGAACATTTCTTTATTTCCTTAGGACAAATTCTTAAATGTGGATTTTCTAGCTAAAGGAGTACATGCATTTTAAAGATGGAAAATATTTGGGCTGAATTTCATTCCTGTAAAATATCAATTCATATATCAATACNAATTCAAATATCAATACCAATGCCTGTGGCTCCAGGTCCGGGGGATCTGATGCCCACTTCTGGCCTCTGCAAACACCTGAACAGACACGGACACAAAACAAACACAAATGAATACAATAAATCTTTAACAATAAAACTATGAATACTTCTCAGACAAGTACAGAGTAAGCGTGGGCCAAGCTTTTATTTTGATTAGTTAGTGAAGAAACCTCAAGGATAGCGAGGAAAAGATATAAGACTTAGGGATATAGAGAGTATAAAGGAGAGATGGCTCACCAAAAGCACTAACTGAATAGCCTGATGACCCAAGTTTGATCTCCACATCCCAAGTAAACAGCCAGATGCAGTGGTGTTCATCTGTGATGTCAGCTCCTATGGACAGACAAGAGGCAAAGAGAAGTACTGGGAAGCTCGTGTGGCCAGCTGGCCTGGAGTACACAGTGCAGCAGCCGAGACGAGAGACCCTGCCTAAAACAGGGTGGCAGGGACGAACAGACACCTGGTAAAGGTNTCCTCGGACCTCAACATTTGCACTATGATATGTGTGTGCTCTCACTGAATACACACACACACACAAAGATTTTTTTAAATAATTTTGCTTAAAACAGTTTATTCACATCTTTTTGCTCATTTCCTCCCCCCCAATTTTTCACATTTAGTATTTTTCTTTTTAAAAACTTTTAATTACTTTCTTATTTTATTTATTTGTAGGTGTGTATATGTGGGTGTGGGTGTGGCATGGCACCAGTATGGAAGTGAGAAGAAAACTTGTAAGAGTTGATTTTTTCCTTCACAATCCTAATTTCACTATTATTTAACCTTGGGGGAATACAACTCTCTTGAGTGC
The DNA here is from genome assembly GCA_001675575.1 of Neotoma lepida. Classification (NCBI taxonomy): domain Eukaryota; kingdom Metazoa; phylum Chordata; class Mammalia; order Rodentia; family Cricetidae; genus Neotoma; species Neotoma lepida. The sequence continues at coordinate 579,805 of LZPO01066270.1, forward strand.
CTTAGTTTTTTGTCTTTTTGTTGTTGTTGTTGTTATTGTTTTGTTTTTTTTTCTATCTGTGTAACAAGGAAAATTGTAGTTTTGGTTTTGGTTTTTCTTTCGTGCTGGAGGGTTGAACCCAGGGCTTTTGCTGAGCTGCATGGCTGACTCGGCACACAGCTACTACATGAGAAAGTACATGTAAGGGCATTTAAGCAGTGACTTACAGAGTGAAATTGTCACCCAGTAGGAGTACACTGGTGTTGCACCCCCATGGCAACTCACCAACGTTAAACAGCACCTGCTCCCCATCATCNGNTGCTCTGACTAGNNGTAACACAGTGTTCCTTCTCTTACTTTTGTGCCTGGCATTGCTAACTTATTTGAAGCGGTCTCATTTCCAGGATTTTAGTATGTATTACCCCATCTGATCCTCACAGTCATATGAGTCATGTGCATTTAATCTCCCTGCTTCGTGGATGAAAAATGTTACTACAGGAAGTTCCCTCAGAAACCCGCAGTGCTCCTGACTGTCCTGGCTGACTGTGCCAGGAATTCAACCCTAAAAGCCATTCCTTGGAGTTGTGTTTGTCACCTGCAGCCTTGAGATGAAGTAATGCCTTCTTCTAGGACAACGAATGATGTGGTTTCTGCTTCTTATAAATCAGAGAAAAAAACCGAGGTGCTGGCGAGATGGCTGAGCAGGTAAAGGTGCTTGCGGCCAAGACTGATGACCTGAGTTCAATCCCCAGAACCCACGTGGTGGAAGGAGAGGAGTGACAGGTTGTCCTCTGGCCTCCACAGGTATTCCATGGTGTCTGCAAGGCTAACAAGCACCAAGTCCCCAAGCTCAGCACTCTGGAGTGATATATAAACCCCTTGCACCTGCACCATGCACCTGGGTCTGCTCCCTGCGGTTTTGCAATCCCGTGGCAAAGCAAACAGCTCAGAATGCCTGTAGGAAATGAATGACAGTGTTCTCCGTCTCTCATTCAGGAATCTCACACCTTCTGTGGCTCTGGAGAAGCAGTAAGTAGCTGGCTAACTTATTAACTTCAACGAAGTCTCAAGAGTCAGACAAGGAAGTAGTGTAGTCATGTGCNGGTGCCNGTGTTTCTGCGAGATTCGAGTCCTGTGAGTAGCTGGTCACATGGTTGTGTGTGAGGGGAACAAAGCAGATGCAGAGCGAGGCCTTACCGAGTCCTTGTTGGATGAATGTTTCAGATGATTAGTGANGTAATTTACCTAACTCACAGAGATCCACCTGCTTTGCGTGCCACCACTGCCAGGCCATCGCTTACATATGTAAGTANACAAATTATACATATGTATAATTTACATACCTATCTCACAAGACCCTTCTAAAGAGTTTAGAAGGTAGAGGGCATTGTTTCCATTTTTATAAATGAGAATGAGATGCTCTGAGCGATTAAATAATGCACCCCTGGTCACTCAGCCAGCAAATGGTGCAGTCAAGACTGAATCCCTCATTGACAAAAATCTAAAATCCATTCTTCATGAATAACTCACCCAACATGACAAGCAAAATTTAATTTATATATATCTAATATATAACTTAAAATTAAATATAGCAAATTTATAAAATACCTGTTATATATTACAATACAACACAATTATATAGTATGTTTATATATATTAAGATCAGTTTTATTGAAGTTCTATACACACAAGTATAGAGCGTATTCATCTTTAGTTATGTGCATGTGTGTATGTCTGTGTGAGTGTATGCCANGTGGGCGCTGGTGCTCCTGGAAGCAAGAAGGNAGTATTGGAATCCTCTGGGGCTGGAGACACATGTGGTTGTGAGCTATATCATGTGGGTGCTGGGAACTGAACCCTGGTCTTCTAAAACAGCAAGCCAGACTGAGCCCCTCAGCCATCTCTTCGGTCCCTCCGTGAGTCTAATGCTTGCTACTTCTGAGGTCTTTTAGGGCTTTGGGGCACCTCTCCTGGTCTTACTTTCAATACTGTCTTTTTTTTTTTTCAAATGAGGACCCNAAATCAGATCTCTACTTCTGTCAAAACCAAATCTGTTAGTTCTCAACAGAAAGGAAAGAGAATGCGTCTTTATGATGCTCTAGAATGGAAAGCTGGCTATTTTCAGTCAGAGAGATGCAAGTTGTTAGTGAAAATCAGCCGGTTTTCATCAAGACCAAGCGGCTGTCTTTGCCCTGACTTCCACAGCATTGTTCTAAATACTGTGAAGCAGATGTTTGAAGNACACAATTTAACTCAAGCCCTCTCTATTTAAGACAAGAGCTCTACNGTTTCTGTTATAGGACTATAAAAAAGTTGTTCCTTTATTTTTTTATTGCCTTTATTTTTAAATTTTTTTTTTTGCTGTGTGTCTTTTAGAAGGATTTCTGTAGGAACTGTGACTGTGTTTTCTGTTTGCTATGCAATTGTCTGTCAAAATTCAAACAGAGCTGTTCTTCCGTTTTGGGTGAGCAACTGTTGGTACAGTAGCATTCCCCTGGGGCATTCCAACAGCACTTGTGTTCTGATGGACTTCTGGATTTTTTTTTGATGGTCCACAGGAAGAAGTAAATGGATTAAAGGTACTGTCTAAGTCATACAAAAAGTCACACTTAGTTGTGAAGGAAAATAATAATAGTGGTAGTTATAATAATGACGATGAATATCAGTGATTGTGNAAGCNTCCATTGTCATTATTCTGTCTATCATTTCCCTTCAGTATTACATCACTGTGGGAGGACACCTATTTCTGCTCTGCCATGCTCTCTTATACACATGCACCCACCAATTATTTATTACTTACTCTGTGCCGGGTATTTTACTAGCTCCTAGGAAGCACAACAGGCGGAATCTCTGCCTTTGAGCAGCTCACAGTCTACAAGAGCCAATGTCTCCGTTAGGCAACCTTGCACACTTTAGGAAACCTGTGGTCTTTCTTGAGTGAGTGGTTGACCTAATATTACGTTCTGCCTCTACATCTATCCTCATTGCTTTGCACTGTATTTGATGTTGCATGGGGTGGCTTAGATGGCAACATTGTAACTATGGACAGTGGAGCAAAGTTCAAGTTTAGATGCTGTTTGATCTGCCCATCAGCTGAAAAAAACCTANTTTAATTCTGGAGGGAGCCTGAGTAAAGCATGGGCAGCTGAATTGCTTTGTTTCTTCCATAGCAGCTCTGTCAGACAGAGGTCAGTGTATACATGGGGGCCTGTAACTGCTCCTNGAGAAAGGACTCAGAATTATACTTAGTAACCAAATGGTTCATTGTTTAACCTTTGCTGTGAACNGGTCAATAGATTACATATACATAGTAACTGTGGTAGTTTGAACGTAACTGGCCCCCATAATCCCAAAGGGAGCTGCACTATTAGGAGGTGTGGCCTTGTTGAAGTAGGTGTGGCCTTGTTGGAGGAAGTGTGTCACTGTGCCCGAGGGCTTTTGCTCAAGCTTCTCTGTTTGACAGACAGACCACTTCCTGTTGCCTACAAGATGTAGAAAGCCCAGCTCCTTCTCCAGCACCATGTCTCCCTGCATGCAGCCATNTCCCAATATATGATAATGGGTTGAATCTCTGAACTGTTAGTGAGCCACTCTAATTAAATGTTTTCCTTTATAAGAGTTGCCCTGGTCATGGTGTCTCTTCATAGCCATAGAAACCCTAACTAAGACAGTAAGTCTTTAGTTCATCATTAAAAGCAAAACCTATGGAATCACACTGCCATAGGCTGGACCCCAGCTCTGTTTCTGACTGCCTGGCTTTGAATAAGTCATTTAATTTTTGTGTTCTTTCAGGTATTTATCTATAGAATGGAGTGAATTGTGATATTGATTTTATAGGACTTAGAAATCATATAATATTGCAGGAATTAAATGAATTAATGTAAAGAATTTAGGAGGCTCAGTCTGACATTGTAACTGTCACACAGATCCCAAACTGTTACTGTTATAAATTTGGTGCCCTACCATCCTGCCCTCCAGTGACTCGGTAGCAGTGGCAGGAATGGCAGCAGTAAGTTATGTTATCACCCACCACCGCCAGGTGCAGCACATATCCACGGCTGCTGCGAGTTGTGTAGAGTTGCATATCAAAACACACCCCCGAAGGTCCTGGCTCTGACTTAATCTATGGATTAAGTCCATGGGATGGATTTATAATACTGTCCTAGTTTCTTCTCCCATTACCATGATAAAACACCCTGCCAAAGACAACTACCGGACAAAAGGTTTATTTTTATTTATTTATTTATTTATTATTAAAAGATTTTCTATTTATTTTACATACCAACCACAGAACCCCCTCTCCTCCCAAAAGGNTTATTCTGGTCCACAGTTGCAGGTTACAGTCCATCATGGCAAGGAAGTTACAGGACAGGGGCTTGAAGAAGCTGGCCACATTGTATCCACAGTTAAGAAGCAGAGAATCCTAAATGCTTGTTATTGCTCAGCTCACTTTCTCTATTTCATACAGTCCAGGATCCCCTGACCAGGAAACAGCCTCATTCATAAATAAGAGGGGTCTTCCCAACTCAATTAATATTGTGCCAGGGCAAGATAGTGCAAAGGTTCCTCCATCTTGTATTCTTGCTGAGGCCATTAGGTTTAACTACAATTTGATCTCCTTTATTGTAANTCCTGTGAAAAATTACCCAACTCCATTCTAGGATCCCAAGGTCAAGATGTCCCAGATAACTTATCTTAGCTTTTGTTAAACTGCCTGCTTGTGCAGAACACACCCTCCTCCAACTAATTGCTTATCTTAGCTTCTATTTAACTGCTTGCTTGCACAACCATCCTGCTCACCCCCCTGTAGCTGCCAAGAGAGATATCAGGATGCTGTTTTTGCCTTCGAGAATTCCTTACTCTTAATGCTTGGTGATTCTGTCAAATTGACAATACTAACCATCACAAATATGACGATATTGTTGAGATGGTGAAAAGTGGGTGGGGCTGAATTGGANGATGTAGGTCCCTAGGGGCTTGACAGTGCCTTGGCTCCNTCCTATATTACTTAGTTCTGCCTCCTGTCCATCAAGATGTGGGCTGTTCCGCCTCCTACTCCCNACCATGGTAGAAGGAAAGTTCTAAAGTTTCAAGCAGAAGAAATTCTTTCTCTCTTAGGTTGTTTCTGTCAGATATTGGTCTCAGTGATGATAGGCTAAGGTAGTAGTTATTTGTGGGCATGCACATCCCTTTAGCAACTGGTCAGCCACCAAAGGCAGGAAACAAGACTATTAATCACCGTATCCTCCATCTGGCCAACACATTATTTTGCACATAATGGAAGCCACCTGTTTTGAGAACAGGTTGTAGAGTTAAATAGATAAGNATTCAAAACACAAGAGCTGGACATGACCATGGGTTTGGTGTGCAGAGCTGTAATTATGTATTCACTACTTAGCATATAGCTAAGCTTATAATGTCTTGTTTTTAGTCTCATGTCAGTTCTTCCCTTCGAAAGGGAAGTGATTGACAGCATCTATATCATATGGATGCTGGGGAGGGGGTTAAATGCATTTGTCATGTAAAGCATTTAACAATATGCTTGGCCATCGGGAAATGTTATTAGTGGGGGTTGGGCAGCAGGTGCTTTGAGAAGCGTGTTAAATTGTGGGATTATTCACATGCTGTGGGTGCTCAGGTAAGAGAACATGGGTCAGCACAGCAACTGTGAAGTCTAGTGGGAAGCTGACTTCAGGGATGAGCCTTCTGGGGGTGGGGGCAGTGCTCAGCTCATACTGGCTCGTGGGGGCGGTGCTCAGCTCATACTGGCTCCATTTTCAGCCAGGCTGACCTCCTAGACTCAAGCACCAGGAGCGCTCACTTTCCTCAAATCAAAGTTCCAGAAGAAGCCTCACTGGCTTGGATGGGGCTGCCAAGGATCCTGCACTCGTGCCCACCCCACCGCTGTGGCCGTGGGTACCGTGGACTCACTGGACCAGGTAGGGCTGTGGAGGACCCATTGCTGTGGCCGTGGGTACCGTGGACTCACTGGATCAGGTAGGGCTGTGGAGGACCCATTGCTGTGGCCGTGGTTACCGTGGACTCCCTGGCTTGCGACTTGTTAACTTCTGGACCAGAAAGGGAGCTAGCTACCTTCAAACCGAAAGGACCAAAATTGGAGGAAGATTTGGTGCCGTTAAAAGAAACTGAGGCGCTGGGCGGTGGTGGCGCACGCCTTTAATCCCAGCGCTCGGGAGGCAGAGCAGGCGGATCTCTGTGAGTTTGAGGCCAGCCTGGGCTACAGAGTGAATTCCAGAAAAGGCAAGCTACAAAGCTACACAGAAAAACCCTGTCTTCAAAAACCAAAAAAAAAAAAAAAAAAAGAAAGAAACTGAGGCGTGTGTTTCCAGAGGGTGAATGAATGAATGCCTTGTATGCAGGAAAAAACAAATCAATGTCTGTCACATTCTCTTACTCCCTCCAAATTGTCAACATTCCAGATTCTCAGTTCAGTGCTCTTTGAGGAAATCCCAGCTCCAAAGGATGCCAGGGACTCCTTTGGTTCAGGCTTTTCAGCTGAACCAAACTGCAACTACAGTTTCCTGGGTGATCCCAGAAAAACCGAACATAAGGAAAACCGATGAAGGTTCAAACCTGCCCCCTTCAGAATTCTGGGAAGCAGCTGGTCATGGATTTAGTTATTGAGGAGATTAACGTTATATAACATTCTNTCAATGGTATAAAATTGGGTGTCAGGGAGAGGAAATCTTGTTTTGATTTGTAATAGTAAAGAAACCAGGAAGGGGAAGCTGGGGATGGAGGTGCATGCCTTCAATTCCAGCACTCGAAGCCGAGGCAGGTGGATCTCTGTGAGTTCGAGGCCAGCCTGGTCTAGCTTGCACATTCCTGACTATCTTAGGCCACAAAATGAGATCATGTCTCAAAAACAACACATGCACACACACACACACACACACAAACACACACACACACACACCAAACAAAACAAAACAAAAAACTAGAAAAGGGAATGAAGTATGTTTGCACTGCATCTCTTTAGCTAACAGGAACTAGGGTTTCCAGAACTCCCTTTCCTACAGAGTTGTGTGTTGTTTGCTTCACAGAAACACTGTGCCTGTGGTTTGGGAAGTGGGAGTGCACTGTCAATTCTTTTTATAACNAGAAGGTCGGTGCAGGGCACTGGGGCTGTGGTGGTTGGGCCACTCACTGCCTTGCTTGGTTGGTGTGGGGTGGCAGTCTCTGCAGACCCTACCAGACTTCCTTCAGCATCTGGGACCCTGGGCCAAGGTGTGTTTGCTCTTGACAAAGTGGTTTTGTAGCTCCTGGAAGCTGCATTCAGATGGAGGTTGGAGATGGAGAGACGCCAACATGGTTTCCGGCCCTTGATGGAGACTCCTAGCTCATCCCTGTGACTCCGATTTCTCTTTATATTTACTTCATGCCCAGCTTTCTTTGCCAGGCTGACTGTAAGTTTTTTCTTTTCAAGTTCTGGTAGCAGACATAGAAGCAACAGGCTTGCGTGGAACATTTAAGGAGTTTCTGCTACGGCACAAGGTCCAGTCCTTAAAAACAAATCACTTTGAATCATCCCTGGTGGTTTTGCCTCTCAGATAAAAGTCCTGATGGAGCAGGGAGTTAAACATACGGAAATGTAAAGTTGATAATCTGGATGCGTCCTTTCTCACTGTGTGACCTTAGGCAGCTTCTCTGAACACTAGAACATGTCTCTTCTAGGAATATTGTGATACAACAAAGGGAAATCACTCAACGATGGCCGGTCTCCAAGAGTAGAATTGCCTCTCCGTTCTGGCTGCCAGGTTTGGGGAATTCAGCAGAGAACAAGGCAAGAAGGTTCCTATGCTGATCCGACACAGGTGTTAGTGGGGGAATACCAGCAGGTTAACAGGAGTGCAGTCAATGCGCTCTGGGTCACATGGCCAGAAGATAGAAAGAGTGGCTTTGTCTTGGTGCTGAGTAGGGAGAAGAATATAGCACACTGAGGAGGCATTTTCTTGGTTTGAATCTGAAATCATCTTCCCATGTTATAAGCACCTGCTCCTCAGGCGGTGGTGCAATTTTGGGGAGCCCGAGGAGCTTTTAAGAGGCAGGGATGCTGGGGGACTCTGATACTTTGTCCCCAACTCCTGCTGCTCTCTACTTCCTGGTTCTGGCATCACCATGCTCCTGCTGCCACAGACTGAGTGTGGCATATCTTTCTGAAACAGTGAGCCCAGACAAACCTTCCCCAAACTGGGTTTGTGTCAGATAGTAGGTTCACAGTGGCACAATAGTAAGAAGTACTGACAATACAGAGTCCCAGAGGCGATGACAGCCACATTGAGATCTGAGACCAGGCAAGCAAGATGCTTCCAGATCTCTATAAGAAAGGACCATGTGTATGCAAACCCAGGAGGTCGGAACCTGGAGGTGCTCAGCATTGCTGCAGTTCAGATCCCATCTGCCAAGTGCTGGCCACATTCCTGACACTGGTGGATCTTGTGTCCAAAGTGGGGAGAAGGGGTGGAGCCCTGGAGAAGGCCAGAGTCCAGGCAAGCAAAGCAGNGCTAGGCAAGGAGAAGAAGACTACATCAGAAGCCAACGATACTCCCAAGACAGTCCGGGCTGGAATGGAAAGGAAGTCCTGTTTTCCAGCAAGGGGGAAGGATGGAAACAAAGAACAGATACTTCCGTGTTGTTAGGTGTGTGCCAGTGAAGGCCTGGGAGGAGCCCTGTGAGGGGAGAGGAGACTGTGGCCCACNGTGGNCCTCTGTGGAACTGGTGCTCTATCTCTGCCNTATAGTGCATGCATGCCCTCTAGCACTGCGATGNTTGAGGGTGCTCAGAGGGCCAAAAGGTCTTTCTAGCCCAGCGATAACTAGACAAATTCTTCAGGAGCCGTCCACATTACTTGAGGACTGCTTTGGGGCTGCGGTGGTATCATATTTTGAAAATATGCCTGACAGTTCAGGGAACAGAACATAAACATGATTTTTCTTTTGTTTGGTTTGCTTTTTGAGACAAAGTTTCACTATATAGTTCAAAACATATTGGAAACTACGGCCTATTCTGGCCTCAAACTCAAGTTTCTCCTGCTTCTGCNTCAGGTGTGCTGGGATTACAGGTGTGCACCACAGCACATCTGGCCTTANATCATATTTTTTAAAATAATTTAATTTTGCTTTATGGACATTGGTGTGAGGGTGTCAAATCCCCTGGAACTGAAGTTATAGACAGGTGTGAGCTGCCATGTGGGTGTTGGGAATTGAACCCAGGTCCTCTGGAAGAGCAACCCAGTGCTCTTAACTGCTGAGCCATCTCTCCAGACCCCTGTATTTGTTAATGTTCTTGTTTGTTTGTTTGAGCCTAGAGCTTTATGGATGTTTGGCAAGCACTCTATCATGGAGTCAAATCCCTAGCCTTGTGACGTTTTCCTAAAGGATAGAAATCTAAGTTTTAAACCTTCCTGCTCCTCCCTTAGACCCACGTCAGACAGTCCCAAGTCCCTTTGTCCTAACACTGGGCAGACTTGGGAGGAAAAGGTCAAGAGACCACATAAAGGCCCAGGTCCCAGGTGAGGCCTCAGCTTCCTGGCTTCTATCTCCAGAGTGTGTGAGGCAAAATGAGAACTTTAAGGATTTTGAGTTGATTTCAGCGGCGTATTCAGCCAAGCATCCGTTCTTTCTGATCCAGGGCCCTGAGTACCATGTGACCAACGTAGCCCCTCGGCCTACCCTTCCCATCCTCCCCACACATATGGGGACATTTCTAAGGCGGAGTACCAGATGAAGGCTGGAGACACAGGACTTCCTCGAGTTTTTCCTGCTCATAATCTTTTCATGCCTCCCCAAATCTCTGCTTGCTCTGAATTTCACAGGAAAAGATTCCAAGGAGCTGCCATCTGGTCTGTTACTATTCAGGTGTCCCTGGTACTTGCCTAGGTTTTCCCATGAAAGTACACTGGGAGGCCAGGGGTGTGGCTTGGTGGTTGAGCACTTGCCAGCATACACGAGGCCTCGGATTGGACACCTAGCATGGTAAAACAAACCAACCAACAGACCNCAGTAGGAAGGGAGGGAAGCCATCTGTGGTAAACCATGAACACTTCCTCTGTGTNTACAGCAGGTCAATAGAACACGGAGCTTGCTTCTGCCTGTGTCANAGCTGGGTCTACAGCAGGAATCTTGCTGGGGCTACCTAGCAGGAACACGCTTGTACAAAATGTCCAGGTGACCTAACCCCAACTGCTCTTTCTGAAGAAGACAATGTCAAAGGAGAAAGAAAATAGAGTTCCTCCCACTCCCCTACTCCCCCTACTCACCCCTCCACACTTCTACCCTTTCTCCTCTGCAGACCAAGCTGGGCATACATGCANACTGTGCTATAGAGTACTACTTGGCTCAGTGGTAAGAAATGAACTCAAGGGAGTATGGACTTATGGGTGAAAAAGACACCTTTGTGCATAGAGTTTTTTTTTTTTTCAAGAACCCAAGGACCCTTCTCATGGTTAAACACCTTACAGAAGCACTTCCCTCTCATTTCTGTGCCCAGCATATTTTTTCATCTCCTTCATCTGTTGAAAGNCTATCTAACAAGCCTTCAAGGCCACAATTTTTCAATAAATTTTTTTTGGACAGTATTCATCCAATGACCCTTTGCTTATATTTTCCTATTTATCCCAACATATTCTAAAATGTCTGTTTACTAACAGCCATTTATTTAGCTGTGTGCCCAATATGCTCATTACCTTCATTGGACTCTATTCACACATCCCGTAACACTGACCTCCTTCTACCTCCATGTGTAGATTACATCAGCCCAGACAGATGGAGTCCCTTGTCCTTATTACTGTGGTAGCCAGCCTGGTGGCAGAAAGATTTCTTGCTAGCTTCTGAAGGCATGGATGGCTTGTGACTCATCTCTGTCTCCTTCAGCAGCAAGCACAATCCTTCCTCACTACAAATATTTGTGGAATGAAATGGAACACGATACAAGTTCAGTAGCAACTTGTGGACAAGTCACATAAAAGTGGGCTACAATTCTAGACAAGTGTTTTGCAAGTTATGGGGTTTGTTATATTAGGAATTTGGTAACCACAGACGTCATCGCCCTGTGTTTATGATTGTTTCCGTAGCATTACAACATAGATATTCACCCGGCATGATTTATTCCCAGCCAGTTTTTCTATTTTTGTTCAGCTTTTTACAATTGCTTTTATTAGTTATTCTTTCAGGATGTCTTGGAGAGCTGCCCCATAAAATTATTAATGCCGGTCNTTCAGGAGCTCTTTCATAGCTCTTCACAGTTTATGAGATGCGTGGGTGGCAATGAAATTTTTACAGCATCTTTTTGTTGTTGTATCTGTTCTATATGTGCCATTCTGTTTTGGAAAAAAAAAAAGACAAACTCCTAAGAACATCACGCACTTCAGGTCTGGCACAGCACTGGGGGCATCACCCCATTTGGTGGAGGATGACCTAACCACTCCTTCAGCTCCCTCACTCTGTTTCCACTGCTGTCAAACTGCTCCAGTCACAGAGACCTCCAAGGTTGTTGTTCAAATCTTAGAAGGTCTTTTAATAAAAAACCCAGAGCCAGATATCAGAATGAAAGGTGAAAGATCAGCGAAGCAGAACAGCCAGCCACTAGTTCTTACCTCTACGAAATCCTCAGCCTAGAGAGAGGGAGTTCCTGTTGCCTCATGCCTTATATACCTTTCTCTGCCCTGCCACATTACTTCCTGGGATTAAAGGCATGTGTGCTTCCCAAGGAAAGGNATGAGATCTCAAGTGCTGGGATTAAAGGTGTGTNATTCCCAAGTACTGGGATTAAAGGTGTGTGCCACTACTGCCTGACCTCTATGTCTAATTTAGTGGCTGGCTCTGTTCTCTGATCCTCAGGCAAGTTTATTAGGGTACACAATATACTACTAGGTCACACATCTGTCTGCTTATGGTGTAGCTCTCCTTTGGTCCTGGGCTCAGTTTTCCCTCCCTGATCTTGAAGTACTACCTCTTTTGTCTTCTGAGACACACACCCCATCTGGATTTTGATCCAACTCAGTAGTGCCGAGTCCCTTGTTGACTTCTTGGCTAGGGAATGGTGCCTTCAATTCCTTCCCTTTTCCTCTGTCTCTAGATAATGACTGGAGCCAGGACACATACATGTGCATATTCTATTTCTGACTCTCTGTGCCCCAGACTCACATACTTACAGGTGCACAGGACAGTTTGACCCCAATATCTGCAGGGCACCTCAGATGCAACATTTTTTCAAAAACATCAATTTTTAAGTTTTTCCTCTCCAAACCTATTCTATCCAATNTTTCCAATCCTNTCTTGAGAAATGACCCTGCCTTGTGTTCAGTTACTTAACCCCAAACCTAGGAGCTAAGACTCACTTTGTACCCTATCCTGTTGAGATTTGGGATACCCCAAGGCTTTCCCTGAGGCCCTGATGTATGGAGAAGAAACAGCTCCTTCTCTAAAATCTGGAACATGCTTAGCAGGGTCAGTAGTNGCCTGGGGCCCGGGNCTTGGGGAGCTGTGGCTTCTGAGAGTAGGAATTTTTCTCTTATCTCCACAGAGGGCTATGGTCCCAAGGCCACCATGTACACGGTACAAGGTTCCTGAGATGCCCTGTGTTCGCCTTGTGCAACATTGATTAGTTTCCCACTGACAGCCTCCCATGAGAGTTTCTTCTGACCCTTGTCCCATTTCTCCCCTGGAAATTGTATNTAAGAGCTGTACTGCTTAATCAGCTCAGTTGACATCAGACGCAGCTTGTGCAAGATCTCTGGAGCTTACCTGTTCTGTCATCTTTATNTCTGATGTCCTAGACCTTCCNCCACAGGACCCTGTCCCTAGTCTGCATAGAACTGGCGTCTGGGTATGGAAGAAAGAGTAAGTATGACTGTAATATATAGATGAATGAGAAAAATCAAGCAGTAGAAAGAGGCGAAGAAGAATCAGGAGTAAGACGTGGGCAGTTGGATTTTATTTATCTATCTATCTATCTATCTATCTATCTATCTATCTATCTATCTATCTGTTTATTTATTTATTTTACAGCCTGACTGCAGCCTCCCCGCCCTCCTCCCCTCTGCTGCCCCCCTCCAATCCACCTCTCTTCTGTAATCACTCAGAAAGGGGCAGGCCTCCCATGTTTGGCCGTGAGTCTGAATCTGTCTTCACCAGTCACTGGATGAAGGCTCTCTGATNGTGACAACGACAACCAGGGGAGTCACCAGTCCCATCACAGGAGATGGCCAGTTCAGGCTATGCATCCACTGCTGCTGGGAACCTTAGCTGGGGCTATCCTTGTAGACTTGCGGAAGTTTCCCTTGTATCAGGCTTCTACCTGACTCCGTAAAGCCCCCCTTGCCAGCCATCTCTCTCAACACTGTCCCCCTCCATCCACTCCTCAACCTGATCCCTCAAGTTCCCAAGTCTACCTGTCTCCAAACCAACCAGGAGATCTCCTCTGTTTCCCCTTCCCAAGGAGATCTGTGCATCCCCCCTTGGACCCTCCTTGTTACTTAGCCTCTCTGGGTCTGTGGATTGTAGTATGGTTGTCTTTTACTTACAGTTAATATCCACTTTTGAGTGAGTACATACCATGTTTGTCTTTCTGGGTCTGGGTTACATCACTCAGGATGATTGAGACAGCCGGATTCTAAAGAACACTTTTTNCCCCTTAGATGTTTCCTTTGCTTCTGCTTTCTAGTTCCTGTAGTGTATTGCTAAAGTGCTTGGAAAAAATTGCTTACTTTCACTAAGAAAATCCCCCCTAAAATCCGGTTCTAAAAAAAGGTTCTGTAAATTTCAAAGCATGGAGAAGTATAGATGAATGTTTAAAGACAAAAATATCACCTACTAGAGCCGAGGGGTTTCCTGTTGGTGGATTTGTACTGTGAAACTGGATTCGAGATTGTTTAGATCCACAGCGAGAAGTTGGTTCAACTGTGAGTCAACAGCTCTGTAAATGTGGTCAGTCGACTCCAAAACAGACTCAGGGATCAAAGACAAAAATAAAAAGGAGAGAGAGAGAGAGAGAGAGAGAGAGAGAGAGAGAGAGAGAGAGAGAGAGAGAGAGAGCGCCCTGGGGATGAGAAAGTGGCATTGGTTCTTAGATTATTTTCAGTTCATGGTTCTTAGATTATTTTCACTTCATGATGCCTCAGAGAATGAGGAAAAAGATCCCCTTTTTAGTGGTTCAGTTTGTAAAACCACCAACTACGGCTTCTACCCATTTAGCAGAGCTTTGTGCCCCTACTACTATAGGAGATTTCACAGAAAAATGGAGTAAGAGAAAGAACACAGTCAGAGAGCAGCAATGGCCCTGTAGCTCTGGCTGGCAGCTGCGTTTCCCCAATGGAGTAATGTGTGTGTGTGTGTGTGTGTGTGTGTGTGTGTGTACGCGTGGTTTTAAAGACAGGCAGAGCAGCAGCAGCGGGCAGAGTGACTGGAGAGGCTCTGGATCCAGAAAACTTCCTGATGACAAAAGGTCTAACGTGTTTCCCACCTTCAAGCCTCTCTTCTGTTTGCTCCAGTCCATCATTTCGACACATCAGGTTTTACAAGCTTAAACTTCTAAACCTAATTCCTAAATTATCTCTTACCTGCTAATAGGGTAACGAGCCCCTCTCAGTTAAAACAGTGCAGCCACTGCAGCCAAACTGTCCTATGCTGTTTAAGCCAAAAAACTGATTCTAGAGAATGGATTTGGCCCTCCCAGATGAGACTCGGGATGTCCTGGGTCAGATGGTCCCTCTGCCTGTGTGACAGAAAAGGAGAACAAAACAGCCTAAGCTATAAATACAAAAGGTAAAAACTAAAATGAAGCTGGTGGCATTCCTTAGAGAGACATAAAGGGTTACCCTGCTTTATCTCTTCCCTGTCTTCTCCTGTCACCCTCTCAACTTCCTTGAGCTAAAAAGATGTTTTATGTTATGATTTTAATGTTTTAATTTTGGGACAGTTTACATGACTTTGACACTAACACACACAAAAAAGTTAACACTTTAAGATTGACACATTTCAACAACAACAACTCAAGGGACAATTACAGCTGCTGTCACCAGAGAGCTGTGGAAGTTGGCTCTGTTGGGTTTTACTTCCTAAAGAGATGATTGGTCCTCCCCTTAGATAAAAATAATGTCTATGCTTTTCAATATGCTACACACACACACACACACATACACACACACACACATACATACATATACACATACATACATACACACACAAACATACATACACACATACACACACATACATACACACACTCATACATACATACACACACATACACACACATACATACACATACACACACACATACATACACACACATACACACATACATACACACACATACACACATATACATACACACATACACACACATACATACACATACATACACACATACACACACACACACACACACCACCCTTAAAGGAACTTAAAGATATTGTTTGACCTTTTAAAACACAAACAAATAAGTAACTGGGTTTCTTAAGACCAAATACTTTGTGTGTGTGGTGCTTAGGGCCTCACAAATTCTAGGTAAGCACTCTACCATGGAACTACATCCCCAGACCCTGAAACTCTTGCCTATTATCTGTCTCTACACCTCACTTCAAGCCCTAGAATGTAAGCTGTATTGGAGCAGGGTCCCGGGGGTCAAGAGAGAGGGCAGACATGAGCACTGGCTGCTCTTCCAAAGGACCTGGGTTTTTTTCATGAGCCCCTCTCCATGCTAGGGTTTGATCAGTGCCTGGATGAGGAGGTGAAGCTCAAACCTGGGCTCTGAGAAGCTGAGAAAATGGGCTNTANGGTGATTTCAATGAGGTCAAAGATGGTTAATGAATGAGGCACCAACATTTGGTTCTGCTATAGCCTTCCTTTCCTAACATTAGTTTATTTCTCTACAAGCAAAGGTCTGTTCACTTCTGGGTTTATGAAATTCAGCAAAATATACAACTGGAAAGGCAAATGTTACCTGACTGATNTGGAATGGGTTCTGGCAGGCATTCTCAGATAAAGACACAAATGAGTTCTTTGTTCATTCCTGTGAACAGCCATTGTGCTGCCTTGAGAGCCATTCTGAATCAGCTAAAGTAAAAATTGGTGTTTCTGATAGGTGTTGGCTTTGAAAAACTGGCAAAATAAGACCCATATTTTCTATAATCTATGTATGCACAAGTGACCCATTCTTCAGCTCAGGATGGAAACATTTATTTTTGGCCTTCTTGGTTCTTTCTGCATTAGGTTCACGAATTTTTCTCAGTCAGATGTAAATGTTGGATGGGCCTAANTCACAAGAAACATCAAGATAAATGGAGTAACATGTCCGACTATGAATCCCTGTAAATATTTATGAGAAAATTATGCCATCTAGGGAGATTTCTTTCTGAAATTGTGTGTTTCTGAAATTGTCCTCTTTAAATGGCGGGTGACAGTGACTGTTTGGTTTTGCAACACTACACTGAAACTTGAAGAGAAAATGCTCCTTCTTTATCTGTATGATTACTCCCTTTGCAGAACAGAGATCCTTGCATTGTGGAACCAGTGATCCAGGTGCCACACTGGACAGATGCTTTCTTTATAGGATCAAGCACNAAATGAAGACAGGAGAGAGTGCAATGCTGTGCACACGGTTTGTCTTCTCCTAAGCTCATNGACAGTCAGTCTCCACATGGAGATATTAGAAGAGATTGGTGCTCTGTTTCCAACCTACTATGTGACTTTTTTTCCACAAAGGATTTAGTTTGTTTGGNCAGGTCATTGGCATACTGAGGGCATGTACCACCTTAAGCCACCACTGAAGACAGTGTCCTAGTGTAAGGAAATGTGAACACAACATCCTAGTGTAAGGAAATGTGAAGACAGTGTCCTAGTGTAAAGATTTCCCCTGCCAATGCCTTCTGTTTAAACTCGGACTCTTTTGGACAGGGACCTCAGTCACTTCAAGTACCAGCCCCAAATATTTGTA
Source organism: Neotoma lepida (assembly GCA_001675575.1). Taxonomy (NCBI): domain Eukaryota; kingdom Metazoa; phylum Chordata; class Mammalia; order Rodentia; family Cricetidae; genus Neotoma; species Neotoma lepida. The sequence goes on from LZPO01066270.1 coordinate 596,740, forward strand.
AATCTGTATAGGCCATACAAGTATTTCAATACTGCTCTTCTAGTCCCTGCCTGAAGATCCCACAAATACCGGGACCACTATAATAACAAGCACAGGT
>LZPO01066270.1:604315-620656 GCA_001675575.1 Neotoma lepida
ATATGTATATATGGAACATAATTTAATTTCAGTCTTTATCTCAGATTAATCATCATTTCTCTGGGAAGCCCTCCCTGATCCCCCAAGAAAGGATGCAAATTTTAAAACNATAGTGAGCAAAAATTCTAATTCATCAAAATAGCAAATTATTTTTTAGAAAATTTAAATTGCAGTTTTAGTTACTTATTGTGTGTGTATATGTATGTATGTATGTACGTATGTATGTGGGCGGCTGTTGAGTGTGACATGGTGTGCCTGTGGAGATTAGAAGAGAATCTGAGAGAATTGATTTTCTCCTTCTACCTGTGGATTCCGGGAATTGANCTCAGGTCATCAGGCTTGGCTGCAGTCATCATTAACCACCGAGACATCTTTGTGGCTACACAATCACAAATGTTACCTAAAGCTTTGTGTCTATTCATTTTTAAAGAACAAATGAGTCCTTCCCCTTCCCCTTGCCCTCCCCCTTCCTNNTCCTCTNCTTTGGGAAAACACCAAATGGTGATGGCACTGGTACAGCGGGAGGGCCCAGAGGACCCNGNGTCCCAGGCTCAGGAGGCTGAAGAGGATTCCCCNGAGGAGGATTTGNCAGGNGTCTTGGGGCCACAGTNGTGGTCAAGGTTGTGGCTGTGNCGGTAAAGCCCAAGACAAGGAGTGGATTCCTGTTACCAANCNGNGCTGCCTGGTCCAGGACATGAAGATCAAGTCCCTGGAGTTCTACCTGTTCTTCCTGCCCATTAAGGAATCCCAGATTATTGACCTTCTCCTGGGGGCATCCCTAAAGGATGAAGTTTAAAGATCATGCCATTGTAGAAGCTGGTTGGCCAGCNGCCCACCAGGTTCAAGGCATGGGTTGCTATTGGGAACTACAATGGTCATGTTGGTCTTGGTGTTAAGTCCTCCAAGGAGGTAGCCACTGCCATCCNCGGCATCATCATCTTGGCCAAGATTTCCATCATCCCTGTGGGAAGAGGCAACTGGGGGAACAAGATTGACAAGCCTCACACTATTCCATGCAAGGTGACAGGCTATTTGGCTCTGTGTTGGTGCGTCTCATCCCTGTCCCCAGAAGCACTGGCATGGTCTCTGCCCCTGTGCCCAAGAAGCTATTGATGATGGCTGATATTGATGACTGCTACACATTAGGGGGCTGCATTGCCACCCTGGACAACTTTGCCAGGGCCACCTTTGATGCTATCTCCAAGACTACAGCTACCTGACTCCTGACATCTGGCAGGAGACTGTGTTCACCAAGTCTCCTTGTCAGGAATTCACTGACCATCTTGTGAAACCCCACCAGAGTCTCCGTTCTGATGACCCAGGTCACTCCAGTTGTAGTGACCACATAAGGGTTTTAATACAAGAAATACAGAGTGAATTAAGGTTGGGAGAGAGAGAGAGAGAGAGAGAGAGAGAGAGAGAGAGAGAGAGAGAGAGAGAGAGAGAGATCCTAAAAATGAATGAGTTCGGAAGGAAGTGGCTATTTATACATTGATGGTAGAGACAAAAGTTGCTACAACCCTTTAGAAAATAATTTTTCAGTGGCCTTAAAATGTTTATAAGGGTAATTCCACCCTGGGAGTTGTCCAAGGGAATCATCTGAGATGTGGAATTTTTTTTCACATGTAGTGATCATAGCATTATTAATAGCAGCAAAAATTTGGAAATAAGGTTTATATAATAATTACATAAGTCACAACTTGGAGTATTAGGCTGCCGTTAAGATGAGATTTACCACGTATAATGTTACCATGGTAAATGAGGAAACAACACACACTATCTATGAGAACTGCCCCATCACGTTATTAAGCTTCCCACACGCCAGACAATGTGCTCACAAATGCTCNGATTCTATTTAAAATGACCTCACTGGGTCTTTCAACTCATAGATGTCTAAAATTCGTTTTCTAGCCAAATGCTGGATACACTGAAATTGTAATATTTTTTATCACAAGGGTCTTGAAGAAAAGATATGATCTATGAAATTTACTCAAGAATCATTTTTTTTTTCACTCTTGTCTAAATTCTGTCAAAGCCGACTCACTGGCAGGCTGTTGTCCAGAACCCAAACAAAAGGTCAAACTCCGGGCAGCAAGGAGAAAGGAAGAAACTGATGACTTAAGCAACAGAGCAGCCACAGCGGAAGGTGTGAGCTGAAGTCTGCAAGCTTGAGCTCTTACCAGTCCTCCTCTCCCAGCACGAACACACACATTCAACTGTCTACTTGTGGCTTTTGTTCTTTGAGATCGCCTGGGTGTACTTGTAAAAAGTCGTCGTGAGTAGCTCCCTTATTCTGTTGCCCCAGCATAAATAAATCCTGAATTCTCCCAGCTGGGTCAGGGCCAGACCTAAGCCTGGACCATCAGGCCCAGAAGGTTGTACCACAAGATGCACAGTGGCGTGTCCTAGCAACCGGAGCAACTGGACTCCAGTGTCCACACAAAGCATGGGTTTAAAAGACGCTACTGTCTCTATTAAATAGCCAAGCAGCTGTATTATTCTTAGAGAAGTCTGTGGCAGGAATTGGAAAAAGTGTTTCCAGTTTTGTAACAAAAATGTAATTATTTTGGTTTGTGGGTTGTCAAACTGCTGCAAACTTAATGTTAAAGAGAAGCAGGNATATTTGATTTAATTACTTTTTTGATGAAGGCTTATCTTTGATAGAGGATCATAATAAATATTAACTATGCATTAAAGGCCAGATCTGCATTTTTGTTCCTGAAAATTAGGCTGAAAATAAGAATAAATGGAATCCACATGTTATGACCACTCTAAAATGTTGGAAATTTGTATTTTAATTACTAATACATATTCATCACAGATGAGTAAAAATATTTGACTCACCCATAAGCTCAGCACCTGCAGCCAAGCAGACTGTAGCTATTATTAATATATTGGCATGAAACTCTTCATGTTTTTTTCCCTCTGCATATGTTCACATATATGACACTTTGTTCTTCCCAAATGGCTATATTTTAGCAAGTCTAAGAGTTACTAATTGTCTTCATTATTTTTCTATTGCTGTGATAAGACACCATGACCAAGGCAACTTATAGAAAAAAGAGTTTGTTTGAGGCTTACAGATTCAGGGCGTTAGAGTCTGTGACCATCATGGCAGGGTGCTGGCACAGGCAGACATGGCCCCAAAGCAGTAGCTGAGAACTTACCTTTTGATCCACAAGTAGCCAGAGCAAGCTAACTAGGAATGGTGTGAGGTTTTGAAACCTCAAAGCCCACCCAAAGATACACCTCCTCCAACAAGGCCACACCTCCTTATCCTTCCCAAACAGTTCCACCATGGGTCCAATACATGGGGGACCAAGTATTGAAATATATGAGCTTATGGGGGCCACTGTCATCCAAACCACCACACTGACATATCATTGACATANTTCTGTGGCAATAACTATATAGTTCTGCCACATTGTTTTTGTAATAGCTGCACATATTTATCTCCAGTATGGTCCATTTGAGATATTTAAAATCAATGCTTTGCAAACTTCAGCTCATGACCCTTAGCAAAGTATATAATAAACTGAAGTGCATTATGACCAGTAATCTTATTTATTATACTCTGTTACAGCTTTATAATTTGCCTTGTTAGATAGNTGGTGGCAAGTTTTCCTTAACTTTGCTTTCCTGACTTTAAAAAAAATGGTATAATTTGCCTTTTATTTTTATTTTTTAATTTATTTATTTTATATGCATTGATGCATTGCTTACATGTATGTCTGTGTGAGGATGCCAGATCCCCTGGAACTGGAGTTACAGACAGTTGTGAGCTGCCATGTGGGTGCTGGGAATTGAACCCAGGTCCTCTGGAAGAGCAGTCAGTGCTCTTAACCAATGAACCATCTCTCCAGCCCCCATAATTTGCTTTTTATAAGTTCAGGCTTTTGGATGATGCTTATACCTATTCTGAATAGGTCCAAATATGATGTGGGGATTTTTATATTCAATTTATAAATTGATTTGGGAACTGACGTTTGCATTAATGGCTTTTTTTCATCCAGAAATAAACAATATCTTTCATCCAGTTGTTTTCTTTTGTCTTTGAGCCAAGTTGCAGAGGACTCTTCATCTAAACCTGCATCTTCCTTCTTGAATTTATTCACTGCCATTTAATATTTAGTTGCATTATTGTGTAAATACTGTTGTTGTTGTTTCCAAGGGAACACAGCCCTATGTAGACATCCACGTTTCTATGCTTGTTTTGTAATTAAGTATACTGGCTTCTAAAAATAGTTTCCCACCCAAGTTGTGTAGGTCACTTGTGAAGGAGAGCTACAGAGCGTAGATGGAAAGTTTGGCTTCCAGCTCTTNCGTATCGGAGTCCTTTTCATTTCATTGAGTGTGACTGGTCATTTCATGAAAACAGAACGTGTGTGAGGCCTTAGGATATCTGTATGACCCATCATCTCCATGATGAGCAGGGTGCGTTCCTGAGTCACAGGACTGAACCGCCCACAAGAGGACCCACTTGTAGCAGCCTCATCCCTTGACCTCGTGAGCAGCTGCACACCCATAACCCATGCTCTCCAGAAACAGGAAGAGCATAAAGCCTGGCTAGGTCTACTGTGCACTGATGCTAGTGTTTTCTGTGAAGATGTTGTGTTGAGTGCTTCTAGTATTTTCATTTTACAGGAGAAAAAAATGAGGCCAGGAGATATTAAACATATCATCTGCTCATTCACCAGCCATTCATTCATTCTAGTACAGTGATTCACAACCTTCCTGATGCTTCGACCCTCTAATACAGTTCCTTATGTTGTGCTGACCCCAACCATAACATTATTTCTGTTGTTACTTCATAACTGTACTTTTTGTTACTTTTATGAATTGTAATGTAAATATCTGTGTTTTCCAATGGTCTTTGGCGACCCCAAAGGGGTCACAATCTACATGTTAAGAACCACTGAGAATACATACTGAGAATTAATCTAGTATGTGTGGGGAACCTACCAAGCACACAGCTTTCTCTTATGGCCATGAACAAAAAGTCCTGTCCTCATGCAATTTCTTTAAGGAAAAGTAATAATGAGTATAATAAGTTATTATATTGGGTATGCATGGCAAATGTTGAAAGTGCCAAAAGATNGAGTGTAGTAAAAACACACTTTTTTTTGCAGAGTCCCTGAACTCTGCAAAGCGCCATTGCCTTCCTTGACCTTCATAACACAGGAAGCTGAAAGCGGCACAAGCGTTGGGCGTGTCCTGCACGTCCACGGCCATGCCCGCTGCCTCTTGGCTTGTAGTATTTGGGATTGCAGCCGCTCCGTCTTGTTTCTAGTGCCGACTGTCCTAGGCTCCAGCATCCAGAAAGGGGAGACGCTCTCTTTAGTGATATCCTAATGGGATCCCGCATTCTACTGGATCATCGTCTGTGGGAGGAGCGGGCATGGCCCAAACACGCGGTTTCATTTGCACATGAAGCCTTTGTGGTTGTAGAGGTCGATGTACAAGGCCAGAGAATGCTCGCTTTGCTTCAGAGAGACTCGGGACCGTGGGTACTGCTCATCATCCATTGAGCTCACAGCCCAGAAGGTCCTTGGGCCCACAGACCTCTAGAGAATCCAGGAATGTTAATCACACAGGGTTATCTTTTCAATGGGAAAGACGAAAAACCTGTTCTTCCATCCAGAAAGCTGAGAATTGCAAGTGGTTAATAGCCTGGTGATCTGTGTTATCTGTTAGGCCAGGCATATCAAACTCTTAAAACCAGGACTGGCTGTGACTCGTAATCTAAATGACCCTTACAGCCAGAGGCTCCCCCAAGCTCCCACAACCAGGACCAGAGGTGGCTAACAGCCCAGATGACCTTTATGGTATCTATATGACTGAGACCAGGCCAGGCCCTTGAGCTAGGACAGGTAGCCTATCTCTAGAACCCATCCAAGTATTTTATAAGAATTAAGTAATATAAATATTTTCTTTAAAATGAAAATCTGGATAAATATTATCCGTACCCTGAGTTGAGTTTCAATGTAATTACGCTTCCTTGTGCAATGGGGATTGTATTACACCAGAAAAATTTCCCCCAAAATTATACTGAGCTTAAATACATTGGGAATCAACCCTCTGTTATTAGACTCCCCAAATCTGATCCAGGTTAATAAAGTCAATCTGCACCGGGTTTTCATACTTATCTCTTTATGGGGGTCATTTCCCTGAATGACACCTGCAGGGACCTCCATAGAGAGCTAGTGCCCCTACTTTGGAGTCCTCCACAGTAGATCCACGTGCCTGGCTCCGTACACGCAGCCAAAGCNGTGACCATGGCTGCACCGTGGGTAGTGCCTGGGTCACCAGGGGTGATGGGATTGCAGCGTAGTCTGCAAATTGTGTTTTAACTGGGCAGGCATGTTTAAACCACAACAACAAATGTCCCAAAGCTCTGGAAAAGGTTTGGACCCCATTGTGCCACATGCAGAGCACAGACCTCAAAGAAAGTAATCTCTCACTCCTTGGAAAGCGTTCCAGGGTGGCTTGCCGTGGGAGAGCAGATCACAAGAAGGGCATGTGAACTACCCCCTTCTATCTGTTCCTCCCAAGGGTATAGCAGCTCTTTCTTAGGGGCTGTGCTTTGCTTGTTTTAAGTGTTCATTCTGAGCCCCCCACGCACTGCTTTTCCTTCAAGTCTTTCTTCGTAAAACTGTGAGCTGAGGCTAAGACATCAAGGATGAGGTAAATTCAGTAATGAAGTGGCTGCTGGGATTTTCCTTTGTGCAATAGAGAGGCGGTTCAGTCTGATCAGGCAAAAACTTCCAATATCATCCCAAATTACACTTAAAAACAGGGCTGTTGGCTAGAGGGCTGCCCAGGTTGACTTTGACGTAAGAAAGTTATATCNTAAAGATTTGTTACTCTTCCATTAACGAAAGCAATGCTCTGCTTGCATTGCTCATGGGTGCTCAATACACACAAAACTTTCTAGAATACCTAGGATGAACTTTAATTTTCTAGGATTTATCCGGATTTTCATTTTAAAGAAAATATTTATATTGCTTAATTCTTATAAAATACTTGGAGTTGGCCGGGCGGTGGTGGCGCACGCCTTTAATCCCAGCACTCGGGAGGCAGAGGCAGGCGGATCTCTGTGAGTTNGAGGCCAGCCCGGGCTACCAAGTGAGTTCCAGGAAAGGCGCAAAGCTACACAGAGAAACCCTGTCTTGAAAAACCAAAAAAAAAATACTTGGAGTTGAGGAGGCTTGCTTTCAGACCCATGAACTCTGAAGACGGTCAGGGGTTTGAGTTGCCTTTACACAGGTGGTAGTTGNAAAACAAAGGAAATATTTCTTTGTTATTCCCTCAGCCTGATGTCAGATTTCATTATGGATGTCATCTTGAAANTTTTCAATTTTAATATAAAATTAAGTGTGTGTATGTGTGTATATTTGTGTGTGTGTGTTTTAACCTGTGAAAGCCAGAACTTAAAACAAAACCAAAACAAACCCCACAGGGCCATCTTTCCTTCTGCCACCCCTTGGATGATGCGGTTCAGGTAGACTTGTTCACTACATCATGTGAAGTCCTTACGAACACAGGGACTTTTACGAACACAGTTGACAAAGGGAACAGTGATCCTGTGGTCCCGGACAAGCGACTCTCTTGTCCTTTCCACTAATAAGGAAGGCAATCGGCTCCATATATTGTCCATTATGGCCCCTTTGTCTGATTTACTTTCTGTGACACTGTGGAGATTACTTCTATAAACTCGCATGTATTTTCTGCAAACAACCTAAAATACAAAACTACTCAGAGAGAAGCACTGTTCCTTTAGCAAGTTAAACAAGGCAGTAACTTGCCTGTCCTTGGGAATCTGAGGAGCAGGGAGAAGAAGGAAAATGGTTAAGAGGATTTTGTTTCTTTCTGTCGTGTGTTTTATTATTCATTCATCTTGCAGCCTTCTGTGTGCTGAGCTAGGCTCTGAGTGGAAAATATCAGTAGGATAGCTGCTCGCTCATATTGCAAATGAGATAGACAAGCAAACAAATCATTACCAGCCTGGGAGAGCCAGACTCTAATCAGAAGCACCTGGTGAGTAGGAGTGACTCCCTCACCCTAAGACCCCCGAGGCACTCCAGCGGGAACAGATACACACCACAACTGGAAGTACCAGATTTCCAACTCTATTGATTTCAACCGATGCTGCATAGATANCCAGTACCTGTTCATCACCTGTCCACATGGGTGGCCAAAGGCCCTAAGTTGGGTAACTTCGGGAGGGTCTCAGACATAGCCAGTGTCTATTCAGAGGCCTTCCTAGGGAAATGCTGTATTTCTGTCTTTTATAAGTTGGTCTGAGTCTCAGGATGGAGCCAGTGGCCTCTGCCTTCAAAGATTGCAGTGGATTTACGACGCGTCTCCAACTAACAGTAACTTACTGAGTGTCATATACTGTCTCTTATACACATCTAGATGTGTATAAGAGACAGGAGCCAGTGGCCTCTGCCTTCAAAGATTGCAGTGGATTTACGACGCGTCTCCAACTAACAGTAACTTACTGAGTGTCATATAGATGCTCTCAGCTCATGTATCACCCCCTCTGCAGCCTCTCCCCAGCAGAGGGGGATTTATACTGAAGCCAATGAAGTTTACATTTTGGAGCCTCTCACTTGTGTGTGTCCTTTCTTGAGTCTCAGAGGAGTGGGCAGTGATCAAATTCCATGCCTGTGTTTTTGTGAGTGCAGTAATAGGAAAATATTTTAACCACGATCAGTTAAAACCCATAGCCACTTCCTCTGCGTATGTGTGGGGTGTGTGTACATGAGGTGTACGGACATGTGGGGGGGGGGTGTATGCACTGCAGAGGCCGCAGTAGGAGGGTGGGGTCCTGTTCAACTCCTAACTGCTCCATTTCCTTAACATTGAACCTGGAGCTGAGCTGGCCACCCACAAGCCCCAACCATCTTTCTGTCTCTATCCCTCACAGTGCTGGGGTTACAGACATGTGGCTTTTTAGGTATGTGCTGGGGATTCAAACTTGGATCCTCATCTCCTACACACTCAGCCATCTCTCCAGCCTCTCACCTTCCAGCACGATGCTGATGGCGCAGCGTCTGGTCCAGAGCCTCAGGGGCCAGGTCAGAGCTAGATTCAGCTTGAGGACACTTTTAGTTGGATTTTCCTGTGTCCTGCCTGGGCCCACTGTCNCTCAGACCCAAATGAACACACAGAGGCTTATATTATTTACAAACTTATGGCCTCATGGCTCAGGCTTCTCATTAGCTAGCTCTTACATCTTAAATTAACTGATTTCTATAAATCTATACTTGTCATGTGGCTTGTGGCCTTAGAGTACCTTGTTTCTCCTGGCGGCGACTAGCAGCATCTCCGCTGCTCTGTCTTTCTCCTTCCTAACTCTTTAGTTAGAATTTCCCGCCTAACTTTATTCTGCCTCACCATTGGCTAAACAGCTTTATTTATCAACCAATCAGAGCAACACATTCACAGCATACAGACCGACGTCTCCATCAGACACTCCAGNGTGGCTTCTCACCTCTCCANCCCACTCCCCTNGCCCTGTGCNGGTNTTTCCTGAGAACATCTTNGGTGAATACCCAAGATTGCCATCTCATCTATGACATCATGTTTTTCTGTATGTGGCCTGTCCTCAAAAGAACCCAAACTTCAGAGAGCAGCAATTGACGCGTGCTTCTCATGGCTGAATTCTGTTTGCCTGTGGCTTGGTATGTAGTTCATTACAAGCAACACTTAGTGAATGGAATAATCTCTGATGTCTACACAAATTCTAGTCTCTTTGTATGAGTTTTCTCATACTTATGACACCAGAGAAGTAGATATTGTTTCATCTCCTACAACAAATGGGGAAGGCGATGCAGCACATTTGTAAGTGCTTTTGCTGAAGGTGACACAAGGGACTGCTCCAGTTGCTGTTCAGCTCACTGTCCTCCCCTGGCCCCATCTTCCATCCCCAAAGGAAGGGACCAGCATTTCTCTGTGTTATTCTGACCCACATTTTGGTTGGACCCCTCCCTGACCTGGACTAAGGCTGCCACAGATGACGAAAAGACACATAGCACAGAGAATGAGTCAGCACCAAGGTGAGGTCCTTTCCTGCCTGCCCCTTCCCTCCCACCTGAGTTATCTCCCTGAAGATGAGGGAAGGCACCACCTCCTTCAACAGAAGTGGTCCAGGCAACTCCATAACACTGAGACACACCAAGTGTCCAGAGCAAAGAAAGCCTCTCTCCTGCAGCCATTAAATTTCTTGCAGAATCATTATCCCCTACTCTAAAAATAACCTCTTCCCAGGGTCTCTGACATGATGATGTTCTTTCTTTTCAAGGGACACTCCCCACCCCCCCACCCTCATAGGACTGACAAGACACTTGTAATATCTCTTAAGTTACTCTTTCTTTCCCAACAACCAACCCGTAACTGCCTCCTCCCAGCTCTGTGGAGTGGCTGGACTTTCTTCTTAGAAACATTTCATGACCTTTAGTAGTGTGTCGTCACCTGTGACCACCACCCTAGGGAAGAGTAAGCTAAAATGCCCACGGTGAGTATTTTGAAGTGAGACAGTGGGAATGAGATTAGTTCCTGTGAGGCAGCCATTGAGCATGATCTAATTTGGTAACGCTGGTAATACTGCAAATTGAACAGGGAGGTAGATTTTGTGTATACTTATGTGCGTGTCTATGTATGTGATACATAAATGTGATCATGTGAAGATATGCACACATCTGTGCATGCATGTGTAGACCAGACGTCAACGTTGGACATCTTCTTGGATCACTCCTCACCTTATTTTTTGAGACAGGCTCTTTCACTGAACCTGAACCTGGCCAATGAGCTCCAGGGATCCATCGATCTCTGCTCACGAGCACTGGGCTTATAGATGCGTGCTACTGTGTGTGGCTTTTACATGTGTGCTACAAATCTGGACTCAGCTCTTTGTGCTTGCCCAGCAGGCACCTTACAGACTGAGCCATCGCACCAGACTAGGGGAGTTAGATTTACATAGCAGGCTCTGATACTCCCATTTGAACTTTTCAAAGGAGAGGAGGTCACACATTAGCTGTTGTTGGCTGGAGTGTCAGGAAGCCATAGAAATGGCACATTTCTTCTTGGTGTGAGCTGTCTTGCAAGGACAGGTCATTAAGATGGGCAAGGAGAAGCCCATGGTGCTCACTCTCCACCAGCCCCCCCCCCCAATTCCCTATTCAATTTGCAATATTACCAGTATTACCAAATTAGGTAATGTTTAATGGCTGTCCCACATGAACTAATCTCATTCCTACAGTCACACATCAAAATACTCATCCTTTGGCTGGAGAGATGGCTCAGTGGGTAAGAGNGCCGACTGATCTTCCAGAGGACCCAGGTTCAACTCCCAGCACCCACAGGACAGCTGACAACTGTCTCTAACTCCAAGATCTGACACCCTCGCACAGACACACATGCAGACAAAATACCAANGCAAATAAAAATAAATAAATTAAAAGGAATACTCATCCTTGCTTTTTCTTTAGAATTTAAGATTTTGGTCAATCTGAGACATATATTCTACTTTTGAGTAGAAGTAGAAGATTCATAGATNAGAAAGGGCTCCTAGGTGTCATAGATCTGGGTGTAGGGCTCGGTTTGTTCCTTTTCAGTGAGTTATGTAAGTTCTCAGAGCTCTTGGTCCTCCCCTGGAGAAGTAGGACCACTCCATGAGTTATTTGGCAGAATAAATATGATACTCAAGGTCCTGACCCACAGAAGGCTCTCAGTGGGTGTTTATTTACGCGTTACTTCCTTTTGCCTTGTTTTTGAAGTACCAAGCACACAAGAGTTATTAAATAGCTGATTTCAAGTGAGTATTTGGAATTCCATTTTGTAGACCTTCAAATACATGTAATGTTTGAGATTGGGCATGATTTAATGATGATTGCTGTAACCCTTTAGTGCCAGGCCCTGGGATCAGGCAAGTCCTTCCCATACAATGTCTGACAGGACCCTCCCTGGGTGCATAAGATGGATATAATTTTTACTATCCAAGATACAATCTTTATTACTCAGGAGCTGCACTTCATTGTGTAGACTAAGAGGTGAGGTTAGAAGGGCTGAAGAATTTACAGGAGGTCACACAACAGAACCCTGGCACCAGAAGCAAACTTGTCGGTCAGGTCCGTTCGCGGAGATGCGCGGTGCGCCTATAGCCTATAGCGTATGGTCTCCTGCAGCCCCATAAGGAAGGGAGCCCAGCAACTAGGGATAGATCGTTTTTTTCCCGAAGCAACAGAAATTCTTCCTGATTTATTTTGATGCCTATGGATGCTTTTCCTGCACGTTTGGAAATCTATCCCTTTTTTCACAGCGGTGGAAATAACCTGCCTTGACACAAAGTTGGAAGGTTTGAGACAGAGCCGGTTCGCTCTCAAAGGAAAGGCTAAACGGTGAGGAGTGGGAAGTGGGAGGAAAAGGGGTGGAAAGNGACATCCTATGGCAGCCCAGAGCTGGCGAATGACGAAGTTCTGATGGGGAATTTTTTTAGATTGTCTGCAATTTCGGATGCAATGGAAGCCTTCTCTTTGTGATTGACATTTTTCCGGGGGTAGGGGTGGGGGTGGGGGGCATTGTGAAGAGCCCTTGCAGGGAGCACAAGCCTTGTTGACTGAGCTGTTCTCANAGCTGGCGGAGGTGCACGGACCCATGACAGATGAATGAGGTCTAGCCGTTCTTCTGTTTTCTTTTCCCTCTCNACANCTCTCTCATTTACATCCCCAGCCTTTTGCCTTGTTAATTCAGACCCTGCCCACAAACAGTCTTCCCTCGGGGGTCCTCAGGAGATTATTCTGGAAGCCAGCAACATCTCAGATGCTAAAGTCCTTTAGGTAGATCTTCATATTTGCATATTGCCTGCACACATTCAGTCTACACAATCCTCCCATCTACTTTATTTTTAATATTATGATTTTTATTTATTTAGTTTTTTTTTGTGTGTGTGTGAAGGGGTTAAACTCTCCCACTTCCACAACTGAATTTAGGGTCCAGTTCTCTGAGAAGGACAAATAGGTGTCTTTCCCAACAAAGGGCCATTTATCTACAAAGCCCTTACATTCAGGGTCGAGGGAGAGAACAAACACAGANGGTCTAAGTCAGCCTCACAGTGTCTCAAGGGCAAACCCAGCAGCCCCTTCTGAGTCATGTCCAAGCTTGTGCAGATGTGTCCAAAAATGNTAAGACTAAACCTCAGCCAATTAAAAATATACTAACCGATTAGGTAACTGACCTTGGAACTCCCCTTAGCTATGCTTAAAAAGAGCCTGACTGCCTATCTCAGGGTCATTGTTGCCATTTTGCTGGGGGGGGGCGACCTAGCAAATATAATAAATATAATAAACACTCTTTGTTCTTGCATACTATTTGAGTCTGGGGGTCTTCCTTCAGCGTTTCCTCAGACCCTACATTTGTTTATTTATTTATTTATTTGTTTGTTTGTTTTGTTTTTACAATGTCTCATGTAGCCATGTAGCCCCCCCAGCTGGCCACAAACTTCCCAGGTAGCTAAGGATGGCCTTGACCTCTTGACCCCCTGGCTCCACCTCCTAAGGGTTAGTATTACAGGCGGTCAGCCTCGTGCTTAGCTTCACCCATATACTTTAAATCACCTCTAGATCACTTCAAATGCAGACAGTGTAAACGGCATGTAATTAGTTGTCATTTACTGTACTGAATTGTTTAGGAAATCATTTAAGGTTTTGAAAAAGTTTATTTCATTTTGTGTGTATGGAGACTTTGTCTGTGTACCTACTGGTGGATGGGCCTGATACTTGTGGTGGCCAGAAGAGGGTTAGGATCCCCTGGAACTGGAGTTACAGGTGGTTGTGAGCCACAAAGTGGGTGCTGAGAATCGAACCCAGGTCCTCCAGAAGAGCAGCCAGTGTTCTTAACCATGAGCGTTTTCTAGTCCTGGGAAATAACTCTAAGAAAAAAAAATTGAGAGGTAGTGCTGAGGAGATGGCTTATCATTGAGACCCGAGAACCCCAGTCTGAACCCCACCACCGACCCAAAAGCTGGGCATGGCCATGTGTGCCGGAAGTTCTGGTGCTGGGGCTATGGAGACAGAAGGGTCCTTAGGGCTTCCTGAATAGCTGGTCTACGAAAGCTCCAGGTTCAGTGAGAGACCCTTTTACAAACACTCAGGTGGACAGTGATAGAAGATGCTCAATCAACACTGACCTCTGGTCTCCATCTGCACACACATATTTGCACACACCCATGAATATGTATACATGCGTATACCACACACTCATTTCTTTGTAGGGCAGTAAAAAAGGAAAGAAATGAAAAAAAACAAAACAAAACCAAAAACATTTGTCAGCACTAGAGAGACAGAACTTGAACAGCTAGATCAGCAATCATAACTAAGACAAATTCAGACTGTAGTGATGGGAACAGGAGACAGTAAGAGGAGGGGTCCTCGATTCTGCCGTCTTTGACCCGAAGCTAGCAATGTCTTTGGTTCTGTCCTGGTCAGAGTCCAGAAATGTCGGCCGTGTTTGAGGGCTGATTCCCGATGTTGTTTTTTGTTGTCTGGAAACAGCTGCCTGGAAACGGTATAAGAGAGAGTGACCAAAACTCCAGTCTAGATGGCTATGGCTCGTGGATACCTTGTGGGTGGGCTAACGGAANTGCCAGCTCNCCCCCCATGCGGGGACACTGACCCTCAGTGGCAACTTTTTTCTCAGCACCTGCTCTCACTGTCCAGGAGCTGNGCTCTCTCCTCATCTCTTAAGCTGCCACTTACACATCTATAATAATCTTCTTTCTGAAAAACCACCCTCACATTATCCATGAATTTCATTTGTCAAGTTCGAAAGACAAGGGATCCAGAAGCCACCGGCCTGGGGTTGCTTTGGTGGCTGCTGGCTTTCTGGAACTCTAGTCCCCAAATCATGCTCCCCTTAGATGAAAAAGCACCTGCCATGCTTAAGAAGCCTGATTTCTCTCGTGTCAAGTGGTAAGAGTTACAACGGCTGTTTAGGAGAGCAATATGGCNGCAAGGGNTGGGTNGCTGGAATAAATTCATAGGTTGCAATAATGACTGAAAAGAAGTAGCCAGCCCTGTGCAGATCAGGGAATCGAGGCCCAAAGGAGGCTAGAATGTGTGTATTGCCATTATTGCTTCTAATAACATCTGCATCTGAGGTCCCATATGTGAGGATTCTACTGCTGAGCTTCCCCTACCTACATCTGGGTCACTGTCCGTGTGGCCCCTAAAGAAATGCAGATGGCTCCTGTCTTCCTCCACAAACTCTCAAAGACTATCAGAGTGCTGTGCCATGTAGATAATACTGTCATGCCCACGTCACGAGATCCCCGAGCAAGACCACCACAGAGCCGATACCCGGTGCAAAACACACAGGGGTTTATTGATAACAAGCAAGCCGGGGCTTGGTCCGTGTTCAAAACTCCAAGATATCGAGTGGAGGAGGACGGCCCTGAGCTCTCAGAATGAGGGGTTTTTAAAGGGAAAAACCACAAGCAGGGTGGTACAAGCCTTTGCGTCATATGATTAGGTGAGGGTGTGTATCCTTTGAATTTACTCGTTAGGGGTTACAGTTATCATTTTTGGGCAGGCCTGGACAAGTTCCAGGCTCTGTCCTTGAGCTGCCATGGAGGCTGGCTGGCCTAGCATGTACTGACTGACTGTAGGGGACGACTCAGTGGCCCAGGCTCTGTCCTTGACTCAGGCACATAGCTCTAAGTTGGTGAGGGGTCCCAGANNNTAAACAANTGACTGAACTTTGAGCAGTCAGAGTATGTGCAGAAAGGGNGCTACTGCAAGGACTATGTCTTTTGTTCACNGCCCTCCCAGAAACTGCTTGNTCAAGTCTCAGGAAACTNAAATTGAGGCCTGACCTCTGAGAGAAGACTGAGGAGCCTNTTATGACATCAGCTCGGTCTTTTCAATACCAAGGTTCTGTGCACCCTTTATTTTTCCTCTGTGGTACAGTTTGAAGCCATGGGACCTATATTTTTTCCATTTCTGCCATTCCTCAAGTAACTTTCTTGCACAAGTCTGAACTAGACTGCCCCTGATGCCTCTGTGGGTCTGCCTTCCCATTCTTCCTCATTGTACAGTTATGAGCTCTCCCGCTGTCTCGTTGCTGGACTTGTTTAATGCTACAGATAAGGGCGAATGTTTTTTCTTCCTCACCTTTGGAAAAAATGTTCCGACCCCAGTTTTGCTGTGAAACTGTCAGTTTCTAAAGTAAGAGGGGAGAGCTTTGCACAGGTGCTTTATTTCCCTGCTTTTGACAATTGCACTGACTTAGTCATTCCGGGTTCCTGAAAGCTGGAGTTCTACCTGGGCCTGGGGGGGGGGG
>LZPO01066270.1:620751-632168 GCA_001675575.1 Neotoma lepida
CTCTCATTCATTCCCTAATGATGGCGCAAACCAATCTTTCCCACTGCAGACTTGAACTTTGCAAACACTATTAAACAAAATCATTACCGTGATGAATACGGGCCAACAGATAAGTGCTTTCAGATAAGTTCCTTGGCTACAGCATTAAAGAACTAATACCTAACCTAAAATACAATGGCTTTCCTCTCCCCCGCCCCCCTTTTAGGTAGTTTGTTAAAGGAGGCAGCTTTCACCTCTGTAGGTGGGGAGCCCGGTTCTTTTCACTAGCTGCTTGTCTTTGAGCCCACTTCCCTCATGCCCGCTGTGTAGGAGCAAGCCTGGAGTGTTTAACTTAGCCCCGGAAATGATCAACCCTGAGCGTCCACTGCCGCCGTCAGACCCAGCTGCTTGAAATGTCCGCACAGCTGCTTTGAGTCGAGCGCAAACCCTTCCCGCTGTTGCCGGTTCTAAGAGAAAATGCTGATTATGAGCCAGCGGGGCTCCTAAGGCATCCACTTTCGCTCCTTTTACCACCAGCTCGGATTTCGGNAGAATGAAACTTGAGTTCAGGAATCTGGAAGCAAATGTGGAAACGCACCTCTGGATCTAAAACCACTCTACGACGGATTTCACAATCTGCTTCCCCTTTGGTTATGACTCATGGGGTTTTAGGGAACCCCCAGGAGAGCCCTACTTGCTTAGTGAAGGTTCCTGCTGGGTGAACAACAGTTGCGCGCCCCACTCCCCCGCTTCCTGAATGACGGGAAATTTAGTAGTCTGTACACTCAGAGCAAACCGGTCCCGGTGGGAGGCTGGCTTCACCCAAATCTGGTCCTGCGGACCCAGAGATTGAAAAACAAAGATGTTTAATGCAGAAAGGAGAGCTGAGGAGACCCACAGCATCACCCCGCCAGAAAACTGGGGCAGAACAAGGTGGAAGGAAGGCTCGGAGTGCAAGTCCAAAGACGCTNTNGTCCTTTTTAGCCCACGCTCTGACCAGCCCGGAGCTTCTGNAACATCCTGCATTGAAGTGTTTGATGCAAACACGACTGCCTCCAGGCAATAAAATAGAGACATCTGCCAAATGTGTAATTATATTTATAAATAGCTGCGTATGTGAGGGTAGGGTAATCACTTTTTCCTTTTCTCTGTCCTCACTCTCCCGTGTTCAAAGAGAAGAAACGGAGGAGGAGGAGGGAGAGAGGGNGGAGGAGGGCGAGGAGAGGGGAAGGAGGAGGAAGAGAAGTTTTTGCGCTGGGCGGGAGTTTCATGAACTCCTTACTGTCCCACTATTGTCCAGAGGCCATCACTCAAAGCCAAACAATAGTGATTGGCCATAACTCAGAAAGAAAAAAAAAGTCTTTTATGACATACTTTCACATGTCAAATAGTTCAGTAAGACCATGGATCTGTCTTTCATTTTCTCAGGTTTCATTGGATTAGTTTTTTCACTGAGTATTCTCCACCAGTAAAGCGATTCTGGCCAACAAATAAATATTCAAATTTTTTAAAATGAGATTTTTTTAAAAAAAAATTTGTTTTTGTTTTTTGAGAAAACTGTATAAAAACAATCAATGATGTGTCCACCAAATCAGTGGTTCCCAGGCACTGTATCAGGGTTCTCTACAGCAGTGGTTCTCAACCTTCCTAATGCTGTGACCCTTGAACACATCCCTCATGCTGTGGTGACCCCCAGCCACAAAATTATTTTGTTGCTACTTCATAACTGTAATTTTGCTGCTGTTATGAATCGTAATGTAAATATCTGATATGCAGGATATGATATATGTGACCCCTATGAAAGGGTTGTTCAATCCCCAAAGNGGTTGCAACCCACAGGTTGAGAACCACTGCTCTGGGGTGTCATAGCCAACTCTGTGATACCACAGGACATCCCAGAATCTTAAGTACATTGATGTCTGACCTCTGTGAGGAGTCACGCAACCTACTAAGACACAGAGCAGTGTGGGAGTTGGGTTGTTCAGTATCCGTTATTGTGTATTTACGAGGCTTACTGGCTCCCGCAGAGCCTTGACCCAGGGCGCCATATTCAGAGCAATGAGAAACAATGGGAGCTTCGGAGGCTGCGGTTGGTCTTATCAAAAGGTCCGATACTCTTGGTCCTTTCTCTTTTCAGTTCCTGGAAATGTTCAGCTGGAGTTAGTGTTTCGGCTTCTCCTTTCNGCCCCGCCTACCTGGTCACCTGATTCCCTTCATCAGCTTTCGTCTCAGCGCGGCACGCCGGAATTCTCTGGGGCCTCGTCCTGGAGTTCCATTTTCTTAAGTTACCTCGTATCCTAGGATTCTTCCTCAGAAAGGACCATCTGGGTTTATAGCCTGAGATTTTCACATTTGGGGAAATTCATTCAAACTTACTGAGCTCATTGCAGAAACCAGAATCCCTGTCAAAACCTAAGGGCTGAAACTTAACCATTACTCTGATTTCCCCAGCTTTTCCTATAAGTGTTGGCCATAAGAAATTCTTTGGCCTACCTTGCCTGAATCTAGGTCATAGACCCACATTACCCCAGGATCTTGCCCCAAGATGTGGTTAAAGACAGCTCTTCAGAGAAGCAGTTTATTCCTGCAATCCCAAATTTTACACCGTGTGAAAACCAGAAATGGTTAAAGAACACATTCCTTTTTGTTGTTACTATGTCTAAAAAGAACGACTGAACTTTTTTGAGACAGGGTCTCATGTAGCCCATGCTGGCCTTTGCTATGAAGCCAAGGCTTTCCTTGAGCTTCTGATCCCCCTGCCTCCACCTCCTGCATTCTGGAATTACAGCGTGTACCACCACAGCACCTGGCCTTCGTCGGGTGGGTGGCTGTNCTTTTTAAAGCCTTACTTTGTGAGATTGGGGGAGAAGAATACACAACTGGNGACAATGTCTTTGTAGACCTGCAGATCTAACTTTGAAGTTCCTTCCACTCAGTGTTTTGGTAACATCTGTCCATTCTGAGAGGCGCAAGATCCTCCCTAGACCAGAAAGANGAACTTGGGGGTCACCCAGTCAGGGTGCTGCTTATCAAATGAAAAAGTGGAAAATCTGCAAGGAGAAGTGACTGAGTGACCAACGNCCACACAATGATCCTTGTGACCAGATGCCAAGACACCTGCTCAGAACTGTACATCAGCTCAGAGTAAAATCTCCCCATTTTCTANTGAAGGTGTTACCAGCCAGTGCATCTCAAACCAGGCATGAGAACTAACCTGAGGGGTTGCTGAAGCTCCATCCCCAGGGTTTCCAATCTAGCAGCTTCAGTAGGTTAAGGGTGAACTTGACAATCTACATTTCTGTGAAGTTTCTAGGGTATGGGGATGCTGCTGATCTAGAAGCATCCTGGATGGTCCANGATGCTGCAGGTCCAAAAGACTTTCAGTCACTGGTGTAGACTGTNTGAGGAGCCAGAGAGCAGCCTATGGGGGCAGAGCAGGTGGCTGTCTCAAACATCTTGAAGCCTGTGGAGTGCATTTAAGGCCAAGCGACTGAGGAGTAAGGGCTTCCTCTTTTNAGTTNCTNGGNGCTTGGAGGCAGACCCTGGGAAGACAAAGAATCCACCAGACCTGAGTGGGNCCTATCTCAGCCCACTGTGGGTGGCAGTCTGAGCCCCTGACCATAGTTTCTGATTCAGGCACACTAGACAGGACAAGAATTAGAACCAGCTAGGTGTGGTGGCCCGTGACATTAGTTCTAGCACTCAGGAGTAAAGGAGGCAGATCTCTGTGAGTTCTAGACCAGTCTGGTCAACAGAGTGAGTTCCAGGACATCCAGGGCTATGCATAGAGATCTAGTTCCCATACCAAACTAACCAACCAAGCAACCAACCANCAAAAGAAATAGNAACGTGAGGAATATGTGACAGACCAGAAATGGGAATAAGCTTGATGCATACTCAAACTGCTAACAGCCCAAATTTTGCTTTCTTTAGAAAAAAATTATTGACCCAATAATGACTGTATCTAAAGCTCTTAAGAATAAGACAATGATGTCCAGAAACAACTTTTTAAAGAGAACTAAAATAGATTTCGTGCTTACCAGTGAATGTGAGCATGCATGCAGCGTGTTTGAAGGGCAACAGGAGAAACATAANTTACCAAACATAATTCTGGTAAATAAATATCCCTTTCTGAATGACAAGAGGTGAAGCAATCAGGAAGAAGCAGATGGATGACGTGACTGGACAGGGAGGAAGGGACTGCAGGGCTGGCTGGAAAAGTGTGCCTCAAACCCCGGGGTTTTACGATATATGCTTTTGGGGTTTGTCCATAGATCCTGCTCTTGACTCCTTAAGTCAGCCCGCAGAAATTAGATCTTCTCTCCTTTGAGGTGGATTGTAGGAATGTTGTCGAATATTTNCTTAGCTATGCAAAGATGTGTTGTATTTGTTTACGTTGTAGAATATTTGTTTAACCGTGTAAAGATGTGTTGCATTAGTTTACAGATATTTGTTTAACTATGCAAAGATGTGTTGCATTTGTTTACATTGTGGAATATTAGTTTTTAACTATGTAAAGATGTGTTGCATTAGTTTACAGATATTTGTTTAATTATGCAAAAATGTATTGCATTTGTTTACCTTGCCTGCCTAAGGCACCTGATTGGTTTAGTAAAAAGCTAAATGTCCAATAGCTAGGCAGGAGGTATAGACAGAACTTTCAGGCAGGGAGAGTAAATAGAAGGAGGAATTTAGGCTCAAGGGAGAAAGAAAGAGACTTCAAGGAAACACCAGGGACCAACCAGCCAGACACTGAGGAAGCAAGAAAGTAGGACATACAGAATGAAAGAAAGGTAAAAAGCCCCAAGACAAAACAAATAAAAGAACACTGTTCTGTGACACAAAGATGCACAAGTCAGACCTCGGTACTCATGAAAACGGTTCCTTTGAACACAGCCGTTTATGTGTTGCCTACGACTGCTTTCACTCTAGAGTGACAGTGTTGAGAAGCTGTGACAGATGCCATCTGGCTCGTGGTGCCTGAAGATTTCCCATCTGCTCCTTGATAGAAAAATTTCGCCGACCTTGTTTTCTCTGTACCCAGTTTGGTAAGCCTGATTTTGCTCACTTGGAAAGTGAGGCTAACACTGGTCGTTGGCTCCCAGACCTGCAGTGAAACTCAACTGAGAGAATACAGGGCAAGTCCCTTCTAGAGGACCAGCCTTAAGGAAAAACTAAATTGTTTATGTGACAGAAGGTGTAAGGGATGTTTTAGTTTCATTTCTGTTGCTGTAACAAAGGCCCTGACAAAAGGCAACACAGAAGAAGTTTTGTTCCTCTTACTATTGGGGGTTACAGCCTATTACTGAGAGGAAGTTACAGGAAGAACTCATGCAGCGGGTCGCATTACATCCACAGTCAAGAGCAAAGGGAAGCGAATGTATCCATGCTGCTGGCTTGCTTGCTTTCAGCTGGCTTTCTTCGTTCTTACACAGGTCACCGTCCAGCTCATGAAATGGTACTGCCCACNTTTGACGTAAGTCTTCCATCCCACATCAGTGAAGGCAATCGGNGACAGTTGCAGCCCCTTAGGTAAGATTCCTATCCGTGGCAACCATTAGAGAATTGCCTCCTNCCAGACAATCCTCAGGAGAAGTGTTGCTTTCTTGGACAATTTCCAAAAAGAGCTACCTCTCTCTCCTGGACAGCGCTCTTGATTACCCCCGCTCCCGTTGAGTCCCTGTTCGAGCGCTGGGAAATGCTGCTGTGGAGTGCATGTAAGGCCAAGGGACCTTAAGGCTGGACCAAAAGGACCAGCCTTCAGCAGCTCAGGAATTGAGGGGGAGCCATGGAGTCTGTGGACTAATCAATCAATTTGATTTTTCTATCTGAGGGAGGAAAACTTAATTCTCTGGGGTCAGCGAAAAAGGAAAACACATACACATATATACACATATACAGACACACATACACACATACATACACATACACACACAGATACACATACACACACATATACATATACACACATATATACACACACATACATACACACATATACATACACAGATACACATACACACACATATACACATACACACATATATACTTATACACACACACATATATACACACACACATACACACACATATACACATACATACACACACACATACACACACACATATACACACACATACATATATACTTATACACACATATATATACACATACACATACATACACATATACACACACATACACACACATATACACACACACATACACACACACACACACACACACACACACACACACCTTTAGGATCTTTCTATCATCTCTCTCATCTCTTTATTTCTTTTCTTACCTCTGTCCAGATGTATCCCTTCTGTCTGTTCTTAATTTTTCCCTTACCGCTTATATACTCAAGCAAAATCTTCCAAGCCATGTAAAAATTACAATGTGGTTACATTCTATTTTTTTAAGTGAATGATTACAATGAATACAAGTAAAAAACAGCATGTTTTCCATACCCTTTACATGATTAAACATTTTATGTATTACAGGTGAAAAACAAATTATCTCCAAGAACCCACATTCATTCATGTCCAAGCAATGTGTTATATATTAACGGAGTGTAAGCAAGCTAGGTATTGTTTTACTGGCAGGCTGCATTTTGTGGTTACAAAGAAAGGACCAATCATTTTATTATTTATATCAAAAGGTAATCTTATAAAAAAATTTTAAAAGAATCACAAATCTAAACTTTCATGAAAAACATCAGTCAACTCTACTTTAAATCCTCAGGGTACATACCCACTCATCAACAGTTATATATTTTTTTAATCAGGAAGCTGAGGGCAGAAACAGGCACAAGGAATTAATCATCACCTTTGATCACTAACCCATCCTATCAAGAAAGGTACGGCAGCCAGCCATATCCAGGCTGCCATTGTTCCTGTTCCGTGACCTCAACAAGTCCCTTGTTCAACTATTAAAACTATTAAAAGTGTGTCTTTAAATTGGTCCCCAGGATTTTCTACCTTAAAGCCATTAACAAAAAAACCTTAACCTAACCTTACTAACAATTCTACATGTCTAAATTCTTTCTAACAGTAATGTTTGAATCAATCTGCTCCAGCAGTAATGCTTGGAAAAAGTCAATCACTATTATAAGTACCAGTAACACTACCCAGTGAGGGGCTAGAAACCCCCTGAGAGTTTTCATCCAACCCATAGATTATGAGGAATGTGGAGACCACGAAGGTAACAGTCAGAGCTGTGCTCAGTAACAGCATGAGGTCCTCAGGACACACAGTCCTCTGGGCTTTGCCTCTCCAAGGCTCACTCAGGCATGCCTTCGCCAGCCACCTACCTGTGTCCCATGAATTCCAATGCTGCCTGTTGGTCCCCTCACATGGACCCCGACAACAATCGCCCACAGATATGCCTACAGGCCAACCCAACCTAGCTAAGAGAACCCTCATTTAGGCTCTCTTTCCAGGTGATTCTAGGCTATGGCAAGTTGACATTTCAAACTCACCATCTCAGGGGTCACTAAGTCAGGCTGATAGATGTCGGCTGTTGCCCGGGTCACGCCTATCTTTCAGCGTTAATAAAGCTTGCCTTTACTGAGCTCACCTTATGTGTCAAGCCCATTGTGAAGTCCTTACCTATGTTACAGTGTTTATTATTTACAATAGTCTTATAAAGTGAGTAGATTTGTTATTGTCTCCATTTTACAGGTGAGACAACAAAGACTCAAAGAGCTTACATAGGACTGTGGAGATAGCACAGTCAATAACACGCTTGTCTTGGAACTATGAGGACCCGAGTTCAATGCCCAGGGGAAAAAGCCAGGCATTGTGGCCTGTGCTGGAAATCCCAGTGCTGGGGAGACAGGGACATATTTATCCCGGAGGCTCACTGGCCAGCTTGGCCTACTTGGTGAGCTTCAGGCCAGGGAGGGACAATGAAAATAGGCAGCTCCCGAGGAACAACACCCAAAGTTGTCTCTGGCCTCCAAATGCATGCTCAAATATGTACACACACACACACACACACACACACACACACATACACACACACACACACAAGCTTAAGCAATTTATTCTAGGTCAACAGTGGGGCTGGCTCAAGCCTAGGCAGTACTATGGGAGGGCTAGCAGCTGATATGCCTTTTACCTGGAGAACACTCCTCTGCCATGCAGAGGAGGCCAGCTCACCAAAGGAGGAAACCCCTGACACAAAAGAGAGAAACCCAATCTTTTCAGAGGTCCTCCTGTTGGCTAGTTACTCTATTTTGTTTTGTTTGGCCGAGACTTATTTTAGTGCCTTTTTCTATCCGCAGAGACGCAAATGTGCCAAGGAAAAGAACTGATGCAAAAGTCAGAAGCGTTTTCCTCTGGCAGCCCTCNAGACAGGGGCAAGNCAGACAGATAAGCAAACAAGGACATAAGCAATCAGAGCCAAAGTGAAGTCATGTTTCAAGGATGAGGGCGTGCAGAGGGAAGAGTCAACAGTGTCAACCAGGAGTGACTGGCTGTGTCCTCTGGTGCCAGGCACTGGGTTCAGTTCCTTCTGGCCATACCTTGATATTTCAAGCAGGACATAGTAATTTGCATCCTTTAAAGTTTGGGTCTTTTATTTGTGCCTCTTCTGTGCTGGCTGCAGGATACTCACGAGGTCTGAGTAGGTCTCCTAGCTGTCTCCCCTGTGATGTGGCATTGCTTAGGGCTTAATTAAGAGTGTGCTATGCTGACGATGCTCCAGTGAGGACCACAAATGGGCTAGGGAAAGCAGTTGTTAAAATATAAAAATGCAATAAAGAAGTCATGGGTATTTTTCCACTAATCAAATTATATACCAACTTATATTTTAAGCACCAACTTATTAAAGGGGGTCCAATTACACCTCCCTTTCACAATGCAGGTAGTTCTTTAGCCACAATTATTTGTTGTTGGAAAGATTACATTCACAAATAATTACATCTGCACTTGTTTAATTGNAGGCTGAAAATGAAGGGCGAGCGGTTAATTATTTCTCAAATGTCTGATGCTACTTGTCATTAGCTGGTTTGGCACAAATTACACAGGGTGTTCTTTGCCTACACAGGGCGGTGGCCCAGATGACATAGCCTAGTGGGTGTGGACTTCCATGTGAACCCCTTCTCAACTCTCCCCTGAAGTCAATGCTTAACCTATGCCTACTGTTCACTCCGTATATCTTAGGTTCTTTCTGTGCCTTCAGTTGGTTCTGAACTCTTTAGGAATAATCTCGTGAGCTTTTAGGGTGTATGTTTACTTTTCCCCATTTTAAATCACTTTCTTCATGTCCCTCTCTCCACTGTTCTTACATGGAGTAAGAATGAAAGAAATATTTTATGTACGGGAAAGGTGGACACAGGACAGGAATAGTTTCTTTCTCAATGGGCCCAGTATGCTCGNGTTAGGAACAAAAGAACAAAATCTCTAACGGAGAGACAAATGGTAGAGGGGAGAAAAGGAAGAGTCAGAGAAGCATGTGTGTTCCTGTNACAGAGGTCATGTCCAGAGTTTTGTTTCTGTGGTGAGGTCANTGTTACTCACCCACATGGCTGAGTAGGGAAGATAGCAAGCCTGCAAAGCAATAAAGCAAGTGTTCTAATCAGAGAACTTTATTTTTTTTTTATTAAGAGTTTAATTACGGGCTGGAAGAAGCAGGAGCCGCTCTGAGTGACNTGACACTCTCAGTGTGAAAGTGGAGTAACTGAGATAAGAATTCTGAATTCTTTCTGGTCTGCAGCATCCTACCCACCACCTCCTCTCTGTGGCCTCCAAAACCTGGTTAGCTCCATGATCGGCCTTTGCTTCTGTGGCACAGGCCTTCTGTTGAGGTGCTCTTGGGACTTCTGCTTTACAAAGATAAACTCCTAGGGCTTAAATGTTCTCTGTCTCAGCTGTGTATGATCTGGCTACAGCAATGTAACACTAGGGTGGGGGGGTGGAGGGTGGGGCTGGAGGTATAGGGTGGGGGTAAGGGGTGGAGATTCCTACAGTGAGATGNACTCTTCCAGCATNCGTTTTCCTTTTTGTGTCCTTTTCGTGTCCACATCCTGTGTCTACTCTTTGGATAATCTTCCTTGTATCCACCCTACTACATATAGATTCTATTAAACCAGTTTTACAGATATTAGAAGTCTACAGTCAGTAAATATAGTCAGGAGAAAAAAAATCACAATATTGAGAGTGTCTCTAAACGCTAACTTCCGAGGACATATTAATTGTAACTGTGTCAGCTGCATGTGGAAATCAGTTTTTTGGTTGCCGATGACAGAGGCCCCCTCTAGCCACTGAGCAGGACAGCATTATGAAAGGGNATTAGATAGCTCACATCTAGCACATAAAAGCTCATAGATTCTCACATGTACAGCCAACAGAATTAACAGGCAGCTGACAGAATGGGAGAGAGTTGCAAATTATGTCTCTAGTAAGATATTAATACCCAGAATATAAAGAATGCTTAAAATTCAATAACAACAACAGTAAAACAACTTGATTAAAAATGGGCAAAGGACTTTACTAGACATATTTTTCTGAGGAAAATATGCAAATGATCAATAAACACAAGAGAAAATGCTCAGTATAATAGACAGAGGGGAAATGTGAATATAATAATGAAATACCACCTCACTTGGCTGGAATACCTGTTGATGGGTGGCCCTGTTNGTGCCAGTGAGGATGTGACTTGTGTGCATTATTGGTAGGAAACTAAAATAGTGTACCTAGTATGGAAAGTGTAATTCCTCAAATACTTAAAAATAATGTCACCACATCACCCAATAACCCTACTGCTGGGCAAAAACCCAGAAAAACTGAGAGCAAGAATTTGGTCCCACACCCATACACCCATACTCATAGCAGCACAGTCATAGCAGCCAAAGGCAGAAACAGCATAATGCCTCTCCACAGATAAGCAAAATGGCTCGTGTACATAGAGTGGATTATCACTCATCCCTAAAAGGAAGTTGTGTCACATGCTGTGAGGTAGATGAACTTTGAGAATACTAGCTGAAGCGAAATAGCTAATCATAAGTGATACACTATGTAGGATCTCACGATTCTAAGTACCTAGAGCAGTCAAATTCATAGAGAAAAAAAATTGATAGAATAGGTATTGCTAGGAGTTGAGAATAGTTGAGAATGGGTAAGATCAAGGAATCCTGAAGAGGTTTGTACAAAAACACACCCACTAGGCTAAACTTAGTCTCCGCCTGTGGAAGACAATCCAGACAAGAGCTGCACTGTGGGAGCCGATTTGGAATATGTGCTGCGGTTGGCATTGTAAAGTCACNCGGGTTTGTGTGCATTTGAGTTGGTAGATGATATTCCTTTAGGAAGTCTCTGAAGATGCTAATGCTGCCGAACTGCACGTCTTCAAATGTTACAGGTGGCGAACGTCACAGTATGCATTCTTTGCTGCAGTTAGAGAACAACAGGTCACCACTTCGCATCCATTG
>LZPO01066270.1:634676-647987 GCA_001675575.1 Neotoma lepida
TGTGTGTGTGTGTGTGTGTGTGTGTGTGTGTCTAGAGATCAGAGGAAAATGTGTGGCACTCAGTTCCCTCCTCCCACCATCTGAGTTAAACTTGTGCATTGGCCTAGGTCTAAGATTCTCTGTGAACAGAACTGTGAGTTCTAGATAAGCATGTCTTTGGTCTCATGGACCCCTTGTATCATCAGGCTGACCCTCAAGAGTAGCATTTTTCAAAAAAATGTCCTAATTATTTTTCTCTGCTTGTTTATTTCTGTCTGTTAGAGATCAGTGCTTCTTTTAGGATAATAAAAATAAATTCCTAAAATTGAAACAAGGTCTAGGGATGTAGTTCAGCCATCCAGTGCTTTCCTACCATATACAAGGCTCTGGGTTCAATCCCCAGTACTTCATGCATAGGACAGTGTGGTCCATGCCTTTAATCCCAGCATGTAGGAAGTAGAGACATGAGGGTAGAAATTCAAGGTTAGAATTCCCTTGGCTACACAGGGAGTTCTAGGCTAACCTAGGCTACATGAGACCCTGTTTCAGAAAAAAATGAAATAAAAAACAAAACACACAAAAATCAATGTTTTTATCATTAAATCCATTTATTATTAGATTGCTACATATAAAGTCACATTTCAATAAATATAATCAGGTCAAACACAAAAGAAGAAAAAAAATTACCAAGATCCACATGTTGTTCCCGGAGGTAGGGGCCTGGTTGGAGGATGAACATAGACANATTGTTCTACGGTCATAATTAAACAAAAATTATACCTGCACACACTGAAGATGAGTTCTGTTAGTATTTAAGGGATCTCATGTGATAAACATGCTCACCTGTTAACCCTCCAGTTATGCTTGAGCTGATGACGTACCCCTTGAAGGGAGTATTGTGCAAGTGGTTAGTTTTCATGCTTTGTAGGGAAGCCAGATACATGGGAGAATGGAAGAAGATATTTCAGAGTAATCCTAGGAAGCCAGGTAATCATTTTAATTTTTTTATACAGAACATGGAGCAATATTCTCTCTAATCCTTTACCAATATCCNGTTTCAATGACTAGCCCTCTAAAATTATAATGCCATTTAAATGACCTTTCTGTGGAATTTCAGATCCACCAATTTCAATATTCCGATGACTTCTCTCTTAATGGAGAAAGTGGTTTGTTGATTTACATCTTGGCACCAACTCCTTACTCTGGCTGACTAACCCAGAATGTGTTCCAGTACCTGCAGCTGTGCCTTTAGAATACAGTCCTCCACAAAATCCTAAATGCCAGACACATTCATGGACAGCATAATCCTCTCTGGTTTTATATAGCTTGCAGATGTGTTTATGGCTATAAGGCTAAGAAGATGAAAGAATTCTGTCTTCCCATGGCAATCGTATTTAGATCATAAGTACAAGGTTGGTTGCCATAACATCTGTGCACTCATGTAGTTGCAATAACAATACTTCGATAGTTTTATTTTCCATGACTTTTGTCTCCATATTATTAGCTGATCCCCAGATCTGTCTAGGCTGCAGAGTCACTAGAAAACGGCAGTTGAGCTTTCTCTCCCATCATTTTTAAGCCAACATCTTTGGCGTGGTCTCGAATCCACGCCTTGGCAGTGGTGTGAATATTTGATCTTTACCACCTTGAGTGCTACTGTGTCAGAAGCCTGTAAATCCACTTTGATGTGAAGCAGTTAACATCTGCTCTGTAGGGGATTTAACCTAATCCATCTTTTTTTTTCAAAANACTCTTTTGACTTTTTTATATATTTGGTATGCAAACGCTCCTCGCGTTTTGGTGATTTCCTTTAACTGTAGGATNCTGTCTGCAGAAATGCACTGACTGGATGGCTTATGCATTTTAAATTTTTATGCAAAATGTGAAGCAAAAGTCATATAATTTGAGTCAATACGTTTCCAAAGGTATGCAACACATTATAGGTTTAGCACCTTCTTACTGCTGCTATCCATTAAGCTTGGTCCATGAGGAAGTCCTTTGGTTTCATGTCTTCCAAATTAATACGTGGTGGCATATGTCTGTAACCCCAGTGACATGGTGGGGGGCGCAGGATAATCTTAGGGGCTTGTTGGCCACCCAATCTACCAGTACAGTGAACTCCAGGTTAGTGGGAGACCTTGTCCCAAAAAATGAGGCAAAGAGCAATTGAAGAAGACACCCAGTGTCAATGTCTGGCCTTCACATTCACATGCATGCACATGCAATCTCACACACACACACACACACACACACACACACACACACACACACGTGCACGCACCCTTCTGTTGCAAAGTTATGCCCCCCCCCCACAGTAGGTACACTGCATCACACAGGGCCCATGAGTCTATTCAAGCCATACCCTAACCCATCTACTGGCAGGGACTCAGGATTCCATGGAAGACACTGATGTAAGAAACTTAGGTCCCCACATAACAGCACTGGGGAGAGCCCAACCCCCACTCAGCCCACATTGGGCTGTTCTATGACCTGATGCTGAATTAAACTTCCAATACTGTGTTACGTTACTGCTTGTTGTTGCTAAGAGCAGTAACTAGTATACTCAAAAATGTGAAGAAGTTAAATGGATGGGCACCTGAAAGACACAATGTGGACTTTCTAATGCAATCACCCTCTGGCGGAAAGCACAGAATGTTCTGTCCTCTAAATAGCGACCTGNATTTTCTAATAACAACCCAGAGGACTTTCCTGTTTGGATTTAATCAGGCTCAGGTGACAGAGCTGTAATTTATGGGGCTAAATATTTAGCAGTGTTGACAAAACTGGGTTCCTGATCATTTATGGGGACCCAAAGTTAAATTCTGCTCTTCCTTGCTCATTAGTTCCGTATTTACAGCCGCACAGATGACCCGCCCTGGTTTAAACAGTCCTGGCTTAGAGTATGCTTTGCAGTGATTTCTCAATCTTCCTAACGCTGAGACCCTTGAATACGATTCCTCATGTTGTGGTGACCCCCAACTATAAAATGATTTCCGTTGCTACTTCAGAACTGCAGTTTTGCTACTGTTATGAATCATTAGGTAAATATCTGATAAGCAGGCTTTCTGGTATGCGACCCCAAAGGGGTCACGACCCACAGGTTGAGAACTGCTGAGTTAGAAGAAGCTGCCAGACCTCTTGGAACTTGGGATCCGGAGTTACAGATGATTGTAAGCCACCATGTGGGTGCTGAGAACTGGACTCAGTGTCCTCTAGAAGAGCAACAAGTGCTCCTAACCACTGAGCCATCCTTCCATCTAGAGAACAAGTGACTACAGATTTCCAGCGATCAAAGAGAGAACTAGGTAATCACGTGGTTCAAACTCAGGGAGATGGCCTATGACATAAACTGATTTGGAAAGCTATGGGACTTTGTCATGACAATTGTCATTAGGGTTCAGTCTTTGCACTACCTCTTCTGTTTAGGTAAAAGGATGGAATNCAGAGACCCTGACAGGAGCCTTCTCTGCACAAGAAAGACACTCAGGACTTTGGGCCAAAAACATCAGCCTGATTTGGGCTGACTGAAAAATGCTTCCTCATTGAAAAGATTTGTAATTTAATGTATAAACCCTGAAATACCTCCTAAATGATTTATACTTTTAAGTTAAATTAAAAATATCTGTGTGCAGGGGTTCTATGCCTGCAGTGATTAAGAACTTTCCATTTTAACGTATCTGACAAATTAAGGTAACAAGTTAGAAAGAGTTATTTGATTTAGATCTCAGAGGAACAAGGTAATTTTACCTGGATTGTAAGCAATTGTGGACAACTAAAGAACCTAAGCTTATTGATTTTGTAATCTTAATTGACAGATGTACAAGTTATAAACACATTATAAAACTTGATGATCATGGAAAGCCCCCAAATCAAATGTATTAAAAATTAGAAATGCAATATGAAAGGCTTAAAAGATTATTTAATTAAATTCTAAACACTCTGAAGTGATTACTAAAACTTTCTGTTTGTGCAAGTNAAATATTAAGATTTATAAGTTGGAATCTTGAACAAAAGGAAAACAGTTTTAAAAGGTATAGTTCAAAGTGGAAAGCGACACACACAAGCTCTGGACCGCGCTGTCATGTCTGGAGAGGCACTCCCACAGCACCAGAGAGGCTCGTACTTTTCTTATTTCTTTCCTCCGTCATCCTGTAGCTGCCCNAGAACCAATATTATCTTCCTCCCAACACCAAAAGTAATATACATTTTAAATACNAATTTTAAAGGCAGCGTCTTTGTAAGAATTTTGGTAAACTGGATTCACCACTGAGGGAACAGAGATAGGCTGANNCCTCCTGGGGACCACAGCCAATTTGGTTGAATCAGTATGTTNCAGCATGTTCAGTGAGGCATCCTGTCTCAAAAGTAGGATGGAAAGCAATGNAACGGAAGAAGACCCCCAGATACTACCTAGGTGCACACAGAATTGCTGGGGATAGGACAAAGGGAGTATTCATGCCTCACAGCTAAGCCTGCTGTGTCTGGCCAGCGNCATGTTCTCAGAGAGAGCTCCTCTGATTCCTTTCATTATTTTCTTTCAGGAAATAAACTGTGTAGGTGTNTGGTGACAGTTATATTTTTCTGATCTCATCAGGGACACTGAAGTGCAAGTCTCAACGTATTTCTAACAGAAATGTAAAATGTAATCAGAGATAATCCCTAAGAAGACGTTGGAAGGCTTAGAGCCTTCCTCTGGGGAGGGACACCCAGAGAACTTAGTGCTGTGATTAAGAACCAGAAACCACCTGGGCGGTGGTGGCACACACCTATAATCCTAACACTCGGGAGGCAGAGGCGGGCAGATCTCCAGGTTCGAGGCCAGCCTGGTTTACATAGTGAGTTCCAGGACAGCCAGGGCTACACAGAGAAACCATGTCTCGAAGGAAAAAAAAAAAAGTCAGGCTTTTAATTCTACCTGCTCCCTATGAAAACAAGACAAAGAAAAATACCTCACCTGGTGACATTGATGAGTCCCCAGAACCTATGCAAGCTCAGTTTCTGAGGTCTTTGGTCAAAATTATTCCTCTTCAAATAGGGTCTCACTGCCAAGTTCTGGAAGGTAACTGAGAACCATGGCAGTAGCCTGCAAATATCTGAGGGTCTATGGGATTCGNTGGCCAACAACTCCATAGAGATCCATTCCTAGCACTGGGCTCTTTATTTGTTAGCCTATGGTGTCTAGTAGGGGTGCTGTCTTCCTGTTATCGGGTAACTCCATTGAACTCCTTCTGTATGTGTGTCTGTTGTACTCTGGGAGGCTTCTGCGATAGTAGGTTTTCATGTGTTTTTTTCAGATGGTTATTAATTTTCGTTATCCATCTCTTTATTCCCCCACTCTGTCCTGCTTTCCTCCTTCTTGCCCATTTAACCCTTCCTGTTTCACTATTCCCCTTTCCTCTTTTCTATCACTGGGTTATGTCTTCCCTTCCTTGAAAGCTCCCCGCACCCCCAGCCATGGCCTCTGACTCTCACGGCTCAGAGATCATTGTGGAAGAGGGGGCGGAAAGATGGTTAGGGCCAGCGGCAGTTGAAAACTATAAAGCAACAGTGTTTTCCACACTCAGCAGAACAGNTGCTCATGTGAACCTACAGCAGTTGGAATAGCGGGTCAAACGTGCTGTCTTAGGGTTTCTATTGCTGTGGTGAAACACCATGACCAAAGCAACTTGGGGAGGAAAGAGTTTATTTGGCTTACACTTCCATATTGCTGTTCATCATCAAAGGAAATCAGGACAGGAACTCAAACAGGGCAAGACCTGGAGGCAGGAATTAATATAGAGGCCATGAAGGGGCGCTGCTTACTGGCTTNCTCCCCATGGCCTGCTCAGCCTGCTTTCTCATAGAGCCCAGGACCACCAGCCCAGGGGTGGCCCTCCCCCATGAATCACTAATTAAGAGTGTCTTATAGTTTTACCTACAACCTGATCTTATTGAGGTGTTTACTCAGTTGAGGCCCCCTCCTCTCGGATGACTTGAATTGTCCAGCACATCTGTGCAAGATCAAGCCAGACAAAATCCCAGCACGGAGGGGAGAGGTAGGTGAGAAGTCCCATCCCTAGCTGAGGGGCTATTGGCAGTTGATATTTCATGGGAAATGGAGAGTTGGTTCTCTTTAATGGTGTGGCCTGGTAGGTTGGCCACAATCCAGTGGATAGCTACACACCCAAGAGTATACAGTATACAGGCAGCGCAAATTAAACTCAATGGGTATTTTTAAAAAATGAAGTAGTAAAGTTAAAAAAATGATATTAAAAAATTGGATGGGTATTAAAAAAGTAGGCTGAGTGTGGAATGGGGATGATTGGGAAGAATTGAGGGAGGGGTGAATATGATCAAAATATAATGTATGAAATTCTCAAAGAATTAATCAAAATCTCTTAAAAATCAAATCAAATCACTCCCAGTAAGGAGATCCTCCCAGTAAGGAGAGGGGATCTGGTACTGAAGAAAATTATGAACTCCAGCTAACAGGGGACTCTATTCACGTTCAGTTATCAGGCATCATGACCATTCCGAGCTCTTATTAGGTACCCCTTATAGGACAAGGATTTCAGCAATGAAGTAGATGCTGTTACTACCCAGCTTTATAACCTAGGAAACAGACTTTGAAATGTGACCTGCTCAAGATCAAGGTGAGTGGTGAGGTAGGCAGGTACCTCCACGTACTGCAATGGAAACTGCATCCTTAACACAACTGTGTTAAGTGGTGGGACCTTTAAACGGTGATTCGAGTCCTTGTAGATGGATCGATGCTGATAAAAACCTTTGGAGTAAGTTTGTAATAAAAGCAAGATCTTCATGGTAAGCTTTTGCTCTTCCACCTTCCACCAAGGGATGATACAACAACAACAAAAAGCCCTCACAAATGCTGGCACCTTGATACTGAACTTACCAGTCTCCCTAAGTGTAAGAAACAAATGTATTGTCATTTATATGTTACCAACCTGTGGCATGCTACTATAGCAGCACGAATGGACTGAGACATCAGTGTCTGCAGCCACAGTCCTTGTTCCAGTCACCTGGTGACATTATCTCCCCATATATCCGTGGTTGTGTCTGTTTCCTGCCACCAGCTCAGGCCCTAGTTTTGCTTTCTGCATTTCCTAAGTGCGTGCCTTGGGAAATGAAGCAGCGGGCTCCCTCAGAACAAGGAAAAGGCAACGTTTGGAATTCAGTTCCAGAGCATCTGTGGCTTCCAAACCTAGGCTTCCCCAGTTGGCCTTGTGCACAGGCCGCGTGATTCATCTGTCTCCCTGATCCCGAAGAAAGCTCCCATTCATCCAGTGAGCACCGCGCTAAGTGAACAGTGGATGGCTTCTCTTCCCACCGGAATCTCTTGTTCCATATTCTTCTCCCTGGCATTCCAAACGGTGCCTCATTGCCGCCAAAGCCCACACACTCTTACCGTCTGTCTGTCTGTCTTGACAGTAAACTTGTTTTTGAAAACAGAAAGTGGGAGACTTGTTTGCTTGCTTTCATTAGCTCTCTGACATTGCAGTCATAGCAGGTTGCATAGTGGCTGAGTCTGGTAAAAAAGCAGTGTTATTGTCTTTCCTCTTTGGGGCTACTATCTAGTCACCTTGATTGTGACTTGCTGAGGAAGGTGGTGTAGGAAAAAAAACAAAGACCTGCAAGCAAGAGAGACCTGGCTTTGAACTTAAACTTCCTCGTTCATTCTTCATTCCAAGGCTTTGTTCAGGATCTGCTGTATGTCTACAATTGTTTCAAGTGCTGGGATCAGGCAATGAACAAAACAGAGATCGCTTTCCTCCTGGATTTTGCTTCAAGGGGATTTGAGATAGATATCAAGTAAGCCGAGAAAAACACATGGTGCTAGATGATGACAAACACTGAGGATAAAAGGAAGGCAGAGAAGCAGCCTAGGAAATGTTAAAGTTAACACTATGCTTTGAATCTAAAGTGTCTCCCGCACGTTGTCCATGCTTAGCATGTTTCTTCCCCAGGCTCTGAAACCCTTAGGAGGTAGGGCCCATCTCCAGGAAGTAGATTATGATGCATGGGCCTGTGGAAGTTATACCCAGCCATGCTTCCTGGCCCACCACAATGAGAACAGCTTCCCCCTCATGCTCTGGCTGCCATGATTTGCGCTGTTTCACTATGTGGACGTTGTCGTGATGGGCAGAACCTTCTGAAAGCATAAACCAAACCAGATCTTTCCTCCCCTTAAATTGTTACCGTCACAATTAATGAGTAGTATTTAAGACAACTGAGTTACTCAGGAAAGGCCTAATGGTAGGGGTCATTTGAGTCAAGATTCTGAGGCGGCAACATGGTGGATGTGTACCAGGGTTGTGAGGAATGGGGTAAAAGTTACCTAATTTCTTAGTAACTTCAACATTAAATGGTTTTAAACGCAAAGATGGAAACAAAAGGTATTTTACTACTTTGTTCTGAGGATGAAGCCCGGTTTTGAAGAACATCTGGCCCAGGCCTGACAACAGCTGTCATTACTCTCTGCCTCAGCAGCAGCAACAGCAGCAGCAGCAGCATTAGAAATAACCACTTGCTGGAAGTGAAGATAAGTTATTTACACATTTTTTTTTAGCCCCAAATGGCCCCGCTGAGGACACTCAGGCAATAGTCTGATTCCCAAGATGAAGAAAGCATGCTAGCCTTGGAAGAGGAACACATGGTTTTGATAATTGTATCACCCAGAGTCTTGGCAGGGAATAGAGGTCTCCTCAAATTGGATGCCTGGGGCAGAGTTTACTAAGAAAATAGAGAGATCACAGGGGTGGTGCTGTACCCCAGAATTGGTAACATCAGAACACCACCACCCCTGCCAAATCTAAAGGGACAAGGGGAAAGCATGCTTGCCAGAAGCCAGACCCAGAGAGTTCAAGGACAGGAGCTGTTGACAAGGGTTGTGACTTCTGGTGGAGAGAAACAGCCACCCCACCAGGAAGGAGATGGGGAGGGATGCTGCAATGTCTCCATCTTCACATCCTTACATCCTTACGTTTGTCAGAATTCCTCACTGGTCACACTCAAAGTTAGAGTCGAGTTCAAAGTTAGAGTTCAGGGAGCCTGTGGGGCAACTCCTAGGACACTAATTAGGAGGAAAGGGTGAGAGAAAGGCACGGGAGGCAGTGAGACAGTCATGGTAATGGTGAGGAGAAATCCAGGCGATTCCCGGTGT
The DNA here is from genome assembly GCA_001675575.1 of Neotoma lepida. Taxonomy (NCBI): domain Eukaryota; kingdom Metazoa; phylum Chordata; class Mammalia; order Rodentia; family Cricetidae; genus Neotoma; species Neotoma lepida. The sequence goes on from LZPO01066270.1 coordinate 643,816, forward strand.
TGCTGGGCACTTAAAGACTATTCTCTCCATCCAGGGGAGCTACAGCCATCTTTTTCTTTTTTTTTATTTTTTATTTTGTCCTTTTAATCACATTTCTTTTGGGTCTTCCCCTTCCTCTTGCCTGCGTAAACTCCAAGATCTGGTTAGGGGTTTTGAGGTAACTAGAAAACAAGACCTGTTGTACAGAGCAACAACAGCAAAACCCCTAAAAAAACTAAAACCTGCGGACAGTCTTGGTACCACCCACTGTTCCTGTTGTTTTGTGTGGTTTTAGAGGCTGGGCTCTTACCAGTCTGTAACTTGCCAAGTCACCTAGGCTGGTTGAACAGTGAGCCCCAAGAGCCCACCTGCCTCCTACCTTTTCGTGCTGGTGTTATCCGTATGCACCATCATATCTAGCCTTTGTAATGTGGGTTCTGGGCAAATAAACAAACAAACAAACAAAAACAGGTCTTTGTAGTTGTTTCTTTTTTTTTTTCCACTATTTTCTCTTTGGGGCCTGCCACCTAGCTCCCAAATAAATACAAGAAGACTTATTCTTACTTATGAATGTCTGGGCTTAGCTTGTCTTATTTCTAGCCAGCTTTTTTAAACCTAAATTATCCCATCTCTGCCTCTGGGCTTTTACCTTTCTCTATTCTATCTTTCTTTCCTTCTTGCTCCATGGCTGGTGGTGAGGCTGGGTGGCTGGGCCCTGGCATCCTCCTCTCCTTCTCCTTTTCTTGCTCCTCTTCTCTTTCTTCTATTTATTCTCTCTGCCTGCCAGCCCCACTTATCCCTCCCTTCTGCCTTGCTATTTGCCGTTCAGCTCTTTATTAGACCATCAGATGTTTTAGACAGGCACAGTAACACAGCTTCACAGAGTTAAACAAATGCAACATAAAAGAATGCAACACATCTTTGCATCATTAAACATCATTAAACAACTTCCACAGCACAAACACATCTTAAACTAATATTCCACAACAGGTTCTTACACTTGCATGATAGACGCTAACCAACTGAGCCAATCTCTCCTGCCCTGTTCACACTGATTATTTATGGACTGTAGTGATCTTAACTCTTTTCCCATTTTTTCCAAGTTTTAACACTGAAGAGATGTTCCTTTTAAAATGAGAAACTAATGAAGGTTTGCTCTTTTAAAAATACAGGCAAGGGCCCTTGCATCTTTCGTTTAATTCCCATGACTGTTTAAAGCTACAGTTGGGGCTAGAGAGATGGCTCACCAGTTGAGAGAACCGGCTGCTCTTGCAGATGACCCAGGTTCTATTCCCAGTACCCACATGGTGGCTCACAGTCATCTATAACTCCAGTTCCAGGGGATCTGATGGTCTCTTCTGGCCTCTGAAGGCACCAGGCATGCACGAATGTGGTGCACAGACATACATGAGAGCAAAACACTCATGCACATTAATTAATTAATTAAAACATAAAATAAAACTACAGTTTTTCTGGTTTCTCAGTACCTGTCAACAACTGGCTCTATGGTGTTCCTTAGATCCCAGATCTGTGGATCTGTGGANGCTCATGTTCCTTATATGAAATAGTGCAACATTTGCCTCAAACTTATTCANACNTCCTGTATATTTTAGTCTCTAGACTACTTGAAANATCTAATAGCATGTGAATAATTGTTTGCTATCTCGTGTAGGGAGTAAGGACATGGAAAAGTCTGTATGTATTCAGAATAGATGCATTTTCCTTATATATTTTTTATTAATTCATTTTATATGTATTAGTGTTTTGCTTGCATCTGTATCTGTGAACCTTGTTCATGCTCGGTGCCCACAGAGGCCAGAAGAGGGTGTTGGATCCTCTGGAACTTGAGTAACAGATAGATGTGAGCTGCCATGTGAGTGCTGGGAATGAAACTGGGTCCTTTGGAAGAGCAAACAGTGCTCTCAATCACTGGGCCATCTCTCTACTCCCAAAGATAATTTTGAACTATAGTTGGTTAAACCTGTAGTTCTAGAGGACTGGCTCACAGTAATATCTGTGGGAAACTTTATTCTAGACTCATTATAATAAATAAGACTATTAATGTGATGATTTTGTTTTTAAACAAAATTGTTTGTATGAGAAACTTGTAAAAAGTACAACTTAAATGATATTTCTTTAATACAGGCTTATTTTTTATTCACTTTTTTTTTGAGACAGGATCTCACAGTACAGTCCCCATTATGTAGACTAGGCTAGTTTCAAAGTTTCAGAGATCCACCTGCCTGTGCCTCTAGAGTGCTGGGATTAAGGCTGAAGTGTGGGTTGTCTGCTGAGCCTCCTATTCCAGTGGGATGCTCTGGTTCCAGTGACTGACAGGTACATCACTCTGGGTCAGCTCNACTTGGCAAGGCCAGATTGGTTCTATACCAGTTATTAAACACTTCGAAAATCTCCCTTTTTTGTGGAAAATATAAATGCACCCTATATGCCTGTCAAGGGACAGATCTTTTCCATTGCTCCCTTAAGCCTTTTCTTGTGAAGTCACTGGGTTGTTTTGACCATGAAGGAATAGTTAATGGCACAGTTCTTTGTTCAGATGTGCCTTGTGTTTGAGCTCAACTGTGACTCAGTTTAGCTTCGGGATGTGAGACCATATTAAAATAATCTAGACCTGTGCTTCAAAGAGTTGTCTGGATAATTTGGATGAACTTCACCCAGATCTTGTAAGTTCTGCTTTCCAATACAGTTAAATCATTCTCTTAGACCCGTGAATTCTTTAAAAACTTTCATCTACAGTTATACAAAGTGTGCCTCCTTTAAGAGATAGTGAGAGCCCCCTAAATATTGCAAAAAAAATAAAATAGCATTCTTGTCTTGTACAGTGGAAAGCCAGGATTCCAAAACCTATCAACCCCTTGCCAGGCTTTACAGCTGTCATGGCTAGTCTCTTAGCTCAAATCCCCGAAGCTGCCTGCAATCTGGATGCGGTCTGGAACAATTGGGCTGCAAAGTGCCATGAAAATCGGCACATTGGCCGCACTTCGCTCTGTTTCATCCTGCCACAGCTATTCTAAACTGTCTATTGGAGCCCAAACCCCAAGTCTCTGCTGGCTGTTCACAGACACAAATCACAGTAATGAATTGTCCTGCCAGTTCTCCATTCCAAGTTAATAAGTGAGAGACTCTAGGACCCCAAGAGTAGTGTTCCCTTGGAGTGAAAAGGACCTTCCACGTGCCTGTCCTGCCTTGCTTCTTTTTAATTTCATTTCATTTTTCTTTCTTTCCTGACTTCTCGCTTGCTGGGACAAAGATTTAGACAATGAGGANTGTGGTACTAATTAAGATTTGCTGCTGATAAGGAACTTAGAAAACTGCAATAGTCGTGTTGAATGGAGGGTGTGGATTCAGAAATGTAATAGGTAATATTTGTAAAACTGTCTGCTCTTTCCTTCCACAACCACATCCGAAGTTATTTTGTATGCAGAACCGTATTGACTCTGGACAGGTGGTTGCTCATTTCCCCTTTCCAAGTGAAGAACGGTAACTGTTGGACCCACGCTTCCAACCAATGGCAGTCATCATCTTCACAAATCCAGGAAGCTCGGTCCGGCTTATGGTCTGCCCTAGCCTGTGCAGGATGTTACAGCAAACCACCATAGGCTGGATGGCTTAGAATAACAGAAAGGCATTTTTCACAACACTGGAGAAACACAAGATCAAGGCACAGCAGGTTCCTCCTGGTTCACAGATGGCCATCTTCTCACCACAATGTCACACAGTGCATAAGAGGTCAAGGGATCTTTCCAGAGTCTCTTTTATAAGGGCACTCATTCTGTTCATGAAACCGCCATCTTTAGGACTTAATTACCTCCTAAAGATCTACCTCCAAATTAGCATCAGCGATTAGGCTTTTAGGATTTGGGGGAAGATACGTTCAGTTCACAGTCTGCTTCAACACAGATTCTGACAGAGCTTGGGGCTCAAAGATCTAACGGAGGAAGCTGCATGGCCCTTCGTGATCTCCCAGAAGTAACAACGGAGCATCACTTTCGCCTTACTCTGTGGGTCGAAGTAGTCACATGATTATCCAGATTCAAAATAAGGACTTGGATTCTGCTCCTGGATAGAAAGAGTATCAAAAATTTGCAGCAATGAAAATGGGTGTCCCTAATATTATACTTTAGGTGAAATTAGGGGGGTGGTACTTTAGTAGCATTTGACCCCCCCAGACC
>LZPO01066270.1:648087-661159 GCA_001675575.1 Neotoma lepida
TGTGTAACAACTCTGACTCTCCTGGAACTCTCTCTGTAGACCAGGCTGGCCTTGAACTCACAGAGATTCGAACTCATAGGGATCTGTCTGCCTCTGCCTCCTGAGTGCTGGGATTAAGGACACTTGCCACCACCCCCTGGCAAGTTTTATTCTTCACAGTCAGACCTGAAAGGTGGTTTGAGCTCACATTAAATATTTTTCCCAGCTCCATTTGCCCTCAGTTGCTGTGTGGCTGGTGATAAACAGAAGATGCCACACGTGTCTGTGGGTTGTCCTGGCTGGTCTGGTTTAGGCCATTCATACTCTCGACATCCGGGCGCCTCCGGTTTTGCTCCATCCTCAATATCACCTGAGATTTGATAACGCACTGACCACAGCCNTGCTCCTTTCCCTTGCACTTGGAACCACACAGAGGACTGTTAAAACCCCAGCGTTTCTGGTTCTGAGGTGTCCAGTGCCCTTCCCCTGGGTCTCACAGCACAGGCAGGTCACAGAGCAAAAGAGTCTGCAGTGTACCAGCTTTGGCCTCTGTACATAGGACAGGCAGCCTGGATGCTGAAACTAGGATCTTGACTGACTTCTTGGTGTCTTAAAATCTCCACGCATTGCGATCAAAAGAATCAGGGTACAGTCCTTTTTCCAGAGAGGGAGGAGCTTCCCTGTTGCTGATCCTTGGAGTAGCATGTTATCAAACTGTGAATGTGGATGCAAGAGCGGGCCAGATGATGAGTTGAGATCACAGATCAAGGCCCAAGCCCATGTTCCATAATGAAGGCACACACTCAGAACCTGCTCAGCATCAGATTCCTCTGATCCTTTATCACCTGACTAAGATTAGCTTCCTAGNGTTCTGGGGAACTCCATGTTCAGTCTCAGAACACACCCAAGCCAAGCTGGCTACCGTATCAGAAAAGATTGGGGTAAATAAGTTATGTGATGTCAACAGTCAACACCAATGAGTGTCCAGATACTGAGTAGATTGTGCCAGGCATTGTTAGAGCCACAGCAGCACTGGAAAATGAGATCTTGGTTTTGTCCTGAGGAACTTGGGACAAACAGAGTCACCAGGTAACTGAACAAGGAGCCACAATGCTGTGTGGTGAGACAGCATGATTTAACTAAGCGTTGAATATCATAGGAGGACAAAGGAGGGAGAGAACAGTTTAAAAACCCTTCTATAAGACAAGAAGGTTTTTTAAGTTAGAAGGCAGGAAGAGGCTGTTAAACACAGAGGACTGTTAAAACCCCAGTGTTTCTGGTTCTGAGGTGTCCAGTGCCCTCCCCCTGGGTCTCAGGCTGTTGGTAAGACATCTCATGAGAAGTGCCAAGGCATGGTAGACTAATGTGTCCTACTGAGGGAACAGTGGGTCGTCCTGTGACATTGGAATGAAGGTTTTAGGGGGGCTGGGATNGGAGGTAAAGCCAGAGAGTGGAACTAGGTTGGATTCTCAATGTCTCTGCATTTTCAGCCAAGGGTGAAGAATTTTACCCGTGNCCAATAATGAAGCATATGAAAGGGTACAAGAGCCACAAAGGCTGTTCTTCATCANGGACGCCAGGAATGTCCCTCCACTCAGTGTTTTGTCATCTTTGATATTTTTAAAACCTCCATCAGAGCCAAACTCCATCTGGAAATTTCAGGCTTTCTCCTATGTTTCTGACCTTGAGTCTTTCAAAGTTGGAAATTTCATATTGCTGCCGTGTTCCATCCAGTGAAGACAAGATTACCTGCCAAAAATAATTTGGAAGGCAAATAGCATACTTTAGTTGGTTTTTCTGTCATGTTCTCTGCCAAAGAAGGAGGAGTGCAACAAACTGGCAAAAACACTATTGTTTCCTAGGGAGAAGAAGTGTCTGCATGTATACATGTGTGTGTGTGTGTGTATATATATTATTAGTAGTAGTGTGTATATCAGGGGTTCTCAACATATGGGTCACGACCCCCATTGAGGCAGGGGTCAAATGACCCTTTCACAGGGGTCACCTAAGACCATCTGAAAACACAGATTTTGTATTACAATTCACAACAGTAGCAAAATTATAGTTATGAAGTAGCAACAGAATAATTTTATGGTTGGGGGTCACCACAGCATAAGGAACTGTATTAAAGGGTCGCAGCGTTAGGAAAGTTGAGAACCACTGGTAAATATGCACTGAGTTTTTTTCTATGAGTGGTACAGATATTTAAATAACCTTTTGAAACACACATACATATTTATGAGGCCAGCAGTGGTACATGTAGGTGGCAATGGANTCCAGGTGACTCCATATCATATAATGACATCTGGATCATATAATGACATCTGAATGTGGAGTGCATGTGGAATGCCACCATATCACATCATATGGCATATTGTACAAGGCAATCACAGCCTGTTTTGCGGCTAGACAGCCCATAATATGATGCAGCTCCTTGCACAGACCTTGATCTTGGGATGATCTACCTACTTGGGAGAAATGGACAAACTCATATAAGAACCAAGGAGACCCAATGGAGAGGGACAGGGATATTAGTCACCTTCCACTATACAGACACTAATAAATGTTTTCCATGGATTAAACTGACATCAGTTCAAGGCCACCAGACAGAGAACATTGCAGCCTCAGGGAGAAGCTTTCTGTTGGAGAGGACAGTTTGGTGTCATAGACTCCAGGAGGGAGGTGTTACAATGTTATTTGTCATCTGGAAGCCAGAGAAACACGGTCTGAGGAGAGATTGGTGTTTGGGTCTGTCTCACACCTAATGAATCTGAAGGGCAATCAGCTTACTTAGGAAGCCCTTGGAGTCAGCAGTGACTCATTCCCATAACTAAAGGGTGCTAGTAGACCAGGAAGGAGAGCCTGAGAACTATTATATTAGTTTCCGCCTAAGGTATCCTCATAGAGCATTGAGACTTAGTAGAGAGATACTAAGGATCTATAACCCTATGACCCCAGGCTGAGTGAGAGTCCTACGTGACCTACTGGTAAGTACTGCCCATGTCCTCTAACCACAAGTGAGAGACCCCTGGTGATGGAAGGACCCAGCAAGTACCAAAGAGTCAATTTTAGATACCTTCNAAGGCTGGGGAAAATCAGAATCCTATGGGTGCCAGTCAAGAGGACCCTTTGCTCAGCCCTTCCCCTGATTCCATCCCAGATGTATCAGAGCTGGAGTTACCTAGTGGACACACTTGGTTGGAGAGTGGGGAAGACCACTTGGTCCCCTTTCTAACTCCTTCCTATTAGAGGAGTTGTTAACTTGATTGACATTGGAGGGTTTTGTTTTAAGCACACAAATCTGATAAAACTAAATTGCCAGACAATTCTTGATGGTAGTGAAGGAGACTCTTCTGCCGTCTAAAAATGACCACAGAAGTTGTGAGTCTCATCTCAGACTTTATCCAGCGGTAATGAAAAACCCAACCCACAGAGCAAGTTTGCAGAGGTGCTAAGAAGAGTCTCATCAGAGTGGGAAGGTGNCCCCTCCTACCGGAGACAGAGCTTTGTTGTATANCCTTGGTTGGACTTAAACTTAGAGCAACATGGCTGCCCTAGAGCTGGAATCATGGAATCATAGGCATGTACCAACTAGCCTTAGTCCACCATTTTTGATCCAAGAGTCACAAATATAGTAACTATTTGTAATTAAAATCTATCATAGTTTGCCTCTCTTGCGTTGCAAGGAGACAAAAACAGCGAGATATCTGTAAATGATAGGGACTATTGTAATACACACAAAATCAAGAAGGTCAGAGAACTATGCAGAAGCAGCATAGAACTTAGAATTCTAAAGTCTTAGTCATGCCAGCATGCTTGCCTTTGGGCATCAGGCATCATCACCATATGATGGGGAACACACCAATGNACACAGTTTCACTCCAAGTCATTTCCTGATCCCATGGTCTAATAACTTCCCGTTACTTAAAAGCCTATCCTTGGCCCAATCACTGTGATAAGAGAGAGGAGTTTCAGGGCCTGNGGAGATGTCTCAGTCAATAAAGAGCTTGATACATGGCAGAAGACCCTGAGTTAGGATCCCCAGCTGCCATGTAGACAAATCCAGCCATGGTGACATGTTCTGGTAATCCCAGCACCGAGGAAACAGAGGCAGGAGGGTCCCTTGGGCTTTCTGGCCAGCTAGACTTCCTAAATTAGTGATCTCTGGATTGAGTAGGAAACCCTATCTTTAAAAATAGGTGGAAAGTATTGAGGAAGACAATGTTGGCCTTTGGCCTCCATGTGCGCGAGCGCGCGCGCACACACACACACACACACACACACACACACACACACAACTTGTACATAGGTATACCACACACATACACACAGAGCAGGGAATGCTATGATGTGGACAGGGCACATATTAAGAAAGACTTCTTGCCTTCATGTTTTGAGTCAGAGTCGGTGGGCTCAGGGCATTCTGAAGATAATATGATGGAGTTTTCCCACCAAACACCTCCTCCTCTTCACCAGATTTCCACAGACTTCTGGAAAATTATTTGCGACTGATAATTCTTTTGACCATTTTTCTTCTTGTTTGCTTAGTCTTCTGTGTGTCCTAGCATTTCTGAGTACCAACATTTCTCAATAGATATTGAGCATCAACTATGCATAAGTCCGTTCCACCTCTAGAATATGTGTCTTTGAGATTTGCTGACCTTCCGCTTCTCACAAGGTCTAGTAAGCAGAATTGTCACAGCAGCTGCCCCCAGTTTCCCCAACCACATAGTGCCCAAAATCTTGTTCTGTTGCATTTAAGTCCTGAAACTGCCTTTATTGTGTTTTCAACGTATCACCTGCATTTTTCTGCTCTAGAATGTTCTATGAATTTTCATCTTTGACTTCCCTTGTGAAGTTCTTAATAGAAAGGCGCTGGGCAGAGTGGTGCACACCTTTAATCTCAGCTCTGGTGAATTTCCTATGAGTTGGAGGCCAGCCTGGTCTACAGAGAGAGTTCCAGGCCGGCCAGTGCTGTATAATGAGGCTTCCCACTACACCATCTCAGAAAAGCATTAGGGAAAAAAGGGCTACTTTTTGCCCTAATTCTCATTAGACATCATAAGAATTCTATTTTGTATTTTATTGTCTGACAGTTGATGTTTTGAAGTGCCAGTGACCCCCTTGCATTTTCAGCCATTTTCCATTTGCTCTGCCATCTCTAGATTCGGAACAGTTGCCATTTTTCTTATTAGAAATCATTCCAGTACTTCAAGANACCAGCTCCTAAACTTTTGATTTAATAGCAATCCTAGTTAGTTGTCTGGTAATGCCAAGCGTTTTGGAGCCGCTGTTTGACAAAGATCACACGGCTTGGATGACTTGGACTGACCCTTCACTGTCCTTGGTGGAATTTGGCACACAACTCTTGCCTATGTCTTTTGACATGTTTAATNTTTGAATTCCTTGCTGTTAAGGGCCCCTCACTGAAGGCTGGACTGGGAAAGTGTAACAATTCTTATAGAAGCTGATGTAAAACTTACAGTGATTCCTTGGGAGAATTAGCTACATAAGAAATTGAGTCTTCTATAGAATTTATTACTTAAGTGGTATTAATAAGTATGAGACACGGGATCTGGAAAAAAATCATTNAAGAAGAAAAACTTAAGGAAATTTTAGAAGCTGACAAACTACAACTAGTATGGACAAGGAGAAGATTTTTGATTACAAAATTGACAACAAGCCTTGGTACCCTCCTGAAGGCAAAGTAAGCCGTTTTAGGAATCTTGATGTTCTTTTACTCTTTGTAGGATTATAATAAAAATAGAGACCATATTGGAAACAAGAGTTTATGACAGAGACACAAAGAGAAACATTCTGGCTCAGTGAACTCCCTGGCTTTCTGAGCAGACTTGTCAGAACAGGAGTTCTCTGATTGTAGAAAGAATAAAGAGCAGAACACGGTATTTCAGAAGTCAAGGGAAAGAATGGTGGTCTTATGTCAGATATAAAAGAAAGAATTTAAACAAGGGACCAAGGAATTAGATTTCTGTAGAAAGNTCAAATATTCTTTCTAGGAGATTAATAGAATAACAGGTAGTAGGAAATAACTTCTGATCTATTAACTTAGTCAAACTTAAATAGAGACATCTGTCTAGTTTTTGTATAACCGCAAGGCTTTACAACATCAATTTTAAGGAAAAGGATATTGAGTTAGAAGAACTGATTTTAACATAATGTTAGACTTTCGTTCTCATGAAATTTGCTGTTTGCTCGTTCTGTTTCTTTTACTTTGATATGCTTATGTTAATTATGGAAGACTTTAGAAAATGTCCGTACCAAGAAAAGACTTTGTAATCAATGATTAAAGTCTGTGAGGAAATGATTTTGTGTATAAATAAATTCTGTGAGAGATACAGGTTATCAAAGTAGGACAAGCTGTACCGAGACAGGCTTCTTCTCTGTCCACCTGTCCTAAAACGAAACTGAGAAGTGTCCCGTGTCTGGTTCCTCTGTCGCCGCTCTTGCATCCACCCATCTTCAGACCCTTCCCTCATCCGGAGCTGGACTCCGGCAGCCATCTTCATTTTTACAATAAAGAAATTAGATATCCCGTTATTAAAAAACAAAAAAATAAAACAACTTTTCAGCGAGCCTCTCTCACATCTGTCAGAAATCTACTGCATCGTAGGATTAAGCGACTCCAGTCATCTAGTTCCCCTTACCAGGAGCTTTCAGTGGCGACTCAATATTGAAAACATTCAGTAGAAACATCCCGTGTAGACGTGTAAGGCCCAAANATCTGGCACCAAATTTCTTTTCCAGGTTTGTTTCCCAGATAGCCCTACATGACTGCTCTGGCCTCACAGCCTAGTGTGGTCNGTTCTCNCTTTCTTGTTCCTATTCAGTCGGGAATGCCCTAGTGCCGGCTCCGTTCTGTGAGACGCAATTCGTCCGCCGCTTGCTAACGTGCCTCCTAATCCCGTTCACCAACACTTCCGTTTCTATTATCATCTTCTGTTCTCGTGACCATTTCTGCCCCTCTTCCTCTGTTACGCTTAGGTTCTGGCCCCTCATCCATTTCTAGCCTATAAATCAGCGTTTCTCAGTATGTGGGTCTCGAGTCCTTTAGGGGTGGAATAAACTTTCACAAGGGTCGCCTAANACCATGAGAAAACACAGATATTTACGATTCATAACAGCAGCAAAACACAGTTATGAAGTAACAATGAAATAATTTTATGGTTGGGGGTCAACACAACTTGAGGAACTGTATTAAAGGGTCGCAGCATTAGGAAGGTTGAGAATCACAGCTATAAATGGAAGGTAGATACGTCTGTCTTTTTTGTTTGTTTGTTTATCTGTGTAACAATCCTGGGTCCAATATATCTTTCTATAGCACAAAAGCACAGGTGATCCAAACACATTTATTGGATTGTATCATCAGAGGTCACACAACTAGTGAGTGAAAGAAACAGAAGCGAAAAGCCAATTTCTTGGTATCTCATCTGGTATATTGGCTCAGTAAAATTAACCAGAGCTCAGGACCACAACCGTGGAGGACACTGTGGTATGCGTCATAAAATGTTTTAATATTTCCTGATCAACTTCTTTCTCATTACAAATAATCCTCCCAGCTGTCAACCAGAAGTCACCCTGGCTGAGCATTGATATTAGAAACAAACTTGTCAACACTCCCCACAGGTCTCTGCTGTGTCCTTGCATGGCGCTAGGGACTGACCTCACTGGGGCAGTGAGGGAAAGAAGAAAAGACAGACAGCAGTTACACACAGAAAAGTCAGAATCAGAAGGACTAGGCTCTCTGCTGGAGAAATCACAGCACCGTGGAAACTCAGCATATTTATTATATACAGTTGAACAGGGAAGCAAGATTGTTACATACAGATAAACAAAGAGGCAGGGTTAGTATATACAGTGGAACAAGGAGGCAGCAGGTTTAGCTAACCTCAGTAGGAGCAGTTTCAGTAAGGGAGCAGTCTTCAAGCCATAAATATCTAGAGGAAGATGGGTATTTTCTGTATACACTGTCAACATTCACACTTAAACTTGAAGAGGGCTTTGCCACTCCCATGGTGCTGAGGCATCAGTCCTTGACCTGTCTCTTATACACATCTAGATGTGTATAAGAGACAGGGCTGTGCCAGTGTCAACAATACACATTCACTTAGAACTTCACCTGCTCTTTACACATTCCCAGAGATCTCCTTGGAGCTTCTTAGGAGTTCCGTGAGCCCTTGTTAGGCGTCTGTGTGCCTGTACTTCTAATTGGCAACGGCACCTGTAACTCACCTTGAGCCTGCCCTTGATCCATTGTGCCGAGACAGAAAACTGCCTACATGTCTAGGAACTTACATTTCCCCGGGGTGGCCTTTTGCAGATGATTTCCTGGTATGCGCTAAAGTAGGAGGGAGTTGGTGTGAAAAACCGACCACCTAGCCTCTAGATGAGACAGACTGAGCTTGAATTTCTACTTCTGAGGCTGTTTCAATGCAGATCAAGCAGAGCTGGGGCTTCAAACCATGGCTCACATTCCAGTCCCATGCCCTACTTCTCCCTCCTTTTTCTCCTGGGGGCACTTTCTTAGTATGCCAACTGGGCATGATTTCTCACCTCAGGGTCTTCTCATGATGTGTGTGTGTTTTGTTTTACACCATCGAAGACTAAGCAGGAGTTAACATTGCTCCTGAATATCAAACTCTAGTGGGAAAGTCTCATCTGTGGACAATCTNCTTCCTGGGTGACTCTCTTTGACTAATAGTCAGGAGTATCCAGAGTTCAAAATGTGTAGTAAAGGTGGCAGGACACGTGATATGGGAGACTGAGATCATTGACAGTCTCAAGATTAAGTTGATTGAATTGAGAGAGACCTAGATGATTAGGGAAGGGCACCTCGGGGAGGTCTGTGAGAATGTGTTTCTAGAATTGATTAGATTGGGAAGGTTCTGACTTAGTCAATGGTATACTCCATTGATGGATTCAAAATTTGCANGGGAAGTGGTGGGTCTGAGGAAGATGGAGTGACTTGGAGGATGGGTCATGAGAGGTATGCCTTTGGAAGGTGCATCTTGGCCCTGGTCACTTCCTGCTTCCAGGCTGTCATGGGGTGAGTTGCTTTGGTTGTGATGATCCTTCTAGAATAAGCACTGTGACACCAATGAGAGTGGAAGAGAGAAGGTGTCACTGGTAGGCCATAGGTCACTTGGTAGGGTCCCAAGTCCTGTTTGTATTCTCATTTTATTCTCTAAAACCATACGGAGGGGTAGACAAGCACCTGAGATTTTACAGAGGCATACGTGGCTGTCAGAGGGTTGTTAAGGGCAATGGCCCATTGTTTCAGATGTTTCTCCATGTCTTTCTGTTTCTGGTAGCTAATGAAGTCATGCTTGGCAAATGGGCAGTGTGAGCAGTGCTTTAAATAAATNACTTTAAAAAGGGGGGAAAATCAGTAAATCANCATCTAATAATTGGTCTTTTCTACCTTATTCGATTTCACTTTCTTCCACAATGCCCTTGTCCCGTGATGTTTCTACACACCAAAAACAATGGAGTCAGCTGACCAAGCACCGACACCTCCGAACTGTGAGCCCAAATAGATCTTTTTTTCTCCCTAAATTGTTGTCTTAAGCATTTCATCATGCAGACAAAAGGTCTGACCAACACACTTATGTTGTGTCCATATAGTCCACATTTAGACTCATCTCCTGGTGATTTTAGCTGCCCAACTCATCAGATAGGAAAGGTGGGTGAAAATTCTCGCCATCATGGAGAACTCTTGTTGCTGGTTTATTGAGTGGCATTTGACTTAGTCTACTTTCTTTAGTGGAAAAAAATTATCACTGCAGCATAGTCAGGGTTTAGGAAGCAAAATGCAGGCTGTCGAGGTGGCTCTGTGGGTAGAAGCGTTTGCTGTGCAAGTCTAATGATGTGAGTTCCNATGGCGTGTGAGTTCNGTGCCTAGAACCCATGCTAGAAGAAAATAACTCAGTCCTGAAAGTTGTCCTCTGACCTCCACATACACACTGTAACACACTCATGCCCATGCTACATACGTATACTACACAGACACACACACCACAGAAATAATTAATGAAACTTAAAAAATTTTAAAAGAAGCAAAATGTCTGTGGAAAACATTGGAAGTAATTGGCTGTCACTTCACGTTTGCCAGCCTCCTCTGGCCGCTAGGACGCTCATGTTACCTAATTGCAGAAGCATTTTCTCTGAAAGAAACAGGGATGGGATGAGCCACCGTCAAAGGTGCAGCTCTCTTCCCAGGGTCTCCCTGTTGAGTGATCCTGTGATCCTTAACTCTTATGCAACTGCTGTTGGGAGCACCTNCTTCCCTTTCTGAGTTCATNAGGTCTCTGAGGGGAAACTGAGTTCTTTGCCTGCGGTTGGTTCTCCAAGAGCCTGGCACATGGCATAAGCAGGTACATNTACCCATTCTGACTATACACGAGAGCCAGTGACTGAGAGTAGNTCCCCAAAATCTGACCATGTAGGGCTTGTCTTCTTGGGATAAATGCAGATCAGAGGACTCTGGAGTTTAGTGGGGCTCTCTTGGTGCAGAACACAATGTTCCTGTGGCCACCACATGCCGTTTCTACCTTGTGCCGACTGGTTTTATGTCAACTTGACACAAGCTGAAGTCATCAGAGAGGAGAGAGCCTCAATTAAGAAAATGCCTCCGTAAGACTGGGCTATGTGCAAGCCTGTANGGCATTTTCTTAACTAGTAAGTGCTATGAGACAGTCCAGTGCATTGTGGGTAGTGCTAATGGTCCTAAGTTCTATAAGAAAGCAGGCTGAGCAAGCCATGGGGAGTAAGCCAGGAAGCAGCACCCCTCCATGGCCTCTGCATCAGTTCCTGCCTCCAGGTGCCTGTCCTGCTTGAGTTCCTGTCCTGACTTCCTTCGATGATGAACAGTGATGTGGAAGTGTAAGCCAAATAAACTCTTTNCTCCCCAAGTTGTTTTCGGTCATGGTGTTTAGTCACAGCAATAGTAACTCTAACTAGAGCATGCCTGTTCCCAGGGTAAATGTCAGTAAGAAGCTTCATGGAGAATGCCAGGGAGACACGATTTTCCTTAGACCTAGGTAGGGANTCTTGGGGAATGTTCATGGCTCAGCCTTTAAGAGTCCTGAATTATAAAAGAAATAAATTTGATGGGGTCTAAATTCACTGTTCTGAAACCTGTAAGACTGAACAGTGGGCTANGTTAACAGTCTTATTTTATCTGAAGTCTCTGATCCAGAAGAATGGTCCTCAAACTGGAAGAAGGGTTTGGAGGGAAGGAAGGAAGGAAGGAAGGGAGGGAGGGAGGGAGGGAGGGAGGAAGGAAGGAAGGAAGGAAGGAAGGAAGGAAGGAAGGAAGGAAGGAAGGAAGGGAGAGAGGAAGTCTCTGCCTATGATTCATCTTTGTACTCTATCTACCTCCAAAGTGATGGTACCAAATACCAGGTGAGTTAGATGTCACTGAGAGACGCTTTCCCTCCACCCGTGGCCCATGTCTTTGAGCCACCTGGTTGATGCAGTTCTTTCTCCAGTAGTATGGAGGACTCACAGAATCCTCATGAGAGCCACCAACATCACAATTTTCCATNAGGATCAAGCATTCAGGAAAGGAAGCCATGAGCAAAAGAAGAAACCAGAGATGTCTGCTTTCACTTAATTTGCATGCTACGAAACTGTGGAGGGGGTTTGTGAAAACTACTATTTTTAATGCTCTCCTCTGCTCTACCTCACTCCTTCACAGTTCCAACCACCTTTGTTTGCCAAAGCNTAATTGAAAGCAGTGACTTCCTCCCCTGCCCGGTTTCCCAGATGTTAGGAGAATGGAATGTTGGCCCAAAGGAAGGTTACACAATACTTAAATTTTAACTTATTGCTGAAGGACTGATACACTGCTTAGCAGGTTCTGTAAGTGAACCTGATGCTCGGCTTT
Source organism: Neotoma lepida (assembly GCA_001675575.1). NCBI lineage: Eukaryota > Metazoa > Chordata > Mammalia > Rodentia > Cricetidae > Neotoma > Neotoma lepida. The sequence continues at coordinate 659,972 of LZPO01066270.1, forward strand.
ATCCACCAGGTGCCTTAAATGGTACCACGCAACTTACACGACTTGGTGGGTCTTAGAATTGCTGTCCACATCAGGCTCCTGCCTTCTCTGGTGTGCTTTTGTTGGCCCGACAACATATTCCAGGGTCCAAGTTTGGAAAAAATTATACCTTCAGATTTACTTTTTCGTTTTTTTTNCTGAAACAATTTAAAAAAAAAAAAATTGCATGAGCCAATGTTCAAAATGTACTGCCATCACCCTGTCACTAGAAGCTGCTTTGGACCCTAAATTTCAAAGAGGGAAGGAGTTCCTTATAAGTTTCTATTGCTGCCCTTGAGTCTCTGCCAATCATCCTTTTTAGGGATTACCTCTGCTTCTTAAAAGATCCATTAGCTGGAGAATGTTGGGTGTGAGGGTTTAAAACAACCATAAATCCATAAAAGTTGACAAAGTTATGAGGTTGCCAGCTTCCACAGTTCATCAGTGTTTCCTCCAATATCTATTTATTGAGCATCTATTATCTTTCCAGGAACCACATGCCAATTTAAGCTAAATTTAACTTGATTTCAAGGTAAATATCAATTTACTATCGCCTTCCNGACAATACGTACTACAGAAACATGAACACACAAGATTTCAAGATAATCCCCTTTAAATGTGTTTATTCCAATAGATTTCAAGCTGACTGGTTCTGTGAGAGAAGCAAAAGGCTTTTGGTAAATAATTATGCAAGTCTTTCTTCTCAGAGACCTTTTCCTTAAACTTCTTTCTCCTTGGTAATCGTTGGAGTCACACAAAAGATAAAAATAAATCGAGAAGATGCAATAATACACTAAATGCATGTCTGTGTTTAACAGATGTCTTACGGGCAGTTTCCCCCGGTACAATGATTTCTGATGGGAAAATAAATAGTAAATGAGGCTCTGTGAAACAATAACGTCCTGGAAGAAGTCATGAGCATCGCTATCAAGTGTCTTCTATTGTCAATGTGCTANGCTTTGTTTCGTTTTGTGTTTCTGCAGTGCTGGGNATTGAACCCAGGGCCTCTCACTCACNGCTGCTCTATCACCGAACAGCATCTCCCACAANCCAGAGCCCGTGGTGAAGTGAATGGACGCTCTTCTTATTTATAAACTATTTATTACGTCTCCAGCTCCTTCGCACTGTTGCCGTCTCTTTCAGGAACACTGAACAAGCCTGATCTTTCAT
>LZPO01066270.1:661462-676954 GCA_001675575.1 Neotoma lepida
CTCTTAAGTGATATGAAGAATTTACACAAAAACACTTAAATGTCATTTGTCAACTACGCATTGAACAGTAGCAAGGAAGGCACGGTGTTTGGTGTCAAGTTTATCTCAGGCGACTGGGATGCAGTCTCTAGAAGTGTGTAGTCCAGCAAGGCCAGCAAACTTAGTATGATGTGGTAAGTGGGTCTGTGCAGAGAGAGAGCTGCCTTGGACTGGGCTGTATGGAGGAAGGGAGGGTCAGGGAAGTTGATATTGGGGAGGTGACTTCTGGGACTGAGCTGGTTCTGGGAAGAGGAGTAAGTGTGAGTCAGAAGGATTAGGTGAGAGAGGGAAGTGAAGACGTTGATTATTCAAAAGTAAAAGCTGCTATCATTAAGTCAAATAATGAACATAATGAATAGGCACAGTAATGTTAATGGTAGAGTTTATCTGTTTAGAAAAGACAGTTTCATTCAAATAGTATAAAAAGTAGTATTGACGATGCTTCGTATAATAACATTTCACTTTAAAAAGATTAGAAAGCAACTAGGTAATATCCCCTAAAAAACGTGTGTGCACAGAGAAATGGAGTTGGAACTGAGCCGGAAGCCAGTAGCAGAACTGTCTTCTAAAGATTTTATGTTTACACCCAGCCTAGTGCTGCCCCGGCCCAGGGTGGAGATGTGTTTGTTTTGCATAGACCAAACTTTAACGCAACAGTCTCACAACTGGCCAGAGTGATGAGAATAAGCTGGCTGTTGAGTGCTCAGCCTTAGTAAGATATTGACATTGAGCCCNTCAAGGGCAGGTGAATGCCATGGAAGTCGGGGAAGAAAGATCAAAAGAGTCAGAGAATGGAGAGGGATGCCGTGAAACACTGTCTCCTGGATACAGCACAGCTCTAGCCATTGTCAACACACAGTGGCTGTGGCTACCTGCACAAGAACTGCACGTGTGTGCATGCACTAACACACACACACATAGACATACACACACATAGACACACACATACACATAGACACACACATACACATACATACACCACACACACATAGACACACACACACATAGACACACACGCACAGACACACACACAGACACACACACACATAGACATACACACACATAGACACACACATACACATAGACACACACACATAGACACACACACAAGCATGCTTACACACATATACATGGGTAGGAAGGACGATGGTTGAGAAGAAAGGAACCAGCAAAAGTAGGAAAGGAATAAGAGAAGGTAATAGAAGTTATGGGCACACACATTCTCTACATGTATGTAATTACCAAAATTAAGTAATAAAAAACGTGTGTACACTTTTATCTACTATCCCACTCCTGAGAACCTGGCCTATAAAATAAAATAAAAATCACATGGGCCTATGAGTATAAAGACATTTATCACAGCTTTACTCTTGGTGGGAAAAGTCTGGAAACAAAGTGAGTGTCCATCAGTGGGGAGGAGGCCAGTGAACAACTGTGGTCTCGCTCACACCGTGTAATAACACAGAGCCCTAAGACAGACTGAATCACAGCTGTTCAAGTTGACTTAAAGGGATTTCTGCAAAGACCACTGGGTAAGGAAAGCAAGTTCTAGAGGGTCGTATTAACATGATCCCATCTTTGTAGGAAAAACATAAACCTGTGTGAACTGTATGCACATAAATGTGCTTGTATTTAAATAGGATTACATGAGCACTGACAAAATTTGGGGGGATACAGACCCGGAAATGACATCATTTCCTTTGGAAGACAGTTTGTGTGAGAAAGAGGGGCAGAGAACAGAGGAGGAGGGAAAAGGCAGAAGGCTGGAGACANAGNTTAGTGGCAGNGTGCTTGCCTAGTATGTACCAGGCCCTGTCTTTGAGCCCCAGAACTAAAGAAGAAAAAAAAGTATGTGTGTGGAAGGAGAAAGGATTGGGAATAACAAAAAATTGTGATCACATTTGTGCATCTGTGTATATGTGTGCTTGTAAATATGTATGTACAGTACATGTGTATACATGTACACACACCTAAGAAAGGAAGAGTACAAACTGTGGACCGTTCCAGGCAGATTAATAACCTTGTTGGTAGATGGGTGGTGGTGGCGCACACCTTTAATCTCTGCACTTGGGAGGCAGAGGCAGGCAGATCTGTGAGTTCGAGGCCAGCCTGGGCTACAGAGCGAGTTCCAGGACAGCCAGGGCTACACAGAGAAACCCTGTCCCAAAAAAACCAGTCAACCAAACAAACACCTTCTGTGAAATCACCATCATGTGTGGGAGATCACAAGGGATCTCTGTCTAAGCTGAGGGCATAGACCATCTNTTACTCCTTCACTAATATCTGGTACGCCTATCAGACACNGCTAAAAAGGTACGTGGGGTAGATCACCCTCCTATTCAAGCTGACTGATAGCCTTTCCTTGAAGAATTTCTCATCCATGTCTTGACACGGCTACAAAGATTTCCTCCCCACAGGATGAATCTAGCATTCAGGTCAGGACTATGTGAGTAATGAGGTCTCTGAAACCCAGTGAACGACACTAGTTCAACTGGGCCCTGACTCATCGCTGCCATTTGAATATACTGACTTTACTCCTGAGTGTCAACAGTCCCATGAGAGGCCCTGTTGTGTGCCTTGGAGGAAAAGGCAACAAATGAACAAGAAGCTTCACGAAGAACCTTAATGCCCACATGCCAACTAGGTGATGCCCTCTGTCCCCTGCTCCCCTGAGGCTCTTAAGTAAAAGTCTCTCCTGTGTCTGAGTGAATAATACACCTTTCACGGACATTGGAATGTGTTTACCGCATCAATTTTATAGACCGCTTCCTGAATGTCACACCTGCTGTGGTCACAGTCATAATGAACTATAACTGCAGATGAAATATAAAGGAATCATTGTTAACTTGAAAACTGGGCTGAGAGGCAGAGAGAGAGAGAGAGAGGGACCAGCCAGCCTGAACCACAGTGATGATATAAGTTCTTAAACACAGGTGAGAGAACCCAAAACCACGTTCAGTCAGAGGCTGAGGGGAAGTGGCCTTAAATGTGTGAAACTGGGTAAACACACTAACAAGATAGGAAGGAAAGATGTAGACAAAGGTATGGACATTATCCAGGAGCCTCTGCAGAAGATGAGGAAGGCCTGGCCACTGCTCGCTCACTGTGGCGTTAATGACAACCAAGGCTTTACTGTGGTTGTTACAGTCTTACCATGTAGCCTTGAACTTGTGTTTCCCCTGCCTTTGGCTCCTAAGCACCAGGATTACAGGTTTGTGCCACCATGACCAGCTCAAATCAAGAGTTTTTGATAGGTCTTGTCAGCTAGTGCTGGAGAGAGAGGCAGGAGCTATGGTATAGCGTTCTAAGATGTAGTCTCTAGATCCAGACTGTGCTCTACAGGTCTGTTCTGTACTGGTCATGACTTACTTAACTTCTTGTGCCTCAGTTTCTCCATCTGTATAAGAGCTGACAGTTATGATGATGCTGCTGTCTATAACAAAAGGCTACTAGAAAAGATAAAATAGGGAGACATTAAATAGCTATACAGCTTTTGTACAGTAGGCAGCCATGAAAAGTTAGCCATTATTGTTTCCTGTAAGAAGAGATGATGATCTACATATATAACAATATATATATGTATATATATATGTGTATGTGTACACACACACACCACACACACACACACACACATATATATACACANACCAATAATAATTAGTGAAAGATGAGGTTATGAATTTGAAGGAGAGCAGGAATGGTTTGGAAAGACAAAGGGGAAAGGGAGAAATATTGTAATGATATTATAATCTCAAAAAAAATTTTAATGTGAAAAAAAAGAAGAGATGAGCAGGCAGATGACAGTAGAATTGCTGGATCTCATTCCCTAGAGGCAGGTAAGATGTTTAAATGTTTGGAACAAAGGAAAAAACAAAAAACGACAAAAACCATGTAATGTCTGCAAAGCTCCTGAGACAAGTCCCTGCCAATCCAGGAAGTTTGCTTGCCAGCTGTTTAATGTTTTTGTTAGAGGATACTGTCTCAAATGTGGAAGGAGAAGCAGGGATGCCTTTTAAAGGCCTGTGATTGGATTTCTCCTGGTTTATCATTTCTGACCCAAAGTCACTGAAGGGCAAAGAAGCTACCAACCTCATTGAACTTGTCTGTGATATGTTGGCAATATAGTGTTAATATATATCATATATGTGTGTGTGCATATATATATACATGCACACACACACGTATTTAGAGAGAGAGGGAGGGAGAGAGAGAGAGACTCAAAGAAGCCTAACAAAGTTAGGTCACCTTGGCAGAGAACACAGGAAATGTCTGAAGTCTGCTGGAGTCTGTCTGGAGTAAGAAATATGGGGACAAGAAAAAACCCTTTGAATTTTCCTCTTCCCGCCTAGATGATCTGGTATCTGATCCTTCTAGGGTTTTGTTTTGTTTTGTTTTGACTGATCTAGTGAGGCCTGCATGAAAGAAGGTGCTGAGCAATGAACCTCAGTGAATCAGGAACAACTCGGATAGGTAGAATTGGAAATTAAAACAGCTTGTCTAGAGTTGAGCAGGGAGTATATACTAATTACTCTCAAAACACACTCCAGATTCTCAACATGGCTTACTGGTAGAGGATTTGTCTGGCATGCATCTTAAGTTCAATTCTCAGTACCACAAAACAAATGCAAAATGCTGGGCATGGGAACACACACCTGTAATCCCAAGACTTCGGAAGTGGAGGCTGGAGAATCACGTAAATGTTTAAAGCCATGCTTATCTACATGGTAAGTCCAGGGCCAGCTGGGCCTTCAGGAGACTCTGTCTCAAGACAAAACATCAAAATATTTGCATTATGTTTTCCACCAATTCTGTTTCTACGAATTTATCCTGAAAAAAACAATAGATGAGCAAAAACATTTAAATGCTATTTATGTGTTTGTTTGTTTGTTTTTGTTTGTTTACTGAGTCTGTTCTTGCATGCCTGCAAGTGTGCATGTTGAAATCAGAGAACAACTTACAGGAGTCACCAACGAGTCCCGGGGATTGAACTCAGTCTTTGCAGCAAGCTCCATTACCCACTGAGCCATCTTGCTGGCCCTGCAATCTTGTTTTTAGGGACCAAAAGTTGCAAACAACATACATTTCCAACAATAGGAGGTTTGTTGAACAAAATATGCTACACGCAATTTTTCAGGCTTCTCGAGAAGCTAAAAACATAGTTTTATGAAAATATTTATTGATGTGGGAATATGTTCGTAAATCAGTAGCAAGTGAAATTTGAAGAAAGTCTCAATGAGAGCAAGAGGAACTAATGTTCGGGGACCCTACTTCATTCATGCATTGTAACATATAGAAGGAATATTTTTAACATGGAGAAGGAGATGGTAGTTGACGGGTATAGTAGAGACAGGAAATGGGAAGAAGAAATGTGTGCCTACCACATATTTCCATCCTCTTAACTCGAGTTCCAATTGCGTGTGTTCTCAGTTCAAGCATTCACTCCCAGGGCTGGGGACCAAACATTTGTGTTTCCCTAAAATCCATGAGCTGAAGCTCTGACCCTTTGTGTGATATTATTTGGAAATGGCCTTTGGGTTTTTTATTATGTTAATGAGGGCAGGGCCTTCAAGAATTAAAGGAAAGGGGGGGGGCATGGATAGAGAAGAGGACAAGAAGATAATAGCCAACTGAAGCCAGGAAGCAAGCCCTCACCAGAACCCAGACCTGCTGGCACCCTAATCTCAGACTTCCATCCCCCACTTCCTACCCAGTTCCCAGACTATTTCCATACCTTTACATATTGTTACAAAACTGCACCTGTTTTCCTGGTTCCAAACTCCATTACTCAGCTTGGGAGGCACAAAGAAGATGCCATGGAATAGGTAACCTAGACCACAGAAATGGACTTTCTCACAATTCTGGGGGGCTGGGGGAACTGCTGCATATACTCAAAATGGAGATGGCTGGCGATGGACACGGTGAAAGTCGATTCTCATAATGATTCTGGGTGGAATACTTCAAGACTCTTAGATAAGGGAAGCCAAAGAGGCAGAATGGCACGCCACAGCAATCCTACCCCTGGCCAGAGCTCATCCTCCGCACACCCATTGTCCCATACTCCTGTCTACCTGATGTGGTGGCTGAAGGGCCTGCAATATATTCACATGGTAGTGATGATTAATTCTCTTGAAGACTTACGGGTCTTTCTCTCTTGGACAGATTCTTGTTATGTAGTCTTGGCTGGCCTAGAACTCTATCTATATAGACTCTCAAACTTACAAGCCTCTTCCTGCCTCTGCCTCCTGAGAGCTAGAATTATAGGCATGAGGCACCATACCCATCTTATATATTTAAGAATAATATATGCATATGTATATGTATATATATAATATTATGTTTTCCTTTTGTGGGGAAATAAGAAAAGAAAGAGGTAAAAACGGTGTCTCATTAGAGTGTTCAAAATGGCTGAGGTTTCTGTTAGTACTAAGGTTGGATGAGCTAGCCAAGTGCATCAGACAGGTCCCCATGATGCTTTTCTCTACTGAATTCTGAAACTAAAGGGATAAGATGTGTGAACACCTGGCCTATGCTATCCAGCCATGCCAGATACAGTTCCAAGCTGGAATTGTCCCAAGCCAGGCATAGCTGGACATCATCATTCTTCTCCTTTCAGGGAACGTAACTCATGGGGACAACAATAAAAGGCTAGATTTGGGGTGATGCTGTTAGCTAGCGTCTTCCCCCGCCTGCTGAGCCATGGAGGTACTGAGAGCACCCCAAATGGCTTCCCTAGGACAAATCCAGCATGATCTGGCAGATTCCACATGGAAGGCCAGGGGGTGCAGCTCTCTAGTACAGGATTTTCTTTTTGGCAATGATAATTATAGGGGAAGCAGCACACACAAGTGCTGATCTCCGTGTTCTTGCTGTACTTGGTATCCTGGAATCCGCATCGAGTACAGGCGGAACTTGGTCCCTCCCTGAAGTCCTGATGGGTGAGCAACAGTGTCAGGGATCACCAGGAGGCGAAGGTGCTGACCTGGGAGGCTTTTCTTTCTTAGACAGCAAATCCCAGCTGAGCTCCAAAAAGGGTTTCTCCAGGGTTGGGAAGGAGGTAGAGCAACACCTTGCTGCTGCTGCAGGGGGGCGGGGCATAGTCTCCTAAGAACACCGCATGCTGGCAGTCAGGAACTGGGAAGTCATTGTAAGGACTCTCACTGCCCATCTTGGTTAAGGCCAGGCTTCATCCCAGAGTCTCCACCTTAGGAAAGGCGAAATCAGAATCTCTCATCTAAGAAGATCGATTGTTCAAGATCCAGGGAAGGGTTGACTCTAGCGAGAGACTCATGGCCGGGCACCAGCCCACGTTATCCTGGGGTATTTGGTAGTAGGAGAGTTTCAAGTTTGATTTATTTAACATCAGCCGTTTTAGATCTCCATCCCACAATCCAACTGAATCTCATACCCACAAACATGTAAACACCACACCACACCTTTTTCACTTAGCCAGCATAAATTACCGTAACCAGGGTCAGAGGTCACATTAACTAACGTGGTAACTTAAGCTGACAGATCTCATTATGGGTTAAGTTCTCGATGAAAAGAAAGGTTCCCAGACTGAGGGTGCAGCTCAGGGATCAAAAGCTTAGCGCTTGCCCAAAGTACCCAAAGCCGTGGGTTTCATCTCCAGTCCCGGGGGAGTGGGGAAGCCAGGCTTTGCCCCAGTGTATTGCGTGACCTTAGGTGAGTTGGTTCACTTTCTGGGACTCTGTTTTGTTACAGATCTGTAAGGTGAGCTAGCTGAATCACACTACTCATAAAATTCCTTCCACTGTTGACTGTCTGACTGAACCCACTTGTTTCTCCAGGGGGCAAGAGAGGAAGGTAGATTGGGATCAGAGACTCCAGATGTACATCTCATCAAGGAGAGAGATAGTGGCCATGTCAGGAATTTCCATTTTTCCTTTAGAGCACAAATTGATATGTTTTGGAAATCTACCTTTTCTCTGAAGGATGGGGATGACATAATTATTAGTTCTCTACTTAATAGGTGCTTGTGGGTGCTCCTTGAGAAACGCCTACAAGGGTGGCTGGTGATTAAGCCAAGGACGATCTCAGAGTCACCCGAGCACTAAGGGGAAGTGATTCACGCACGCACTCCATAAACATTTATGAAGCGTACACCTGATTTATCATCAAGTAAAAGTTCTGAGGCAGTAGGGTACCCATGCTCCCCTCCATCCTCAGACTCACCGAGAGCTCATTATTTAACCAGAGTGTTCTTCCTCAGGAAGCAAAAATCTCAATGCAAAGATTCTTGGCATGGGTTAATGGCATGCACGTGCTGCTGACAGAGCCCCAAATAGCACCTAAAGGTCTTAGGAAATGCTAAATCTTCAAATGCCTACTACCAAGTAAAAGAGGGAATCTAATACCAGCTCGAAATCATATCAGTAGGGGATTGAATTGTCTGTGTCACCAGTTTTCCATACATGATTTTAGAATGTTGGAATTCCCAGGATTTCCCAGTATATNTCATAACATGGTGGTGTTCACAATGGCACTCTGTTTTTCTCCTCAGTGCTGGGGATTGAACCCAGGGCCTTGACCAAGCTTGGTGATTGTTCTACCCGAGCCACACTTCAGGGTAATGTTCACTAAACTGAGTCATTTTCTCACTACTCCAATCAATTATTTGTTTTTGATTTCTGTATTCCTCTCCAGGCTTTCTCTGTATGGATATGTAATCTTTTGTTTGGTTGGCTTTTTTTGTTTTGTTTTGTTTTGTTTTGTTTTTTGTTTTTCAAGACAGGGTTTCTTGGTTTCCAGGGCTGTCCTGGAACTAGCTCTGTAGACCAGGCTGGCCTCAAAATCACAGAGATCCACCTGCCTCTGCCTCTTGAGTGCTGGGAATAAAGGTGTGTGCCGCCACTGCCCATCCAGATATATAATTTTTATGTAATTAGATTTCATAGCTGATATATGTTTTGGGGCCCTGCTTTTTTTCTTCACATTATGGCTGAGAGTTAACCCTAATATTACCTCATTGTCTTTATAAATGTCTACTTATAATGACTGTACAATGTTCTACCACATAAATACAGGCACTCATTTAGAAAAAATACATACTTTACAGAGCTGTCCTAGATAACCCATCCTGAGTCACCTACCTTTACTAAGAGCAGGTTCAGGGATGTGATAGCTGGTCTTATGTCAACTTGACACACAAACTAGAGTCATCTGAAATGAGAGAACCTTGAGAAATGCCTCCATAAGATCTGGGTTGTAAGTCACTTAACTAGTGACTGATGGGGGAGGGTCCAGCCCATTGTGGGTGGGGCCATCCCTGAGCTGGTGGTCCTGGGTCCTATAAGAAAGCAGACTGAGCAAGCCAGGCAAAGCAAGCCAGTAAGCAGCACCCCTTCATGGCCTCTACATCAGCTCCTGTCTCCATGATCCTGCCCAGTTTGAGTTCCTACCCAGACTTCATTTGATGATGAACAGCAATGTGGAAGTGTAAGCCAAATAAACCCTTTCCTCCGTAACTTGCTTTTTGGTCATGATATTTTGTTGCAGCAACAGAAACCCTAATTAGGACATGGGAAGACCCGAGACTCTCACCTGCTGTTTAAAAATTCACTCAGTGACTACTGGGTCCTTGGGACAAATCCTTCCTTGCCTTTTCCTTGGATAAAGATGGTTTTGGAAGAGTCAATATTTTAGTTATTGACGTCAGTAATGCTAACAAAGTTTTGTAGCCTCTTTTTGCCAGGGAAAGATTAGGAAAGAAGTGGGGGCTTTCTGGGAAGAGAATGGAACAGAAGTCTGGGCATATGACCCAATCACCCAACCGCCAATCTGGTTCACTTCATAGTGTTTCCTAGTTGTTACTGCTGTNTGTGTTTTCAGGGGAAAATTGAGGTCACTGAAGGTTAGTGTCTGGCCAAAGGTTGAAACGCCAGCCTATGGTGAGTCTCCCTGAGAATTCCTGGCTCTTGGCTCACTGCTCTGAAATGATGTCTCTCATCAGAGCACTTAGANCCACTCATCCAGAGCCACCCAGACTCCCACAGTTGGGCTGACCTCCCAAGTCAGGCCACAGGCTGTTTCAAGGATGTGCTTTGGGGCCACTGCCCTTCACAACCCTTCCCACCAAACCAAAAAGCCGAGGCTGCTCCATTCCAAAGTAACAAGGCATCTACCTACTCCTCATCCTTCAGGGATGACTCATACCTTTGCCCACCTGCAGGACTGACCAGGAGAAAAGAAGAGAGCTCTTTGTGACTTTTAGGGGGCCCTTTGAGGTAGGGAAACATGCTTGGCCAAGTAGTGTAATGTGAAGCACCTGGTTGGAATCAGCTGTCTGGCTTTGACTCCAGATTTTCTTTGCAGGGCTTGCAATAGCCCACACAGGGCCTCTGTTCGTATTAGGAAAGTGGGTTCCCTCTAGGTGGGTGCAGCCCTGCATGGGGAGCTGGCACAGTATATCGGAGGGTGGCATCTTTCTGAATAGTAAGACTTGCAAGGCTGTATGTCGGTGCTCTTNCCANCTCTTGCTGTGTGCTNACTCGCCACCTGCTCAGTTTCTGAGCCTGTTTCTCCATCTGTAATAGAAACATGTCACAGTACCTACCTCAGGAGTCGCTAGAGGGTTAAAGGAGCTCCAGTGTGCGAGGCACGTCTCAGGAGTATGCATGTATTTGACAAGATGATAGAGTTAAGGCTTGGCTTTGTAAAGAAAAACAAAAGGCCTANCCTTTNCTCATGCTCTCTTGAGAGGCTTGGTTTGACTAGAAATGTATTTTGTAAATGGAAGATAATTATGAAAAAAGGAGGGGCACTCCTAATAGATTGCTTGTTATCATTTTAATGTAAATAGATTTTTTTTTTTTTGCTTGCACCATCTGAGACCGGCATATCTGATATGGATTTCTAATTGCCTGTTTAGTTCAGGAGAGGGTAATTTATAAGTCCACACCCTGACACGCCCGTGCCTCTGGAGAACACTTGCAGTTTCTTTGGATGTCTTGGGCATCAGGATAGACGACCTCATTCCAGTCATTTGGTGAATGTTGTTCTACGCCTGCGTAGTGAAGTGAGTAGCACACAAGTGACTAATTCAAAAGCAAACACTGAGGAATGTGTCTGATTTGCATAGCCTCNTAAATGAACCTCCTCAACTGGTTTGGAAAAAAAGAAAATCCATTTTAAAGAGCTGTCTTGTAGTCAGCTTTGGTCCAGGTCAGGTCCCAGCATGCTCGGGGGCAGCTCTCTGCTGTCCAAGCCTCAGGACCAGAGACACTGACTTTCATTGTTTAATGATCTTGGTTGGAAGGAGACACTCATAATTTAGCCCAGGGAGGAAAAAAAAAACATGACAATGAATAAATAGAATAGCATTTGTGTGTTCTTAAAGTCACCGGAGGGCAAAGATGAACTGTAAGTCCACCTAAAACGGGACACCTGCCTCTTCTTGATGAACTCTCATTGTCTTCTGGGGGACTCNTCTTTCTTAGTATGCTGCTTTCAAAGACGGCCTGTTGTCCTTAATAACTCCGTGGCTTACTTGCCTGGAATATATTCCTTCCAACTAGTTTCATGGAATATTTACAATCAAGTCACTACGCTGACATACATNTGTAAACTTTTCAATCAAGAACTCACCGAGAGTCTGAGGGAAGCCCGCTTGCCTTGCAACTCTAAATGAAGTGACAGGAACAGTCAAAGTCCTCCCAAGCAAATCTTAACAAGAGTATTNGGGAGGCTGAGGCAAGAGGATTCTGAGTTCCAGCTGGCTGGGGATGGCTACGTAGTGAGGCCCTGTCTTCAAACAGATGATCAAACAAACTCAACAAAACAAAACCACCACCACCACCAATAAGAAAAAACCCCTCACACCACCACTAACAACAACAACAAACAGAACAACACACTCCCACACACACATCCCCAAAGCAGTGAACACTGAAAAACTCAGAGACTCGATGTTAATGTGGTGGTGTCCCCTGCTGTGGTCCCTCAATCCCTTCTGCTCAGAATCAAAAGAGAAGGAAGGACGCAAATCTGGAGATGTAAACACAGGATGGATAACTTGAGCTGGGCCCTCAGGGCTAGAGCCTTGGCAACCGGCTCCTCCTCACCGATATCCACTTGCAGAAGTAAAAGCTTGCAAGCATTTGTTTTCTGGGCAGAAGAGAGGAATTTTGTGTCTGGCAGAAGAGAGACGGGAAGAGTGGCTGAGGAAGCAGAAGGGGAGAGGATGTTGTCCCCTGTCTCTTGGCCACCCCCTCCATACAGCACTTCCAGCAGGTCATGCTGACTAGAAATGCTGACTGCTGGTGTAGACCAGAAAACACGGACGTTTTCCAAGCCTGAGGTGACAAAGGCAGCCCTCCNACCTCTACTTTGCTTTTAAACCAAACTCAGTTTTTTTGTTTTTTGTTTTTTATTTTTTTTTTTTTTATTTTTTTTTTTTTTGAACTCAAGGCTCCCAGGGAGGCCAGAAGGCTTCCTTCTTGTGTAGGACATTGTGATAACNCAGCATGAGTGACAGTGTGTCTCTGACTACACTCATGGGATGAGTCTGGTGAGGTCTGGGCTCTGTTGGTTAGGGCTGTAACAGTTTGTAAATGACTTTAACAGACTGAGCACATTCACTCTCTATCCCCCTTGTGGGGAGAGTGCTCCAGAAGTGGTGGCCCAGTGGCCNTAAGTCTTTCTTTCGGTGACAGAGGCAGCATGGGCTGGGCTGGGGCAGAAACCCTGATCCTCCATGAGCCCTGAATTCCACAGATGATTAGCTACCTAAGGAGCCCTGCCTCGCACCACAAGGACACATCACGTCGAGTGTGTAGGTATTTATTGAGTTTAACGTGACTTGNCAATAGGCTTTCTATGACGTCACATGTTGGTGTTTTGTAATGGCATCGATCGTGGATGCTATGTGCCAGGTGTCTGAAGAATCATTCTGATTATGTGTGCAGCTCAGGGGTAGAATGCTTGTCAGGCATGTACAAGACCCTAGGAAGAAAAAGAGAGGGACGAGGAGGGGGAGATAGAAAAATCAACAAATTAAAATTCTGTACTCAATAGCAATCAAATTTCACTTCTAAAATTAGCTCAGAAATAATAGTTGAGCTGGATATGTAACTNCACAGTCCAATGCTTGCCNAGTGTGAAGGACATTCTGGGCTNAATCTCCGGCACTCTAGATCAAAGAAAAGAAAAAGTAGCAGCTCTCCAGGATGTGAAGAACTAGCTATACACGGGAGGACTTATCAGAAGTCCTCATTTTATTTCTTAGGCTGAAAGGGAACCCTGAAGGTCAGACCATAGGCTGTCTTACGGAAATGTTTATGTACTTATCCCTGCTCGTCTCCCAAAACCGTGTGAGGAAATCTGCAAACTCCAGGGCCTGAAGCTCAACCCTAGTCCCACTGACAGGAGTCTTTGGAACTGGAGCTCTGTTTCCATCTCCTTCCCCGTGCCTGTGAACGCAGCTCAGTGAAGCCTGGGGTTAGGTCTGCGGCACCACATACAACCTGGTGTAGTGAGTGGCACACATTTGTGATCCCAGCACCTGAGAGGCAGAGAAAGGATGGTCAGGAAGATTGTCAGTGTCGGACTATATAACACCTCGTCTTTAAAGGGGAGAGGAAAAAACCCTCCAAAATTCTAATATGTACCAGAGTTAATTTAAGGAAAACCCAGGGAACCAGCTACNGCTTCGGAAAGCAGGAAATGCCCTCTAGTGGCCAAAAGAAGCCATGGCCCATTGCCCATGTTGGACTCCTAGGGAGATGGGAGTTAAGATGTCTATGGGAAAGCATTTTCTACTTCACCAACTCCACCGAAACGCCAGAAAATTAAGTTATAAGACCCATTGGTGTGGGAACCTTGTTCTTGTCTTATCTCTGAGGGCACCCACCATGGTGGGTGCCTGGCCCAGTGTGGTATAAAACCTGGAACGAAGGTTCAGTATTATACTCTGCCTTGACATCTGGTGAAATCAGGAGGGTCCCGGATGGTCTGGCTGCAACCTTCTCTCCTTTTCTTATCAGACGGGGTAGGTCNACACAGTTCTTACTTATTCCTGCATAATGGGCTCCCTGCTAAACCATGGAATTACTCCAACAAGTCAGTCACATCGTCCCTGGGAGCCAGGGTTCCTTCGCCCTCTTGATANGACAAATCCTCCACATAACTTGGTTGTTCACGCTGTTCCCAAGGGTAACCGATGTGTGTCCCTGTGAGCCGTACAGCGTGTCCTACCCTNAGGCTGTGAGTACAAGTGACTAATGTGTTATCAGTCCCATCTGCACAGTGCAGCCTTGTGTGTGGCCAGCCAGCCTCANNACCCAAGTGTGAGAACTGCTCTCTCGCCACGGAAGAAAGAAGAGCCCCATGAAATATTCATAAAAAGATGNCTAGTAGATATTTGTTAAATGGATGGATGAAAGAGACCAAAGGTCTCTCAACAAGTGTAACTATCATCTTCATTTTACTGAGTTATTGTTTGTTCAAACAAACCCTNGAAATTATTATAGACACAGATTAATAAGGGAATGAATAAACATCTCTTTAGGAGTGTGTGAGTGTGTGCAGATGCAGGTACAAGGGCCCGAGGNTGCCCATGCAGAGCCCAGATGTTGATATATGAAGGCTTCCCTTTCTTTATCATTCTCCATCTTATTCTGTCTGTCTCCCACTGTATGTATGTATGTATGTATGTATGTATGTATGTATGTATGTATATACGTATGTGTGTACATGTATATGTGCAGGTGTGCATACTTGTGAGTGTGGAGGCCAGAGGAGGGCATTGGGCACCACCACCACCTACCCCTGTTACTCTCTCCCTTATTCCTTGGAGGCAGGATCTCTAGCTGAACTTAGAACTTGGTTTTGCTTTGTTTTCTAGCTAGGCTGGCAGACAGCGAGCCACAGCAATCCTCCTCTCTCTGCTCACTCCACGCTGAGGCTGCAAGTGAGCATGGGAGCACACCCAGNTAGTTGCATGAGTGCCTGGATCCAAATGCCGTTCCTTATGTTTGTACTGTTGAACCATATCTCCAGGATCTTTCTACCTTTTTTTTTTAAGACAAAGTCTCTCCCTGAACCCAGGGCTCACCGATTTGGCTAAACTGGCTAGCCAGCACGCTTCTGGAAACTGCCTGTCCCTGTCTTCTCATTGTTAGGATTATGGCATGCATTGCCATGTCCAGCCTCATACCTGAGGGCTAGGGAATCTGAGCTCAGGTCTTTATCTTACCTATGAGCCATCTCTTCTCATCTTATTTCTAAGGGNATTATTGCCCAGAGGAGACCATGAATTCCTTATGGAANANGACTGCTTTGATTTATTTTAGGTCTTCATAGTTCAGCACAGAACTCACAAAGAGGACATGTCTATTCAATACAGTGAATGAATATACAGGGAAAAAGTGGGTTTCCCTGGAGGACTTGCTAGTTTGTGGTACCATAAGCACTCAATCCGGAAATCAACTCAGCAGA
>LZPO01066270.1:800290-827025 GCA_001675575.1 Neotoma lepida
GAGGGCGCCAGATCTCATTACAGATGGTTGTGAGCCACCATGTGGTTGCTGGGAATTGAACTCAGGACCTCTGGAAGAACAGTCAGTGCTCTTAACCTCTGAGCCACCTCTCCAGCCCTCATTAATGTTTCTTTCACCAAGTCCAGTGTATACCGTTGGGGTTATGAATACAGGCTGTGGCCAGGGAACATAGTGAAGCTAACTAGTCCACACGGAGACCAAACCCCAGGACTATGGTCTCAATTAGCATCACTTCAAGTTGGATTGGAAGCAATCCAACTACCAGACAAAATGGCTGATCTTAAAATATTGGTAGAATAATGTGAGTATGGAAAATATGGTTAGTGTCACCATAGGAAGTCACGGACATAAAAAAACAGTATGTGGTTGTAATGCACTAGGTTAGTGTAGCTTTAGTTACCCCCTGTAAATGATTATCTACTTAAGTAAACATTCTCATACATTTAAAACTAATGAAAAATTCTATCTTAATCTTTTCCTGCAAGTGAAAGTAGAAACTTAAATACTTTTAGTCTTGGATTCGACCCTTGCGTCCCGACTGGATTTGTGATTAATCTTGTGATTTAATTTGTGATTAATGTTGAGGATGGAAACCACTCCCTTTGAATAACTATGATAGTCTTACTTGGTGTACAGAACGGATTGCAAGAGAGTTTCAAGTGCCCACTGCCCTTTGTAGAAGNTTTTGCATATTCTAAGTGTACGGAGCCACTGTTGCAGACATATCACCACAAGTTCCAGCCATCTTGAAACTTCGTCACCAGGCTTACTCTCCTTTTCTGTAATTTTTACTGTCATTGCAGTTTGCATGTGCTTCTTTGCTTAATAAAAACTCACTACTTAGATATTNTTTTGGCATTGTTCATTAAAATCAATGGCATTATGACTTGTGGTCTTGGTTCTTGCCTTCTGCTGAAGGTGGCTTTTTGTTCTTTGATTTACCTTAGGTCCCTTATTAAATAAGTCTTACAGGCATCCTGCTTTGTAATAAGTAAAATTGGTGTGTAGTATCTTGATAAATTTTTAAAAACTTACATAATTCATTACTAATGCAGAGTACCTGAGAAAAAATGGAAATTTGAGGTCTCTTTGGCTATGTCTATGAATGTTTTCCNTTCTAGGGTTTTTTTTCCCCCCTTCTCTTTAAAAACAAGTCTTATTCTGGCTTTTTGGTGAATAATGGAACAATGGCCCTGCTTGGTGCCTTTAGTATCTTACTGATCTATTTACCATCGTATAACAATGGTTTCTTTCTTGGTCATTATCATTTTAGTTCTTAAAATTAACTCTTGTATGCCATTTATGACAGTTCTTAGTAAATTGTATACATGGGAGAACTTGAATTATGCCTAGTTATATCTGAAATCTTAAGTTGTTTTGTATTGTTTTTAATTTATCTCAAATTTACCTCAGAAGAGTAAAATAGTTCACATTGATATTGATATACTTACTTAGTCTTAAAAATGATACTTATAAATTGAACCCCCTCCCTTTTTTTTCTCTCAACATCCATTTCTTATCTTCCTGGCTTATCACTTAAGCATGTAAGTGACATCCTAGCATTGCTTTAATTCTGCTGTGACAGTGGCACAGTCTTACTAAGTCCCATGTGGATTACTTTTCACTTGCTAATGCACTTGGCTAGATTTTTAAAAGAAATTTAAGCAGTAGTGCTTTGTCTACTGAGAATAATAGTTATTGCAAGATATTACTTTGAATAGTTTTATTTATATTTTTTTGTTTCACTAAGTAAGACTTTGAAACATGTATATGCCCATCCCCCCCGATTTTCTGTCGCTTAGCTTATAAAACAGTAGCTTTCTCAGAGTAGGTATAAGATCTGATTACCAAAGAAAATACTGGGGTTTTCGCCTGTGGTCACATATTGAAGACTTATAATATCTCTGGTTTTGTTTGTGACAGTCTTATGACAAATATTCTTTTGAAACATTGTTTGCATTATTGTGTTGTTACTTCTAAGAATACTTTTGAGAAAGATATTAAAGTCGCCATTAAAGAACACAGCTATTAAATAAAGTGAGAAGAGACTTGTACTAAGATCTTTGGGCCTTTTCCTGTCTTGCACCAGATTTTTAAAATTAGTTGAATGTATTTAAGTTTATTTAGTATTCTGACTGTCATAATCTAAAACATTATTTCTGTGTCTTAGGAAGCGGAATATGGTGGGCATGATCAGATAGATTTGTACGATGATGTCATCTCTCCATCTGCAAATAATGGCGATGCCCCAGAAGACCGGGACTACATGGACACTCTTCCGCCAGCTGTTGGTGATGACGTGGGAAAAGGAGCAGCACCAAACGTTGTCTATACTTACACTGGAAAGAGAATTGCATTATATATTGGAAATCTGACATGGGTAAGTAAAGTTAACAGATTGTTGGCAGTTCATTTTGAACTGCTCTAGTAGTCCATGTTTTTGCCCAGTTTAAAAAAAAAAATTGGTGTCCCTTTTTTTGTTTTTCTCTTGTCAACCTATGTGATGAGAAGGGCAAAACCAAGTTCTTTTAAAAAGAATTTCCAATTATTCTAATTTTGAATTTTATAGTTTGGCTTAAGTATATAGAGTTTGCATTTTTCTTTGCTCTTTTGTATTCCTGCCAATTTCACTAAGAAAAATGTTCATATGAGGTCTCAAATTAAGAATTCAAAAGGGAAAGATAAAATACCACTACAGTTTTAAAAAAGTCTTCATTTTCTAATTCATATTACAGATTTAAGTTTCATTTCTGTTCTTAAATTTGAAATTAATGCATAGAAGTTATTATGTACTTTATAATATTTGTGTTTGCCTGGTGTTTTTTGGGATAGATCTTGTTATGTAACTTTGGCTGACCGGATAGTCACTGTGGTCCAGACTGGCTTTGAACTCCTGCCAACCCTCCTGCTTCTGCCCTGGAGTGCTAAGTATATAAGCATATGCCACAGTGCCTGGATAGACTTTGTATCTTCATTGTGCTGTTCCTAAGACTATTGGTTGAGTACTTCATGAACTATATGTCTAGTATATCTATTAATGTTACTAGAGTCAAACCTGAAATAATCACTAAAGTGGTCCTACACAGTTTTTATCTCAGCTATTGAAAATTTAAAAAGTTAAATTTAAAAGTTAAAACGCAAAATTTTGGAACTCTTTTATTCTGTTTATAGCATTTTATTTGAAAATATTTTACTTCACATTGCTTTTGTGTTGTTTTCATTTTATTTTATGTGTATAGGTATTTGTGTGTATGCATGTCTGTGTAACACATACATGCAGTCCCTCAGGCCAGAAGAGGGCATCAGATTCCCTGGGACTGGCGTTATAGCTGGTTGTGAGCCACCATGTGGGTGTTGGGAGTTGAACCTGGGGTCCTTTGGAGCCATCTCTCCAGCACTATAAATTAAGCTTTTAATTAACTAGTGACAATTGTGATATGTGCTACATGGAGTTCATGCCACAGTGGTAACAGGCTGTCTCTTATACACATCTAGATGTGTATAAGAGACAGGCCCAGGCTGGCCTCTAACTCACAGAGATCCGCCTGCCTCTGCCTCTCGAGTGCTGGGATTAAAGGCGTGCGCCATCACCGCCCGGCTCTAAACAATCTTTATAATCTTGGAAACAAGCATGAGACTGCTGTTGGTAAATAAGAGTTGGCATGTATCTGTGTTTTGTGACTTTGAACAAGCTGTTTAACCTCTCTGTTGCATCTTAGGAAAGTGAAAGTAATAGGATTTAGGTAATGGTTAACTATTTGATGAAAAGGTACATAGTAGGTATTAGTTCCTCCATATTATAATCAAACATAAGATGTTTGTTTCACAATATACTTTATTTTATTTTCTTTTATTTATTTATTTATTTGGTTTTTCGAGACAGGGCTTCTCTGTGTAACTTTGGGCCTTTCCTGGAACTCACTCAGTAGCCCAGGCTGGCCTTGAACTCACAGAGATCCGCCAGCCTCTGCCTCCCAAGTGCTGGGATTAAAGGCGAGCGCCACCACTGCCCGGCAAGATACTTTCTTTTAAAGGNAGGAAGTTGCAAGTGAGATTGGTTTTATTTAAAGCTGGAAGTAACCAGAAACTTTTTGTTTGTTTTACTTTTTCCCACATAGGGTTTCTCTGTGTAGCCCTGGCTGTCCTGGAACTCGATCTGTAGACCAGTTTACCCTTGAACTCCCGAGATCCCCCTGCGTCTGCCTCCTCAGTGATGGGATTAAAGGTGTGCACCACCACATCTGGCTAGAAACNAGAAACTCTTAAGTGAAACTCTGTTTCCAAAAGGATGTACTTTATAATTTCTAAAACTCCTATCAGGAAATGAAATGAGACACTCAAGATGCTTTTCTGCTATTTAAAAATTGAAAGTTGGTGGGCAAAAACTATACTTAGATTTGCAATAATTTTCTCTTAGCGTTTGTTTTCTTTAAAAGTTAAATTCAGACAGTAAAAACCTGAATATATTTTAATGGCTAATAAGGGGGAAATGTCTTGCAGTGGACAACAGATGAGGACTTAACTGAAGCAGTTCATTCTTTGGGAGTGAATGATATTTTGGAGATAAAATTTTTTGAAAATCGGGCAAATGGACAATCAAAGGGGTAAGAATTTAGTTTTTTTCCTAATATAAACAGATAGTGATTACAGTTTACAAATTAGTTTTCCTGAAGTTTAATGCTGATAGTACACATGTAGAACACATGAACACGTAAGCACCGACAAATGGTGTAGCTACTAAAGATACTTGCTGCCCAGACCTGACAACCTGAGTTAGTTCCCAGGAACCCACATGAGCACATTAGAAGGATGATCTTAGGCAGAGGTTTATATTTACGTTCANATTTCTTGTTTCTTAAAGATACACTGAAGCTGNTTGAGATGGGACTATAGACAGACTAGACCTGTCTAAATTCACTGAGTACACTCCTTCTATGATTGAAACGACAGTGCTGAGAAGTGTTGTTTTTGTTGTGATCAAGAGATAAGGAAGAGCTGAGTATGTAGCTCAGTGGTAGAACCACTTGCATAATATGGAAAAGCTCTGGGTTGATTCCAGCACCATAAATAAAAATGATTATAAAGATGAGTAACCGAAGAATAAAGTGTAACCTAGATATCTTGCTTCATTTCCCTAATCAACAAATCACATACACAGGATAGGGTATATAATTAATGCAGGGATCTAAAAGTAAGAAAAAGAATTGCTACAGTTTCACCATTTACAGATAATCACTATAGTAAATGTGCTTCCACATTCTTCCCTAAAAAATAGTATTATAATTCACACTTTGTCATGTTTGATTGAAAAGAGCAGAAGAAATAACTATATCTCACTTTTCTTATTTTTGGATATTATGGTTATTTCCACTTGTATCTATTATAAATAATATAGTAGGCACATTATTGGATTTTTTACATTAATTTATTTCATATTTGTATGAGTACAATACAACACTTTAAAAGATACATTTACAAAGTTAAGCAACCATTGCAACTCTCTAGTTTCAGAACATTTCATCATCTCCATCACCAAAGGAACCTTGGGTGCATTAGTACTACCCTGGTCACCCATTTCCCCTTTCTGACACCCATTCATGTACTTTCTACCTCAGGATTTGCCTATTCTGGATATTTCATGTAAACAAAATAGCAATGATGTCCTGACTTCTTTCTTTCACGTAGTACATCCATGTAGCAGCGTCAGCATTTCTTTTTATGCTGAGGAATAGTCCACGTACTGGGGTAACACTGAAGGGGGAGCCCACTGTCCTTGTTTGGGTGGTTTCCACTTTTAGTTAAGGGAAATGTCCTTAAGAGTATTGTTTTGTGTGAACATACAATTTTGTTTGTTTTGAGCATAACCTTGGAGTGGAATTAGTAAGTTAGATGGTAAGTCTGTTTAACATTTTGAGAAGCTACCAGATTGCAGTCACCATTAGTGCAGGAGGGTTGTAGTTTTCTCCTTATCTTCACCAGCACTGAATAGTTGTCATTTTGATTATAGTGCAAAATTACATCTCATTATGGTTTTGATTTATATGTTGATGGCTAATGATAATGAACATCTTTTAAAAATTATTATATGTGTATGGGTGTTTTAGCTTCATGTATGTCTCTGTACTCTGTGTGTGCCTAATGCCCATGGAGACCAGAAGAGGGAATTGGATCTCTTGGAATTGGAGTTATGAATGGTTGTGAGCCACCATGTGGGTACTGGAAATCAAACCTGAGTCCTGGAAGAAGAGTCAGTTTTGTTGACCACTGAGCTATCTCTTCCAGTCCCTATACTGAACATGTTTTTGTGGCAGTAAAAAGTGAAAACAACCCAAGTGCCTATTGACTGATGGGTAGATTTAAAACTAAACCAGAAAACAATGTCTATAATTGAACATTACTCAGCCACTAAAAGAAATGAATTAGTGATGTGTGTTAATAGCATGACTAGACCTTTAGCACCAAGTGAAGCTTGTTGTGAAGGACTACATATTCCATTTGTTTGAAATTCCAGATGAGGCAGAGCCACAGAGAACAAAATAGTTACACTTTCCTGTGTCTAAGGGATGAGAGTAAATAGGAATGGCAGTTAGAGGTTATGGATTTTTTTGGTAATGATTAATGTTATGAAATGAACCATTATATGTTTGTAAAACATATGACTATACTAAAAAAATTACTGAATTGCACATTTAAGTGAGTGAACTTCATAGTACATTATAAAAGGTAGTGTAAGCTTATGTAATCTTAGCAATTTTTTCTTCTCAGAAGAGTAAATTAAGACCATTTCTTTTTTTAAATCAACAGTAACATTCTCAGTTCCTCCTTTATACCCACCCTCTTAACATCTTTTAGATTTGCCCTTGTTGGTGTTGGATCTGAAGCATCGTCCAAAAAGTTAATGGATTTGTTGCCTAAAAGAGAACTTCATGGTCAGAATCCTGTTGTGACTCCATGCAATAAGCAGTTCCTGAGTCAATTTGAGATGCAGTCCAGGAAAAGTAAGCAAATCTCTCAGCAGCCTTCTTTTAAAAATGTATTTCAAGCAGTGTTGCTGGCGTTTGTTAACTATTACAGTTATTATTTAGTTTGTTGGATGAATTTGATTTAATCATTATTATGACTATGGGCCAATATAATGGAAGCCTACTCCCATTCCATATTTTCTAGATGTCACAGACCCAACAGTATGCAGCAGTTTGAGAGCTTTATAGTGCTGCCATTCTTGTCTGTCATGCACATCTTAGAGGAATAGAGAGGCTAATGAGAACTAGGAAATAGTCATCTGTCTGTTTGTCTGTCTGTCTGTCTGTCTGTCTATCTGTCTATCTATCTATCTCTCTATCTATCTGTGTCTATCTATCTATCAATCTATCATCTATCTATGCTTGGCACCAAGACCTTTTGCTATTTGGTAAAATAAATGTAAAGGAGATTTATTATCATTGTGTACTTTTTTAAAGAGATAAGATGGATGACCCATATAATTAATCGAAATTCAAGTGGTTTTTGTTTTAATTATTTTAGTATTTAAGACTTAACTGAAGAGTATGTTACATAGCATAAAATGAATAATCTGCTATTGTAATTAAGATTGCTGTTGAAAAATTTCTGTCTTGGCTGCTGTGGAGTACTGGTATTTTAAAAGCAACGTGTTCATCTATTCAGTGGAAGTACATTTAAACTTGAATAGTTTAAGACTTTAAGAAAGTATTTAAATAAATGTGAATGTTTTCCTAGCCAAGTACTTTGCATAGGCCCAAGACATTTGAAATTAATAAATAGTATGAATGAACTTTGAACTAGTTTCTAATAACACGGTTACAATTGAGAGGACTGTTTTAATAAGTGCTATTTATGAGTGTTTGGGTGTTTGCAGCCACACAGTCAGGACAGATGTCTGGGGAAGGGAAAGCTGGTCCTCCAGGAGGCAGTTCACGTGCAGCGTTTCCACAAGGTGGTAGAGGACGGGGCCGCTTTCCAGGGGCTGTTCCCGGTGGGGACAGATTTCCTGGGCCAGCAGGACCAGGAGGGCCACCTCCACCTTTCCCAGGTAAAACTTTTCTTAAGTTTATCATGGAGAAAACATGTCTGCCTAATACCTCTTTTCCTTTTCTCTCTTTTTCAAGTAATGCATTATTAATGTGACTTACTCTCCTTGTTATGCTATTTTTGGAACCCAGGAAATTTGATCAAGCATCTTGTTAAAGGAACTCGGCCTTTGTTCCTGGAAACTAGGATTCCATGGCATATGGGGCACAGCATAGAGGAAATACCCATTTTTGGCCTAAAAGGTCTTTATTTTTCTCCAAACTTGCTTGACTTATATATAGAATATTTACATCCGTCTTATTTTCTTACCTCTTAAAAAATCCTTTCAAGACCATTTTTCCTTGTTTCACTTTCTAGCTTGGCATCAGAGTAGAATATAAGGTGGGTGATTTCACTGTCAGAAGTATGTGTATGCTGAAAGGNGGAAAGTATCTCTAGGTGTTAAAGTCTGTTAAAAGTTTTGTTTTAGTGGTTTTTCTTAATCGTAATTTGATCTAGTTAAATCTGAGGATATTCTGCACCTATGTAGTTATTAGCAGAGCATTACTGTATGGGTTTCATTTACAGAGAGTCATGGTTTCTAAGTTCTGCTTTAGAAGTATAATCTTGGCATATAATGGTTATATCTTTATTGAAGTGTTTTTCTCCTTTTCTCCTTTATTTTGTAGCTGGACAGACTCCACCACGTCCACCTTTGGGCCCTCCAGGCCCACCTGGTCCACCAGGTCCTCCACCTCCTGGTCAGGTCCTGCCACCTCCTCTAGCAGGACCTCCCAATCGAGGAGACCGCCCTCCACCACCAGTTCTTTTTCCTGGACAACCTTTTGGGCAACCTCCGTTGGGTCCACTTCCTCCTGGGCCTCCACCTCCAGTTCCAGGCTACGGCCCTCCTCCTGGTCCACCGCCTCCACAGCAGGGACCACCTCCACCTCCAGGCCCCTTTCCACCTCGACCACCAGGTCCACTTGGGCCTCCCCTTACACTTGCTCCTCCTCCACATCTCCCGGGACCACCTCCAGGTGCCCCACCACCAGCTCCACATGTGAATCCTGCTTTTTTTCCTCCACCAACTAATAGTGGCATGCCAACATCAGATAGTCGAGGTCCACCACCAACAGACCCATATGGCCGACCTCCACCATATGATAGGGGTGACTATGGTCCTCCTGGGAGGTAAGTTAAACATGCAGTAATGAAACTATTTAGTCAGTAAAAGATAAAGAACTGTGACTGAAGGCAGTTATATTGTAGAAATGTAAACATAATTTCTGTCCTGCAGGAAGATCAGATTTCTAAGCTGCAGTTTTTTTTTCAGTCAAAAGACATGATAAAGGGGATTTTGCTTAGGCTTGATCTGGTAGGGAAAATAGCATTCTCAAATCTGGAAAAGTAACCACTGTCTGAAGCAAATGGCAAACCTGTTGTGTGGAGTTGTTTACATTGTTACTAACTTGAGAGCTTTTGTTAAGTAACAATTTAACATTTATTTGTCTTTTGTAGGGAAATGGATACTGCAAGAACACCATTGAGTGAAGCTGAGTTTGAAGAAATCATGAATAGAAATCGGGCCATCTCAAGCAGTGCTATTTCAAGAGCTGTGTCTGATGCCAGTGCTGGTTTGTATATTTGTTTCAGTGTTCATTCCTTAACAAGCTATTTCTGTTAAGAATAACCCCAAACCTGGGGGCTGGAGAGGTGGCTCAGCCAGGAAGAACTGACTGCTCTTCCAGGACCCTGGTTTGATGCACAACCGTTTGTTAACTCCAGTTCCTGAGCATCCAAGTCCCTTTTCTGGCTTCTGCTGGCATCTAGTGCATAGACAGACATACATGCAGTCAAAACACCCATATGCAGCCTAGCGTTGGTGGCACAAGCCCTTAATCCCAACACTCAGNAGGCAGAGACAGATGGGTCTCTCTGAGTTTGAGGCCAGCCTGGTTTACAAAGTGAGTTCCAGGACAGGCTCCAAAGCTACAAAGAAACCCTGTCTCAAAAAAAACAAAAAACAAACAAACAAAAAAACCATACACATAAAATAAAATTTAAAAATTAAAAAAATCAAAACCCAAAGTTTAAGTGCAGTTTGTGAAAATAGTTCTCTTACTCTCTATGTAATCTGTATATTTCCAAATTATTATATGTCATTTAATTTTAAAGTATTGAAGGAAGATACATGGCAGTGTAGTGGAAAGACCACCAATTTTAAGTTACTATATTTAGATTTAAATAGTAATTGGGGGTTGGAGAGATGGCTCTGATTAAGAACACTGGCTGCTAGTGCTGGGATCCAGTATCATCATCTTTCCTCATTGGGNACCAAACACACTCATGGTNCACAGACGTACATTCAGGCAGAACATCTATACACCTAAANTAGAATTAAAAATAAATACTAACTGGGGATTGGAGAGAGAGCGTATGAGGTAAGAGCACTGTCTGCTCCTCCAGAGGACCAGGATTGATTCCCAGCACCCAGCTGATAACCTAATCTTGGGCGCTGTGGAATGAATCTACGTACACGAAAATCTTTAGTCCACACACTTTATTCTTCTGAGTCAGTGCTCTCTCTACACAGCTTCAGGTCTGCTCTCATGCCTAGCTCCTTTCTTGACTGACTTCTCTCTACATTTATCTGCTGTCCCCTCTAAGTTCTATCTTAATTCTCCTCATCTTAGTTCTGCCCCATCTAGGTTCTCATCCATCTAGTTCTTTCTCATCTTAGCTCCTCTCCCATCTCCTTCTTCCTCATCGTGTTCTTCCCCGTCTGGCTCTTCCTCATCTTCCATCTCACTCCTCTAGTTCTCTCTTCTAGCCCTGCACCCTAGTTCTTCCCCATCTCAGTTCGTTCCTCTCCAGTTCTACCCATTGAGTTCTTCCAGTCTCTTTTCTCCATCTCATCCTTCTCTGAAAAGAAAACTGCCTTTTATCCTTTTGACCCTTATCTCTCCAAGCTATCTCTGCTCCCACCATTTCTGGGGAGTGTGCTCAGTTGCTAGGCAACTTAGCTGGGCAACTTCCATCACAACTAGATGTACCTGTAAGTTGGAACCTTTTAGTTCTGAGTTAATAGATAAAGATAGATCTAAAACTAGAGATATGACTTTGGAAAGAGAGAAAGTTAAGTTTAATTAGCACATCTGCCAGACCTTCTCAAACAGATAGTCTGGATGCTTAAGTCTTAGAGAGTACAGAGGTATCCCTGATAAGATACTTTCGTCTGTCTGGGGATGGTCCTGGCCAGATGCTGCTAATGACAATAATTACAGAAAGGCCTGAAATTAGGTATCCTGGCGGTGTTACTGCTCAGAAGATTGTCTAAATATTCCTTTAGTAGAGGGGAAATTGTGCCCAAAGAATGATGAAAAAGTAGCACACGAGAAATTCATAATAGGAAATGGCTAATAATGAAAAGGCAGTATCACCAAGACTCCTGGAGCCTCAGCTTGACCTCTGGAAGGCCCTTGGCTTCTTCTAGGTATTAGCTTGTCATAATCGGCTGAAATCCTTCTTCATATATTTTTGTGGCTTGCAGCAAGCACCTATGTGATGGCTCACAACCACCTATAACTCCAGTTCCAAGGGATCTGACACCCTCTTTTGGCCTCCATGGGCACCAGTCTTGCTTGTGATGCAAAGACATATGTAGGCAAAACACTTGTATACATAAAAAGATTAAATANTCACTTTGGTGTAATAGTTCAGAGTCCTAAAGGTAGCTCATTTAATTCTCATATTTGCAAAATAACTGTCCCTCTGCATGAAACAACAACCAATTGCATTAGCTTCATGATCATGAGACACTTTTGCAAATTTCAAAGCACTGACCAAAAGTTATTGCCTATGGTCATCTTAAAAGACACTTTCAAAAAATTGCTTCATTGCTCTTATTCCAAAATGGTTGGTTTGATGATCATTTGGAAACAAAATTTGTTTGCTAGTAACCTTTTCTTTTCTCCTGCAGGTGATTATGGGAGTGCTATTGAAACATTGGTAACAGCAATTTCTTTAATTAAACAATCCAAAGTATCTGCAGATGATCGTTGCAAGGTTCTTATTAGTTCTTTGCAAGATTGCCTTCATGGAATTGAGTCCAAGTCCTATGGCTCTGGATC
Source organism: Neotoma lepida (assembly GCA_001675575.1). NCBI lineage: Eukaryota > Metazoa > Chordata > Mammalia > Rodentia > Cricetidae > Neotoma > Neotoma lepida. The sequence goes on from LZPO01066270.1 coordinate 812,473, forward strand.
AAGGTAAAACTTTCCTGTCTCATGTATATTTAAAATAGTTCACAACAACAACAAAAAGTAGAACTTAAAAAAAAATGAGACTCCGATTTTACTGTGTACCCAGTAGTCAGAGTGGGTTTTTTTAATTAACTCTAAATGGCATGTCGGTGCTTCCTGAAGTCCTTCAAGGNGTCCACTTAGAATAAAAGGATATGCAAGGAACTGTATGGCTTCTGTTTATTCTTAGACTAANGGTACACAAGCACATTGTGTGATGTAATCTCTTCTTTGACTCTCATAACTTGCACCCTCATTGACTGTTCTAGCCAAATGGGTCTCCCTTCTCATGGACACACCAAGCATTGACCATTTCACTGATTTGTGCTTGGTATTCCTTCTTGGAACCATTTTGTTCTTTTTTTCCTCTATTTTTCATGTTTCAACTTAATGTAGTCTGTCATAGTCTATTTCTTTTGTAGGATTTACTGTAATCATGTATTCATTATTATTGATGCTCATGAATCAGTATGATGACAGGTCTTAGCTATTAAACGTTACTTGATATAGGATATTTTTTGAAAGGGAATAAATGTGTGGTAATCTATTTTGTAATAGATACAGTTTTATTTTAGGTTTATTTATTTTATGTGTATGAATGTTTCGCTAGATGCATGTACTCCACATGTGTGCTAGTGCCTGAGGTAGACAAAGAGAACACTGAGTTCCCTAGAACTAGAGTTAGGATGGCTGTGATGGTTGTCAGCTATCATGTNGGTGCTGGGAATCAAACCCTCGTCCTCTGCAAGAGCAACAGTGCCCTTACCACTCAGCCATCTTTTTAACCCTTGTAATAGATAAAGTTTTTAAAAGGTTACTTTTAAAGCATTTTTTACTAATCTTGAATTTTTTGTATTGGGAAAAGGTAAATGTTTAATCTTCGCATGATATTATCTCTTTTGAGACAGAGTCTCGCAATGTAGACCAGGCTGGTCTACAGAATTCATCCTGCCTCTGCATTCTGATTATTGTAATTCCATACTCAGCCACATTTTTAATATTTTGATTTCATGTGTGTGGGTGTTTTGCCTGCATGTGTAGCTGTGTACCATGCATCCTGGGTGCCCACANAGGCTAGAAAGGGCCTTGGATTCCCTAGAACTAAAGTTAGAGATGGTTGTGAGCCACTATGTGGGTGCTGAGAATTGAACCTGGGTCCTCTGTTCAACTCCTGAGCTGTCTCTACAGTTGCTCATGTATCTGCCCTTAGTATGCTTTTTCTGGGGGTAGTATGTTAAGAGAAAGGAGTGTATATTGGACACAGTCTTACTTTGTTACTACCTTTTGGGCTCCATTTAAGAATCTCTTTATCTGAACAGATTTGTCATAACTAGAGACCATATCACACGTGTCCTCTTTGTGAGGACATCTAGTTTGATCAAGGAGCTTAACACTTTAAGTTTAGTTGTCTGGTTAAGAAATTATATGATAAAAGAATTCTTACTTAAACTAATGGAATTATTATGAACTTTGGCTGATTTGGGTTTTTAAGATAGGATGGCAAAATTATCATAAATTTCTTTTATTATTTCATGGGTTCTCAATGCAAACCTTAGCAACTTCAGCATGACTTTTTCATTTTTACTTCTTTACTTAAAGGAACAACGTCCAAATTGCCTGTGAGCATCACTACTCTCACACTTTGGTGCTATTACTAAGTAATCTATGGATTATTCAGGCATAAGCACTGCACTACTGTGATACTTGAGACAGATACTGAGTAATTAGTGGGCATGTAGCATAGAGTGTGGGTACACTGGACAGACGGATGGTTCACAGTGCAGGCAGGAAGGAGCAAGATGATAAAAGATTTCATTATGATGATTGTCACAATGTAGGTGGTTGGATCTCCGAACCCTGACGAGGGGCTGCCTGGGAATGAGGAAAGGACAGACACACTTTGAGTAGTGCTGGGATCAGGAAGGTTCTGCTACAGCTGGAACCTGGAACTTCTGCATATGTATTGGGTACAATTATTGAGAGGGACTAGGTAGTCTAAGTAGGTGTCTGTAGAGTATAGTTGCAGTCTAAAAACATCCCAGAAGAAGGTCAGTTCTTTGTGAACACTCATAGTGGGACTCCTGAGGGGAGCTTGCCACCCCGCTGAGCCTGACCTTTATGGGAACCTTCCTTGCCAATGTCACATGGGGTTATTAGGGGCCTTGGAGTCCCCACATAGCCATGGCGGTGTCTACAATACACACTCATTCAGAACTTGATTTACTTGGGGTTTCCTCCACTCTACAGCTCATCAGTATGGCACACAAGTGTCTTATTTCTGAAATTTTAATGTAATATTTTCAGACTGGTTGACTTGTAACTGAAACCATGGAAAATAAAACTAGTGATAAAGGAAAGACAACTATATTGAATGTCTTTTGAAGCTTTCCAGTTATGGAGAGCATTAATCCAGTAATTTCTTTTAGAAGACGTGAACGATCAAGAGAAAGGGACCATAGTAGATCACGGGAAAAGAGTCGGCGTCATAAATCTCGGAGTAGAGATCGCCATGATGATTATTACAGAGAGAGAAGCAGAGAGCGAGAGAGACACAGGGATCGGGATCGGGACCGTGACCGGGAGCGCGACCGGGAGCGAGAATACCGTCATCGTTAGAAGGTGGGCCTTCCCTTCTCTTGTTTTGTTTAGTGTGTGTGTGTTGTTAACAGTAATTATAACTCCAAGGCTGTTGTTTATACAGTAAATATACCTACATTTTAAGTGGTCCAAGTACTTGTTCTGATTTAATCTTCTGGAAACATCTGAAAACAGGTAAGCCATCACAGGTAAAAAAATTTTGACCTTTTTTCTCTTGAATATTGTATTCTGTGACTTTTAGATTTCAGATTGTTTGTGGTCTTAAAGCAAGAATAATAATCAAGAGGACTCATTGTGCACTTCTAAAATTTAAAAATTGGGATTCTTGTAATCACATTCATCGTTTGCATGTGATTTAAAATATTTATAAAACACCAGGGAATTGTTTCAGATATGAATATTATGTGCTTGGATTCTTAAAAATAAAGTTTCTGTCCTTTCTCCCTTGAACTGCCTCGAATTAACTTGATTTGTTCCTGNAACTTTTTAAGAAAATCTAACACTATAATAGGTTATAATCCAAAAAGATGGTTTTCAGCATTGACAAGAACTTTTTTCCTTTAAAAAACTACTTTTTAGAAAAAAAAATTTCTGGCATTTGATCTTTTTTTTTTAAAGGAGTATTATCTTTTTAATTTGCATAGAAGGTGTAAAGTGGGTTCAGGGTACATATCTAAAAACGTTAACTTGTGTCAAGCCATACATCCCAAGTTAGAAATAACTGGAAATAATTTTCTTTGATGTTTCATTCATAAGCCATAATCATTGTCTTTTTTTCTGTATTTTAAAATTTTGTGTACATTTTTTCATAAAGTAGAATGAGTTGTCTGTGTATGCTTCATTTTTACATGTTATTTTATTTTATATTTGTGAACAGTGTTTACTCGTGAAGAGTGGGTAAGAGCACTGTGAATCTTTTGCACGTGACAGGTTCTTCTATAAACACCTTTGCTCCATATATTGATGGCCAATTTGAGTTAATTAGGCTTAAAACAAATCCTCTATATGTAAATACTTCACAAAAACTTATTGAAAATCCAGTCCTGAAAATTGTTAATATTTAAATTGTAATTGGCTTTATTATGTATGTAATTCTATGACAGCAGTTTCAAACATCACACACACACAGACACACACACACACACACACACACACACACACACACACGAACAAAAGGTGTCCGTCTAATTTTTATAGAACATAAGGGTTACCACTCTTGCCGTTTAAGGGCTTTTTGAAGTGAGAAAGCCCATTTTTACATTTTGAATATGCCCTTGAATATTTATCATTACGTTTTTTTTTTAGTTCTATGTATTATTATTATTATTATTATTATTATTATTTTGGTTTTTTGAGACAGGGTTTCTCTGTGTAGCTTTGACACCTTTCCTGGAACTCACTTGATAGCCCAGGCTGGCCTCGAACTCACAGNGATCTGCCTGGCTCCGCCTCCCGAGTGTTGGGATTAAAGGCGTGCGCCACCACCCCCGGCTTAAAATTTTTAATTCTNAAAACATATATCTACTAGTTTTAAAATTATTAAAATTGATATTGTTTGAATATAAAAAATTGAACGTTGTATTATATAAATCTAAACAATTTTAAATGGAGTTTTTTCATTCCTATAAAGATCCCTCAAGGTGGATTCTGGCCAGGCTATTACTTGAAATGTCTAATTCTCTGTAAACATTTGATAAGGTACAGGTTCTACAAGTTGCATTTCTTTCTATCTATCTATCTATCTATCTATCTATCTATCTATCTATCTATCTATTTATTTTAGACTTTCCATTTTATTAACTATCTTATAGTTACCAAAGATATGATAGTGAAACTTGGATACATTTTCATTAATTCAGTGTGTCCATCAAGGGGCCTCTAAACCAGTTCATATGTAGAGTTAATTAGTAACAGTTTTCTTCTGGGTCTTCATAAAATTAATTCAATAAACCAAGTATGTTCCTTTTGAAAATTTCATTGTTAATTTTTACATACTTTGAATTTATACTCCAGTCAAGAGTATACACCTAAATCTGTCATGATTTGAGTTCCATGTCGTTCAGACATTTAACTACAGTTTCCTAGTGTGCAGTTGTTGACGTTTTTGCAATCAGTGATGTACCATACCCCAAATCCCATGTTTTGTTTGTACATTAATCAGAATTGAGTTGTAATATTGTTGTGTGCCTTCATCCAAGCAAAATTTTACAGAAGCTTTTCCAGTGTTGGGTGGGGGGAGATGTTTTCCTGGATTATTGTACCTTTGCTATATGGCAAGCAGTATTTATTGTGGAAATAGATGTAAGAGGGTGGGGGTTGGGATTAAATACATACATTCGAGTACAAACCTATTTGCAAATTTTAGTACCTTCTAAGGTCTGTTGACCTCTTTAGAAGTTTTTAAATATGAGTCCTTTTGAACTTTCATGTAAATCTTAAATGGAGTAAGAAGTGCTTCAACAATATAGTAAATATCAGTCTTTGTATGAGTTAATAATGTAATACACTATGGAGTGATGATGGTGGGGAAAGGGCAGGTTCTGGAAACTTGATGTTGGCAGCTGTTAATGTCTGTCCCATCCTAAGTTTTTTTGTGTTTGAACTGTTGGGTAATGTTAATTGCATTCTCATTTGAAAATGTATTAGTTTTTCTAAAAGCATTCCATATCCAAGTTCAAATAGATAATAATACTTGAATGAGAAAAAAACAGTTTTGTAAATTTCAGTGTAAATGCATTGTGCTTCATATTCTGTAAATTTTGCCTCTATTCTCAGACCACTCTGAGCAAAATAAAATGTGTAAGGTTGTTTTCTTACAGAAATAACGTTATCGTTACTGTTACAGTTATAGTTGAGTTCCTTTCTTTAGACTGTGTTCATCTGACTGCTTGTTTAGACTAGCCCTGCTCAGAAGTTTGTGTTAACAATTGAGTTTGTGTACTGAAGAATAATGAAAGTGAATTCTTTTTCTAGATGCTTTTTATTCAGACTTCTCTTTTATAATTTATGAGATTTACATGTTCTCAAATGGATTACATATGTTTACTAAGTACTGTGTTTGGAGTCTGGGTTAAGTAACTGTAAGAGTATAGCCATGTGATTACTTCTGGCATAATTATCATGAACTTGAATTTTATTACTTTAGGATATTTTGTGTTGCTTATTAGATTATTATAGCTTTCTGTTAATTTGGGGGAAAGCCCAAAGAAAACATTTCTTTTATATTGAGATGTTTCATCTCCTTAAGAGTGTTANGTTGAGGCTTTTGTGAAAATTCTTTTCATTGCTTGTCGAATAATAACTGACTGTTAACAAGATTTTAAAATTATTTCTAAAACTCCTAGGTCATTTGTTACNTGCCTAGTGTTCCCAGCCTTGTTTTCCCATCTATCTCAACTGCTGTGCTTTCTCTTGCTATGCTGACTCTTAGTTCTCCTCTGATTTCTCATATTTTTAGTATTTGAAAACTCTATCTGCTACACAGTGTATTACTTAGGTACGAGAGAGGGTAGGAAGTGACCCCTTGGATGTATATATAGTGTGTTTTGCTCACTGTGGTTTAAGAATATGGTTTTATTTATAAATAATTGATGTTTGTCTTAAAAAAACTGGATGCCAATGTGAGTCACCTTGCTCTCACCTTCATCTCAGTGTGAAATTTCCTNCCATTGTTGAGTTTGTATATTGGATTGTTTTGAATAAGTATTATTTGTTTTAAATGAATATTCAGTTAGCAATGTTTAAAAGAAACCTGCTAATGAGTAAGAGAAGAGTGCCATTCATGTTATCCAAATTAATGTTTTTGCTTTTTGTGGTTAGCAAGTTCTGACTTTTGACAGTAGGTGAATTCTAAATAGCACCTTAGTTTGAACTGTCCATATCTTTTGGGTGACTCTTTGAGACAAAGCCTGTTTTCTTTCTTTTTCTTTTTTGTGATGGAGCTTATTTCTACCATCTAGTCAATTGCATAGAACACCTAATTGTGTATTTTGTAGAGTAATAAAATGCTTTAGTTGAAATGGGGTAAGTATGATGTTCAGGAAAATAGAAACTGTTTTGGTAGCTAGAAACTTTGTGAACACCAGTAATAAACAGAATTGTTTATTATGTACTGTGTTCTAGTCAATATAAGAAGAAACTTCAGACAAGTGTAGATGCCTCTATTGCCTACCTCATCCCCATTCCTCATTAAGGAGAAATTTTCAGATACAGAAGGTTAAATCTTACTTATTTAAAAGCATTGCATTTCTAAAATTATGTGAGGATCCTTTTTAGTTCAGCACATTAATATGCAAACCTGTAAGAGCTGGATGTGGTAGTGCACACTTGTGACCTCAACACCTTAAGAGACAATACAGGGTATCCTGTGAGCCCCAGGCCAGCCTGGTTTACATGTGGAGTTTCAGGTTAGCCAGGCCTCTACTAAGCTCCTGTTTCAGAAATAAAAACAAACACGTGATATAAAAACTTAGGAGANTCCTATCAAATAAATATTCAAATGCTTTACTTAAAAAGGTGAATTTTCCATGAGTTTTAAAATACAAATAATACCAAGTTGGCATATATAAGTAATAAACACTCAATTTGAGTTGTTAATAATGGTTGATAGTACATTATCTCAAAATGTAGGTATTTTGCTCTGTATTGAAATATACTGCTTGCTTTAGCTTGCAGATTTTAAAGCTGTCGTTTTATTGTCTTAGTTCATTTAACAGCTGTTTACATAGGTTCCTTTTTATAACTGACAGCTAAAGCAAATAATTGTGTGGCTTTGACAGTACAGATTTGATCAAATGCAATTTTGAACATATGGGAATTGAATGTATTTGTCACTTTTAACCTTTTTGATATCTTTGTTTATGTAGATGTCTACTTAGACATTTGAGACTATAATATGGAATTGGATTATTGGAAATGGGTTGTATTGCCTTCAAATTTTGCTTCCATTTGAGATTGTAAAATTTGTGTTTATGTAAAGTGTTTAGAACTAGAAATAAAAGTTTCTAGACTATTCCCTAAATTTTATGTCTGTATGGTGGAATTTTAAGATTTATTAATTAGTAGATCTATCTATAAAATATAATGTAGCAAAAGATGAGTTCATTAGTCCTGCATATTGATGTGTATTGTGACCCCACAAACAAGATTTCCTGTATAAAAGCAGTGAAGTTTCCCTTAGGGTCATGGTAATATGTACCCTGTGGCTTTTTGAAAGATTGATTTTCTTTCTTTTNTTTTCCCCCATCCCCACACTGTGACTTTAAATAATTTTTCTCTCAGTGACTCATTTTTCATCCTTTACAACACAACAAAAGTATTAGAGATAGCATTGTTTGTTTAGTAGGATTTATGAATTTCCCTGCAGTCTTTNTAGTAGCTTAAAACATGTGCCTTGTTTTTTTCTAAGGCCTTACTGTTTTTAAAATTCACTAGTGCTGGGAGTGTCATGTTCAGTAGTCATGGGCTTTAGCATGTGTGAAGTCCTGGATTCATTCTCAGCATCAACTCCAGAAAACAAACAAAAACCTACCAAAATTGTAACCTGTAAAATAAAACATTTGAAAACGGACATTATAGATTTTTTTTTCTGTTAAATAATTCCTCTATGTAAGCCTCATCAACAGAACATAAAAGTGAAAATACAAAAGATGATACTAAAAATAGCTTAACTGTCTCTTTAAACGGTACAGATGTCTGGAAAGACCCTTTCCTCCTGTACTTTTAAGGTTGAAGTTTTTATTAGAAAGTATGAATATATGTGTATATACTGATTGTCCCAAAGAAAATTGAACACAAAATTTGTAGTGGTCACAAAATTTACTTCNAGTTATAAAGCAAAGGATCTTTTAAAATTTTTATGATAGAATGCTATTAAATAGCATTGTGTACTTTTGAAAAATATTAAAGTACCTTTTTAGTATTTGTTTTAAATATTTGATATTTGGTGATCATTTTTTAAATTAATGTTCTGTTTTGGATCTACATATATATATATTATGTATATGTATATGTATTCCTGAGACTAGAGTCTTTTATTGATGGCTTCCCCCTTCCCCTTCATGTAAGTTTTCAATTAAATTTATCATTGTAGATTCCCATTATTTTGTGTTTGGTTAGTTGATATAGGTGAAATAGAATGAAAGTAGTGTCTCAAATTTGTATTATGTCTAAAGATTTGTATGTGGATGTCATATTTAATGTCCATGCTGAGGTATTTATTTATAAATTTTGTAACATGGAACACCATTGGTTTATAACAGATTGGCAGAAGTTCATGTATGCTGTCAAATACAGTTAATTTGTAAATTTCATTGCATTTTATATTCAGTTCAGCATTTGTTAAATAAATTGATGTGTGGTTGAATGAAAAATAGCTACATTCAAATCCCAGCATTTTNCCCATTTATTTTGTAGTATGCATATTTTAGAAAATGATTTATGGCTGTTCTCATCATCACAGAAACAGTAGCTGCTGTAATTTCATTTGTNACTGTAATTTTGTTTTCTTTTAAAAATTCACATATATTGTACAAAATAATGGTCTTCATATGGCAATCACTGAATTTCAAAGGCAGTAATATGTAAGAAGAATGAAATGATAATTTCTCATTTTGAATTTGTAAATTAGGAGTATTTCTCCACCATGCAAGCAGCTACTGTTTGAGTTACCTTTTATTTTGTGTTAGAATACCTGACAGTGAGTAGATGCACGACTTGTGTATGTATGGCTAAGCCAACATTTTCTGTGTATTCTGGGGAATAGCAAAATCTACATCACAAATTTTGACACATTACAGCTGAAGGAAGAGGAACACCTTCCAAGACAAAAGAGTCTTCATGGGGGAAGTGACGCTTGTCCAGCGGTTTGCTTCTTGTGATTGAACTGACCCTGTAAGGACTCCTGGATAAACTGAACAGGAATAGATCTGAATAAAGCAAATCTGCATACATGGTAACCAGTAGCTCTCCTTTTATTTTTTTATGTTGCTTAACTGTTTTATTTGAAGGAAACCTGTGTGATTTAAAAAGTTAATAGCTTTTGCAACTTTATTACTGGTTATATATATTTGGCCATTATAATGTGCAAGCAATTGGAAAAAAATTCAAGTAAATGCTTGTTTTTATAGTAGTTTGTTCTTGTTAAAAATGTTGATATGATAATGTCTGTAAACAGCACCACTTTGATTACAATAGATGTAGTGTTGTAATAAACTGTTTAATGGGGCTGATGTGTAAAGCTGTTCAAGTTATTTGATGTTTACACCTCAGGGAAAGTCTTGTGTTCAGCAATATCTAAAGATAATGTTACTATGACAACATTTTTACTGTCCTTTAAAAAAGCATTGCAATAGGGTATTTGGATATGCATCAATCTAATCTTGCGTTCAGTGAATTAAACATAACCAATTAAGTGTCTCTTGCCCTTGATTTTGATATTAGAATAGGTGATTACATGGATATTTAATATTTCTATATTCTGCTTTTCTAGCTGTTTTTACCTAGTTAGCTTGTGATTTTGCTGAATGGTATGTAAACTTGTAAAAACTGAAATTTGGCAGATATAGCAATCCAGTCAATGTGTTAGGGGTCAAAATTTGAGGTTGTAACATTTTTGGTAAAGACTCATGTATTTGCTACAGTAGTGCAGCTTAATTACACCCCAGATATACTGAAACATTTAATTGTGAACTGCTAGCATTAAGAGAGATTTTGGTAATTCTGATTTGATACAGTAATTTACTGTTTCATGCTGATGGTGCCATAGGCAATGTAAATACAGCCATGCAGCAGATAAATGTGGGTAAAGAAAGACCTAGTGTTCTGCTTGATAGAGAAGTCGGAAGGGTCTGATGTTTACTAACATTGGGCTGTATTCTTCAGTGTGAGTAATGGGAGATGATAGTTACACCCTTTCTTCATGGTTCAAGGAATTCTATGTATATTTCTGTAACCCTGTTAATTTTATGCTTGATTAGAGTTAGTTAACCAGTTGATTTGTTTTTTTAAGCCTGCCTTAATAAAAGGCTGTATGAAAGCACCTGGCTAGCANATGTTCTGCAAAATTAGCAGAGGCAGACTGTCAACTTGATTACCTATTTTTATAGGAAGTTTAAAATCGGAATTAAGAAATTTGAGATAAAATCAAATTTTAAGCTAATTTGTTTTAAGTATATTTTAAAGATCTTANTACTTATGAGAGATCTGTGGATAGTAGGCATTGGCCTTTAAAGTTTGTCTGAATTTANGGCAATGCCTAAGGTNTTCATGTACCGTAGAGNGAGGTAATGTGCNNCTCGAGAGCTTTGCACTGCTGCTCTTGAGTTTCCTCTTGTCTACTTTNAAAGTACTCAACAATTAGTTTCAAAATATCCTTACCACTGCCAGTTCATTTAAAAACATTTTGTGAGCAGAGTATTTTTGCAAGAGATCATTGGTGTTTACCAGAACTGTTAGCTCTCAGAAATGATTTTTCATTAAGTGTTTAATCTTGTTAAAAAGCAAGTTGCCTTTTAATTTGAGAGTTGTATCAAAATCTATTTTCTTGTTTTGTGTGTTGGTATTGTAAGTTTTTGTGATTTTTTTTTAAAGCTTTTTTTTAATAGTTTAATAGTTTAATTAATTACCCTAATGTGAAGATGTTTGGACATACATATGTTTACAAGAGAAATTAATTACTAGTAAGATTAAAAGGTAAGTAAAATGTCCATGAGATAAATTTTCTCTCAATACTTTTTAAATGGAATCACAAATACATATACTTGAAATGTGAAACTGGAGATTTTGTACTAATTTTAATTCTTCATTACATTTTTTTAAATCAGTGGAACCCTTTAATTGGTCTCTTTATGTCACCCTTATCCTTGCTTGACTTATTTCATTAAGTGACTTTGATGGCAGGCAGTGTGAGTGGACTAGCGTTGTTTGCTGCTTCAGTCAATTAGTTTAAGTGTTGTCAGGAAGAAATAAAATAACTTTAGTTTGACTTACTTTGCAAAGTCTCCTACATAATAATACATGAATGTACAGCAGTAAAAGTAAAAGTTGCAGACCTTGTTTTATTTGTCAAAGCCTTGTGTTGTTTAGGAGCCAGTGTTATTTGAAAACTTGTTTTTAATGTGTAAAAAACAATCCAAAGAGATAAATCTTTGCAAAGACACCAAATAAATAATTAAATAGAGAGAGGAAAGAAAGAGTTGGAGGAACAGTAAGGGAGTCCTGAAAAATTATAATTCATATAATGGCGATGAAAGCAAGCTTGAGTTTATTCCGAATCCCAGCACTGCCCAGTGCTGTACAGTCACATTCCTTGCGACTAGTAGTAAAGTTACGGATGCAGGATAAAGCACCCACATGGTCATTCTCCTGAAGCAGCACTTTGAATTCATTATACTGATTTGAAGTAAAGGAAGTATGTTTGTAGAAACAATATTTCAGCATAAATTTACAAGTGTTTATGTTTTGTCAGTTTTCAGCAAGATTTCAAGTAACTTGCCAGAGCTATTGATCATATATGTTAGCCCATTTAATGGCTCCTTTACCTAGAATATTCTTAAGCAGTTAACTACAGTTTGGAATTCACAAATAACATGTAGCTTAAGATACTGTTTTCATTTGGTTCTCCTATGGAGAATGTTGCTTTAGTTTTTACTAGTTTAAAGTCAGTTCTAAAAATAAACATGGAGGTTTTAATGAGTGTAATATAACATTTTATGGTGAAGGGGAATTGTTGAAAAGGGTAAGACTTTGTTTCCCTGTGTGTTAAAATGTGCCAATAACCTAAGTCCATTCTGTTTCATACAATGAGATGCTACTGCAAGGCTCTTCTGTAGGAGTGCTCTTGACACTGTAGCTGTTCCCAAATGGTCATTGCATTATCTGTATCTTAAAAGCCCCAGTGTTTGGCTTTAACTTCAGCTTAAGTTATTTTAAGAGGAAGTTTGTTCTGATTCTTTACTGAGAATACAGTGTTGAGATTCTTGCTATTGCACAGATAATGATTTTTCAATTTTATTCATGAAGTTCATTTGCATCCCATAGCCCTCTGTAAATGTTGCCCCCAGTTCTTTGTACTTACTAAATGCACGCTTATCCATTGTACATATTAGACATTTTTTTGTGCTAAAACATAATAGGTAGGATTTTTGTAGCAAAGCATTCTATTTTTATGTTCTTATAGTGTATGTGTTAACGTTAATCTTCAGTTTGAACACTGGTGTATTTATTTTTTAGCAACTTGACTCCTAGAAGCCTTAGACTAATTTTTAAATAAACATTCAACCAAAAATTATGAATTTATTGAGATGTGGCCTTATATATGGTATTTCTTGTATTCATAATGTGATTTTTTTTAGACTTAGATTTTATTTAAATCAAGATTTAGAATTAGTTTCAAGTCAAAATAGAAAATGTATTANGCGTCTAGGCTTCTGGGGGGACGGTTCTTATTCTCTTCTTTCTTGGCATTAGAAAGAAGTAATATGAATTTATGAATATTCAAAATATTCAGGCCATTGTGTTATATTCAGATTGGTTTAGGTTTGTTTTAACCCAGTGTTTCTTTAAAGTTCCAGGTTGTTGGCATTCACTGAATATACAGCTACTATGGTTTTGTATGGGATATATGAACTCTTGGTTACATATAGCCAGATTTCAGTGTTTTAAATACTTCCTGTTCCATTAATTATATTATAATGGGAGGCTTTTAAAATATTAGGTAGAGTTTAATTGAAGTCACATAAATCTTGAGTGGTGTCTGTGGATAGGAAATACTACGAGGAGGTTTCCATGTGGGAGTACCTTTCAAGCTCCACCATGGGAGGAATTACTACATTCACTTCATAATTGGACCGACTCTTCATTTTAGTAAAAAGATTTCATTTTGAAGGTGTATTTTTTGCCACACTGTTATGCGTAACACTTCTCAGCATTTCTGTATGCAAATTATTTTAAAATACGGTGATAAATTCATGTTTGCTTATTTTTTTTTAACTTTGGAAATTGTAGTACTCAGGTGGTATTTAATGGGAAATGATCCTTTGGGGTGAATCATAATGTATTTTGAGGACTGCCTCTATAACATTTATGACTTTAGCCTTAAGAAGGTCTATTATTTCTTCCTTTGCATCCCATGGTGTATTAGCAAAGTAGTTTACAGCCCAGCACAGCCTTACAAAATTGTTTTACAATTTTTAATGGAAAGCCCTTAACAACAGAAAATTGTATCATATTACAATACCCATGAATTATTGGATAATCACCCTTTGTAAATAAGCTGTCTAATATCAGAAGGCCAAAGAAAGTCTTGAGATTTTAGCTATTGAATGTGGTGTGGTGACTTCATAAGATTTCTGTGCAAAAGGTAAGGTGATATTCCATCAAATGGGCATCCTTTTGATGTCCATGAAAACTAGACTTCCATATTAGCTTCTTTCAAAAGGCTCATTCCCATTTTATTAAAATGTTTGTACTTGCAATTTTGTGTTTAATGTTTACTTTGTCTTTTCTTTCTTTAGCATTTAGGTGACTGTTCAGCAGTTTGCTATATGGTCATTGTTGGCCTTAAACTGCACTAGTACAAGCATGGTATTTATCTTGTATTGAAAATAAAAACAAAGTTTTGATAATACTTTGCAGTTTGTCCTTCTTGTTTGACTTAAAATTTATTTTGTTCAACTTTGAATAATATCTATTAGAAAAATGCAATAATAACAGATTAGACTGTCATCTGTATTTTGTCTAAGCCAACCTCCTTGAGAATGGTTATTCTGGCATATTTTTAAAGTTTTAGTTATACTTATTTTGTGTGCGTGTGTGTGCATGCCATGGTCCATGTGTGGAGGTCGGGAACCAACTTGCAGGGATTAGGGGTCATCACCTTTACTTGCTGAGCCATCTGGCTAGAATTATGATCGCCTCATC